>JAXLNO010003426.1:311566-381425 GCA_038087875.1 Malacoraja senta
TTCACCCAGACACGGCCCAGTCGGTCAACGAATTGCCGTCGGGGGGGATTTCTCCCGTATTTTGACCTTTTTGTCCCTTATTTGGGAGTGAGGAAGTCGGGAACTCTACACCCACCCCTCTCAACACCCCCCCCCCTCTCTCTATCTCCCCCCTCCCACGGTGGGTGGGTGTGGGGATGTGGGTGCAGGGTACAGGACAAGACGACACCCTGCTCACTTTGCCCAGTGTGGAGAAACTCAGGTGGAAAACAAACGACAGGATCTCAACCAGGTCCATCTTTCGTGTCTGGAGGAAATAAAGCAAGAGGCGAATCAGCACCAGGTTCATCGCTCACTGGGGACCACGGTGGCAACAGCGGTGGAGTTGATGGCCACGTGTCCCACCTCACCACTGTGGACACAGAGAGAGACAGAGAGAGAGAGAGAGCGAGAGGTGGGGGAGAGGGAGGTGGGGGAGAGGAAGGTGGGGGAGAGGGAGGTGGGGGAGAGAGGTGGGGGAGAGAGAGGTGGGGGAGAGGGAGGTGGGGGAGAGAGGTGGGGGAGAGGAGGGTGGGGGAGAGGGAGGTGGGGGGAGAGAGATGGGGGGAGAGAGAGAGGTGGGGGAGAGAGAGATGGGGGGAGGGAGATGCGGAGAGAGAGAGGTGGGGGAGAGAGAGGTGGGGGGAGATGGAGAGGTGGGGGAGAGGGAGGTGGGGGAGAGAGAGGTGGGGGAGATAGAGGTGGTGGGAGAGGGGGGTGGCGGAGAGAGGTGGGGGGGGAGAGAGTTGTGGGAGACAGAGATGGGGAGAGAGAGATGGGGGAGAGGGAGATGGGGGAGAGAGAGATGGGGGGAGAGAGATGGGGGAGAGGTGGGAGGAGAGGGAGGGGGGGAGAGAGGTGGGGGAGAGAGATGGGGGAGAGGGAGATGGGGGGAGAGAGAGGTGGGAGGAGAGAGATGGGGAGAGAGATAGGGGGAGAGAGATGGGGGAGAGAGAGAGAGGTGGGAGAGAGATGGTGGGCGGCGAGAGAGAGGTGGGGGAGAGAGAGGTGGGGGGAGATGGGGAGAGAGAGGTGGGGGAGGGAGGTGGGGGAGAGAGAGGTGGGGGAAAGAGATGGGGGGGAGAGATGGGGGGAGAGAGGTGGGGGAGAGAGGTGGGGGAGAGAGAGGTGGGGGAGAGAGAGGTGGGGCGGCAGAGAGGTGGGGAAGAGGGAGGAGGGGGGAGAGGGAGGACGGGTAGAGAGAGATGGGGGAGTGAGAGATGGGAGAGAGAGGTGAAGAGAGAGAGATGGGGGGAGCGAGAGAGGTGGGGGAGAGAGAGGTGGGCGGAGAGAGAGGTGGGGGTTGAGAGAGGTGGGGGAGGAGAGAGGTGGGGGAGAGAGAGGTGGGGAGAGAGAGAGGTGGGGGAGAGAGAGGTGGGAGGAGAGAGAGGTGGGGAGAGAGAGGTGGGTGAGAGAGAGGTGGGGGAGAGAGAGGTGGGAGAGAGAGAGGTGGGGGAGAGAGAGGTGGGGGAGAGAGAGGTGGGGGAGAGAAAGATGGGGAGAGAGGTGGGGGGAGAGAGAGATGGGGGAGAGAGAGAGATGGGGAGAGAGAGATGGGGGAGAGAGAGATGGGGGAGAGAGAGATGGGGAGAGAGGTGTGGTGAGGGAGGGGGGAGAGAGATAGGTGGGGGAGAGGGAGGTGGGAGGAGAGAGATGGGGGGAGAGAGAGGTGGGGGGAGAGAGAGGTGGGAGGGGAGAGATGGGGAGAGAGAGAGGTGGGGAGAGTGAGAGATGGGGAGAGAGTGATGGGGAGAGAGAGAGGTGGGGGAGAGGGAGGTGGGTGGAGAGGGAGGTGGGAGAGAGAGAGAGGTCGAGGAGAGAGAGGTGGGGGAGAAAGAGATGGGGAGAGGGAAAGATGGGGAGAGGGAGATGCGGAGAGAGAGATGGGTGAGAGGGAGAGATGGGGAGAGAGATGGGGGAGAGAGAGATGGGGAGATAGATGGGGAGAGAGAGATGAGGGAGAGGGAGGGAGGGGGAGAGAGTGAGGGGGGATAGTGCCATGCCCAGGTGCCCCACCTCCGCAGTGTGGAGAGGGGGTGGAGAGAGATGAGGGGCAGGGGGAGGGGGGTGCAGGGAGAGGAGATGGGGGGTGGGAGGGAAAGGGGAGGGGGTAGTGAGTGGGGGGAGAGCCGTGGCCAGCTGCCTACCTCAGCAGTGTGGGGTAGTAAGGGGGGGAGAGCCGTGGCCAGCTGCCTACCCCAGCAGTGTGCAGGTACTGGAGCATGAAATATCAGAGCTGGGATGAGGGGTCAAGCAGCAGGAACTGGAAGCCAGCCGACGTGATACAGCGGGCTTCTGTCCCTTCACTGTAGCGGAGAGAATGAACATTACCACAGCGCCGGCAATCAGTCGGCACACGGCACCACGATCTGGCAAAACCAGTGAAGAAAGCTAATGGAACGTTGGCCTTCATAACAAGAGGTTTTCAGTATAGGAGTAGAGAGGTTCTTCTGCAGTTGTATTGGGCTCTGGTGAGACCACATCTGGAGCATTGTGTACAGTTTTGGTCTCCTAATTTGAGGAAGGACATCCTTGTGATTGAGGCAGTGCAGCGTAGGTTCACGAGATTGATCCCTGGGATGGCGGGACTGTCATATGTGGAAAGATTGAACAAGACTAGGCTTGTATTCACTGGAGTTTAGAAGGAAGTGGCGGCGCTGTTTAACAGCTGCGGCTCGCCTGCAGTCCGTCTGTTTTTATTTTTTTCTGTTGTTTTTTTTGTCTTGTTTTGGTTAAGTTTTAGTTTGTTGGGTTGTGTTAGGGGGGGTGAAACATGTTCTCTGTCTCTTCCTTCGGGGGAATGCGACTTTTTCGTGTCGTATCCCCCTTCTCTGCCTCCGTCTGCGCTGAGGCCTAATGGCGGAGCTGGCGGCCTCCAACCTACGACCGACTCCGAGGCTCCGGAGGCAGAGCCAGCCAGGACTTACCAACGAGAGGCTGGCCGTCTTCGGGGCTGAGACAGCGGTGGCCTGACTTGCTGGTGCGGCGTTCTGGCTTTCGGCGGCGGCCTGGAGCTGATACAGCGGGGTCCGGAGCGGAGACTGCGGGACCCGGAGCTGGGGCAGCGGCCTGGAGCGGAGATTACGGGACCCGGAGCTGGGGCAACGGCCTGGAGCTGGGGCGGCGGCCCGGAGCTGATGCTGTGGCGGGCCGTCTCGGAGCGGAGACGGCGTTCCGGCTTTCGGCGGCGGCGACATCACCACGGAGGTCCGCTGGACTGGAGGGCGGCATCTTCGGCCTGGATCGATCGCCTCAGCGCAGAGGGAGAACAAGGAGGGAAGAGATGGAGACCAAGACTTTGCCTCCATCACAGTGAGGATGTGCTTGGTGAACTCACTGTGGTGGATTTGTGTTTATTGTATGTTTTGTTATTAGTGGTTCTGTGCATGACTGCAGGCAACATAATTTCGTTCAGACCGAAAGGTCTGAATGACAATAAAGGATCTATCTATCTATGAGGGGGTATCTTATAGAAACATATTAAATTATAAAAGGACTGGACAAGCTAGATGCAGGAAAAATGTTCCCAATGTTGGGCGAGTCCAGAACCAGGGGCCACAGTCTTAGAATAAAGGGGAGGTCATTTAAGACTGAGGTGAGAAAAAACTTTTTCACCCAGAGAGTTGTGAATTTATGGAATTTCCTGCCACAGAGGGCAGTGGAGGCCAAGTCACTGGATGGATTTAACAGAGGGTTAGATAGAGCTCTAGGGGCTAGTGGAGTCAAGGGATATGGGGAGAAGGCAGGCACAGTTTATTGATAGGGGACGATCAGCCATGATCACAATGAATGGCGGTGCTGGCTCCAAGGGCCGAATGGCCTCCTCCTGCACCTATTTTCTATGTTTCTATCTAACGCGGTGTGATGACGTATTGACGTGCGGTGTTTATTCAAGTGTCGCAACCTTTTTTTTTGTCGCCGCTGGATTTTGAAATGTTCAAATTCTTTTGGCGACACTGATACGACGCCGGCAGTCGCCGAAAAAATCGCTAAGAGGGACAGGCCCTGTAGAGTTGCTGCCTCACAGCGCCAGAGACCCGGGTTCCATCCTGACTACGGGAGCTGTCTGTACGGAGATTTCCCCGTGACCGCGTGGGCTTTCTCCGGTTTCCTCCCAAACCCCAAAGACATTAGTCAATAGGAGCAGCAGTAGGCCATTCGTAGAACCCGCTCAGTGCGCAGGCGCGGCATACTTCCAAGCAGCGGTGTGGAATCACAGATAGACACAGGTATTTGAAGTAAACATAGTAAAGAAAAGGAGACATCAATTTATTAGTTTGATCCATATAATGAGGGTGGGAGCGGAGGGCACGTAATCCCTCATCGTAATTCCTCATAAAATACAGATCAAACTTCAAACTGGTAAGTTCTCGTTTAATCTTACTATTTTACTTCGGAGTCACGTGAGTGGCTACGTGAAGAACCCGCTCAGTGCGCAGGCGCGGCATTGGGGAAATGGTAGCAGCATTTCCAGCTACACAATGCGGACCTTTGCACTATCAAAATTTACAAACAGCAAAGGTACAGGCACTAAAACGACATACAGGTCACGATGTTCGTGTCATGTAATTACCCACTGAAGCAATATCAGCTACAGTGGTGGGCAGAAAATGTTTGGCATAGTTTCAGCTCTATCATCATCACTAACCCTACTTTAGGTCTTCAAACAGATGCCAGTGCTCAAGGCTGGGGAGCAACTAACTCCATATCCAGCACAGGTGCTAGATGGACTAACCTAGAGTCATCATTACTACTGACACTGGGCATTAACTATCTAGAGATGTTGGGCGCCTTTTATGGGTTAAAAGCATATGTATCTAATATGCAGCACTTGCATGTTCGGTTACAGATTGATAATACTACGGTGGTGGCTTATATTAACCATATGGGCGGCATAAAATCATTATCATGCGACAAATTGGTCAACGTGATTTGGCTATGGTGTGTCGAAAGACATATTTGGCTATCAGCTACTTATCTACCAGGTAAGCTAAACACAGTGGCAGACACCAGGTCACGCAAATTCAATGATAACATCCAATGGATGTTAAACCCTAAAGTATTTGCTAAAGTTATTAAGCAGTATGGAACGCCAGATATCGATGTATTTGCATCAAGACGAAATCACCAGTTACCTATGTATGTCGCTTGGGAACCAGACCCAGAGGCAGCAGCGATAGATGCCTTCATGCTGGATTGGGGAAATGTCTTCTATGCTTTCCCTCCCTTCTGCCTCATCAGTCGGGTACTTCGCAAAATACAGATGGACTCTGCTTCTGGAATTTTGATGGTGCCCGACTGGCCTACACAGCCATGGTTGCCAGTTCTATATGACATGGTGGTTGAGTCACCAATGGTCTTTCCTAGTGATCCAGGATTATTAACTCACCCAGTATCAGGCATAAGCCACCCATGTCATGAGAAAATTAAACTTCTGGGTTGCAGGTTTTGAATAGACCTTACCTGGAACTGGGATTGTCCGAACGTACCATCACCACCATGTCGGCATCCCTTCGAACATCCACCAAGAGGCAGTACTTAATTAGCATAAGAAAATGGGAGAAGTACTGCCAGGAAACAGGGACAACGTATGCAACAGCCACAGCCACCAACGTACTGGAATTCCTGGCCCATCTACACCATGATGAAGGGATCAGTTACAGTACGGGGCTGAGACAGCGGTGGCCTGACTTGCTGGTGCGGCGTTCTGGCTTTCGGCGGCGGCCTGGAGCTGATACAGCGGGGTCCGGAGCGGAGACTGCGGGACCCGGAGCTGGGGCAGCGGCCTGGAGCGGAGATTACGGGACCCGGAGCTGGGGCAACGGCCTGGAGCTGGGGCGGCGGCCCGGAGCTGATGCTGTGGCGGGCCGTCTCGGAGCGGAGACGGCGTTCCGGCTTTCGGCGGCGGCGACATCACCACGGAGGTCCGCTGGACTGGAGGGCGGCATCTTCGGCCTGGATCGATCGCCTCAGCGCAGAGGGAGAACAAGGAGGGAAGAGATGGAGACCAAGACTTTGCCTCCATCACAGTGAGGATGTGCTTGGTGAACTCACTGTGGTGGATTTGTGTTTATTGTATGTTTTGTTATTAGTGGTTCTGTGCATGACTGCAGGCAACATAATTTCGTTCAGACCGAAAGGTCTGAATGACAATAAAGGATCTATCTATCTATGAGGGGGTATCTTATAGAAACATATTAAATTATAAAAGGACTGGACAAGCTAGATGCAGGAAAAATGTTCCCAATGTTGGGCGAGTCCAGAACCAGGGGCCACAGTCTTAGAATAAAGGGGAGGTCATTTAAGACTGAGGTGAGAAAAAACTTTTTCACCCAGAGAGTTGTGAATTTATGGAATTTCCTGCCACAGAGGGCAGTGGAGGCCAAGTCACTGGATGGATTTAACAGAGGGTTAGATAGAGCTCTAGGGGCTAGTGGAGTCAAGGGATATGGGGAGAAGGCAGGCACAGTTTATTGATAGGGGACGATCAGCCATGATCACAATGAATGGCGGTGCTGGCTCCAAGGGCCGAATGGCCTCCTCCTGCACCTATTTTCTATGTTTCTATCTAACGCGGTGTGATGACGTATTGACGTGCGGTGTTTATTCAAGTGTCGCAACCTTTTTTTTTGTCGCAACTGGATTTTGAAATGTTCAAATTCTTTTGGCGACACTGATACGACGCCGGCAGTCGCCGAAAAAATCGCTAAGAGGGACAGGCCCTGTAGAGTTGCTGCCTCACAGCGCCAGAGACCCGGGTTCCATCCTGACTACGGGAGCTGTCTGTACGGAGATTTCCCCGTGACCGCGTGGGCTTTCTCCGGTTTCCTCCCAAACCCCAAAGACATTAGTCAATAGGAGCAGCAGTAGGCCATTCGTAGAACCCGCTCAGTGCGCAGGCGCGGCATACTTCCAAGCAGCGGTGTGGAATCACAGATAGACACAGGTATTTGAAGTAAACATAGTAAAGAAAAGGAGACATCAATTTATTAGTTTGATCCATATAATGAGGGTGGGAGCGGAGGGCACGTAATCCCTCATCGTAATTCCTCATAAAATACAGATCAAACTTCAAACTGGTAAGTTCTCGTTTAATCTTACTATTTTACTTCGGAGTCACGTGAGTGGCTACGTGAAGAACCCGCTCAGTGCGCAGGCGCGGCATTGGGGAAATGGTAGCAGCATTTCCAGCTACACAATGCGGACCTTTGCACTATCAAAATTTACAAACAGCAAAGGTACAGGCACTAAAACGACATACAGGTCACGATGTTCGTGTCATGTAATTACCCACTGAAGCAATATCAGCTACAGTGGTGGGCAGAAAATGTTTGGCATAGTTTCAGCTCTATCATCATCACTAACCCTACTTTAGGTCTTCAAACAGATGCCAGTGCTCAAGGCTGGGGAGCAACTAACTCCATATCCAGCACAGGTGGTAGATGGACTAACCTAGAGTCATCATTACTACTGACACTGGGCATTAACTATCTAGAGATGTTGGGCGCCTTTTATGGGTTAAAAGCATATGTATCTAATATGCAGCACTTGCATGTTCGGTTACAGATTGATAATACTACGGTGGTGGCTTATATTAACCATATGGGCGGCATAAAATCATTATCATGCGACAAATTGGTCAACGTGATTTGGCTATGGTGTGTCGAAAGACATATTTGGCTATCAGCTACTTATCTACCAGGTAAGCTAAACACAGTGGCAGACACCAGGTCACGCAAATTCAATGATAACATCCAATGGATGTTAAACCCTAAAGTATTTGCTAAAGTTATTAAGCAGTATGGAACGCCAGATATCGATGTATTTGCATCAAGACGAAATCACCAGTTACCTATGTATGTCGCTTGGGAACCAGACCCAGAGGCAGCAGCGATAGATGCCTTCACGCTGGATTGGGGAAATGTCTTCTATGCTTTCCCTCCCTTCTGCCTCATCAGTCGGGTACTTCGCAAAATACAGATGGACTCTGCTTCTGGAATTTTGATGGTGCCCGACTGGCCTACACAGCCATGGTTGCCAGTTCTACATGACATGGTGGTTGAGTCACCAATGGTCTTTCCTAGTGATCCAGGATTATTAACTCACCCAGTATCAGGCATAAGCCACCCATGTCATGAGAAAATTAAACTTCTGGGTTGCAGGTTTTGAATAGACCTTACCTGGAACTGGGATTGTCCGAACGTACCATCGCCACCATGTCGGCATCCCTTCGAACATCCACCAAGAGGCAGTACTTAATCAGCATAAGAAAATGGGAGAAGTACTGCCAGGAAACAGGGACAACGTATGCAACAGCCACAGCCACCAACCTACTGGAATTCCTGGCCCATCTACACCATGATGAAGGGATCAGTTACAATGCCATCAACACAGCGCGAAGTGCTCTTTCTGCTTATCTCAAACCAGCAGGACAACAGGCAATGGGATCCCATTCACTGGTGGTAAAACTGATGAAGGGCATTTATAATATCAAGCCCCTAAACCCAGGTATACCCATATTTGGGATATCAGTGTGGTCCTGACATACCTCAGGGAATGGCCACCAGCCAGATCCCTCAGCCTCGAGCAATCTACACTAAAGACGCTCATGTTGATGGCACTCGTATCCGCTCAGAGGGTCCAGTCACTACACAAGTTAAGGCTGGACAACATGGTGACCACCCCATCAGATCACATTCATCAAACAGGGTCTGGTGAAGCAAAACAGGCCAGGAACAGGTAATCCACTGGTGGTATTCTGGGCCTACCCACAAGAGCCACGGTAGTGTGTCGTGACCCATCTACAACATTATATAGACACAACCCACAATATCAGAGGGAGTGAAAAAGCCTTATGGGTCAGCCACAAGAAACCTCATGGCTGGGTAACGAGCCAAACCATTTCAAGATGGCTCAAACAGGTACTGAAGGCTGCCGGAATAGACACTAATACATTTAAATCTCATTCCACTAGGGCAGCATCTACATCAACGGCCGACAGAATGGACGTACCGGTTGACCATATTCTGAATACAGCAGGATGGTCGAGGGAAACGACATTCAGAATTTTTTATAATAAGCCGCCAGAGCTTACAACAGCTCTTGGAGCAGATGCTCCAGCGGGATACGCAGAAAGAGCGTTCTCGCGGAGGTAGGTCAGGCACCTCCTCCACAGTGTCTTGTGCACTGCCCTCTGCTCCCTCATTACTGGAGGCTAGCATGGATGACCAGGGTTGGGCTGGTCTGGAACAGGGGCTGGCGGATGATTTCGGCAGTATGCAAGGGGTGCAGGAGCAGGAAGAGCTGCTGGGTGTCGTGGACCGCTATGTAGCAACCCCACGTGCTGGAAGACCGCTGGAACCAAAAATGGCGGCCAGCATCAATCATCTGTCAAATAAGCCCTTGCAGGAGAAGGTACTTCTTGAGGCGCTTGAACTTTACACAGCACCAGAGAACTGTGAGGCCCTCAGAGTGAAGATTGTGAACAGCCAGATCTGGGGGCACGTGGGGTCAAACATGCGTAACCATGAAATCAAGCTACAGCGGATCCTAAGGCTCCTGACGTCGGCCATTACAGCCTTTGCTCGTTCTGTGGAAAGTACGGAGATGGATACGTGCCAGCAGGATGTGCTGGCACTGATGAGCAACACACAATTTGAGATCAACAATCTCCGGCGGGAAAACATAAGACCTGCCCTCAATCCCAAAGTTGCTGGGTTGTGCAGAGCCCCAGCTGCAGAGACGGACGCTCTGTTATTTGGGAAAGACCTCAATAAAAAACTGAGGGACATGAGGGCAGGCCCTGGGACGAGCAAACCAAGAGCTACAATACCCAAGCGGCAGCACCCCATGGCATCCACCAGTCGACGTCCTCAATATGGGACTGGTGAAAGCTCGGGGACCGCATTTTATCCCCAAAGATCTTTTTTAGATCAGGGCCCACAGCGGACCCCATGGAAAATGCGCCACCCCCCAACATCGCCAGCACGTCAGACAAGCAAAGCCTACAAAAACATCAGGAAACAAAAGAAACACCAATGAACATGGAGGTAGGTGGGTCTGGTTCCTGCCAGCATATAGAGAATAAGGGTGCTTTACTAACAGAGGGGAGATTACACTGGTTTAAAGAAGCATGGGTTACTGTCACGTGTGACAAGTATATACTCAACAGCATTAGTGGAGGGGTCATCCAAAAGACCAAACATGAACCTTTGGAATTTGTATCAAATATATTCACTAAAACCAAAAAAGATGGTGGATGTCGCATCATCATTGACTTAACATCACTAAATAAGTTTGTTGAGTATATACATTTCAAAATGGAGACATTTGTTACTGGCAAACAACTGATTTCCAAAGGATACTTCATGGCAAGCATTGATCTTAAAGATGCTTACTATCTAATACCCATACACAAGGATCATTGCAGATACCTAAAATTTATCTGGTTGGGGCAGCTGTGGCAGTACAAAGCATTGCCCAATGGGCTAACTTCAGCCCCAAGATTATTCATCAAAAAATTGAAAATAGCCATGGCAAGACTAAGAAAACAAAAACATATTGTCATGGCATACCTGGATAGTAGGGAAAACGATGGAATTGGCTGTGGCAGCAGTATCAGCTACAAAACAGCTCTTCGAAACTCTGGGGTTCGTCCTACATCCAGATAAATCTAAGTTGAAGCCATCCACTATCATGGACTACCTGGGCTTCACAATTAACTCAGTCCATATGACTGTTACCTTGCCAAAAGGAAAAAAAATAAAGAAAAAATAAAGTTGCATTAGCACAATCATGGAACTATTTAATGGTCAACAAACGACCAACTATTCGACAAGTCCCAAGAGTGATTGGGGAAATGGTAGCAGCATTTCCAGCTACACAATGCGGACCTTTGCACTATCAAAATTTACAAACAGCAAAGGTACAGGCACTAAAACGACATACAGGTCACGATGTTCGTGTCATGTAATTACCCACTGAAGCAATATCAGCTACAGTGGTGGGCAGAAAATGTTTGGCATAGTTTCAGCTCTACCATCATCACTAACCCTACTTTAGTTCTTCAAACAGATGCCAGTGCTCAAGGCTGGGGAGCAACTAACTCCATATCCAGCACAGGTGGTAGATGGACTAACCTAGAGTCATCATTACTACTGACACTGGGCATTAACTATCTAGAGATGTTGGGCGTCTCTTATGGGTTAAAAGCATATGTCTCTCCTCCGTTTAGGTGGAGACATGTCCCCATCCGACGAATCAGAAATTACCGGCCGGTTGCTTTTCCTCATGGCTTTCCTCCCTGTCCGCTGTGCAGGCATTAGCGGGACTGGGCTCGGCTCGGTCTCGGGGATAGCGGAGCGCTCTATGTGCGTTCCTGCCGCCTGTTGCTGCCCCCCTGAGATTAAACGCTCCTCTGGTGGAGTTGAGCTGGGGGCAGTTCTTTTGGAGAGTCTTTTCTTCAGTGTACTTATTTTCTAAGAACACCCACACTCTCTTTCTCCGTTTGACTAGTTCAGTATACTCACCCAACGGTCCGTTTTTTAAAATGCAGTCGGAGAGCCTTCCTCCAGCTGCCGCCGCTGTTGCACTGCTGGCGTAATGCCGCGCCTGCGCACTGAGCGGGTTCATCACGTAGTCACTCACGTGACTCCGAAGTAAAATCAATGTGTCAAATGTGATTCTTATTTTTCAAAGTCTCTCATAGGAAACAATGAGCGTATAGAGCCCAGGGAGAGGGGGAGAAAGGGACGTACACTCACAGAGGCAGAGTCTCTCAGCCTGTGTGAGAGGGAGGGAGGGAGAGAGAGACACACACACAAGGTGGATGTGAAATCTCACCTACCTGTTTCAGTGACAGGCACCCGCAGCCAGTGAATGAAGCCACCCCCAACTGTCTCCCAGCCTCTCCCTCCACTCTCCACCCTCTCTCCTCCACCCCACCCCCCTCACCCCCCCCCTCCCCCAATTTGGAAATGTGATCCCATCACCCATTCCTTCTCTCCAGAGATGCTGCCTGCCCTCTGAGTTAAAGAGTTCCCACTTGCAGCAGCAAAACAGGCCAGTAAACACAATACTCATAGATAATATACTAAACAAAGAAAATATATATTAAAAAATCCAGTATTATTGCAAAAATCCCAAAGTCCTTCGTGCAAACAAGGCAATTTGTAGTTCATAGTTTAGTTAGCATTTGTTGCGTTCAAAAGCCCGATGGTTGTTGGGAAGAAGCTGTTCTTGAACCTGGAGGTCATGGGTTTCAGATTCTTATACCTTCTGCTCAGCAGGAATGAAATGAGAGCATGGCCAGGGTAGTGTGGGTCCATGACAATGCTGGCTGCCTTTTTGAGGCAGCACCTCCTATAGAACCCTTTGATTCAGTAAAGTTCAGTAAAGAGATCGGGAATCTGGCATCATGGCTTGACAATAAAACCCAGCCTTTAACATGCGCATAATGAAAGAGTTGGTGTTGTCCTACGGAACAGGGGTGCAGGAGAGGTGAACACAACCCTGTCTTCTTCAACAGCACTGGTAGAGATGGCTTCTGGACGTGACTGGCAAACCTCAGATTAGGCTGCCATGAAGTGTCATAAAATGTTCTCACGCTGTTCCTCAATACTGGTTTGTCTTAAGGTTGTGAGCTCAGTCCCAAATACACAAAATTTATATATAAACTTAAAGCAATTTTTTCTTTTCTACCCACCCTGTCACCTTATCAATAACTTACTTAACTTTGTTAAGCAGAATTTGTCTTTAAAAAGTCTAAGTAACTGATATTTCTGTCCCTGATTATTGTTTCTAAAAAGAGTTCCCACGGTAGACTCACGAGTCACAAAGTTAAACGCACGGGCCACTCCCTTCTTACAACGAGTTTAAAATGTTTCAAATTTTAACCTCAAGTACATTTTACTAGTGGAAAAGTTCAAACATGTTTGAACTTTTGCAAGAGTTAACAAGTTTCACGTGTACCTCCCGTTAGCGCCAAGAGTCGCTAAGTTGCGTCCACAAGTTCCGACGTTCCCGCTACGTGAATTGTACGTGATTACCACGAGTTAAATCTGTTTTAAACTCGGGGTCACTCGTGGGTCAACTCGCACAGTGAGACAGACCTCTTAGATAGAGCTCTTAAAGATAGCGGATTCGGGGGATATGGTGTGTAACGGCAATTTCTAAACTTTTCAATGTCCAACTTTTAATTACCGTTACTATTCTGGGATGTGGTGGAGATATAGTTTACGCACTGACAGGTAGGAAAAATGAATCTTCCAGTTGTTGCTTCTTGATTAATTGATCTTTTATTGAAGTGATACCAAACAAAGAAATGATTCATAACTTTTTGTTCTTACTAAGTCTTCTGTGTGGCTTCTCGTGAACACGAACATGAACGTGGACGTGGTAAAAACTGTTGTCCTCACCAACCCTCGAGGCAAATTAACTCTAAATCTCTGAGTCTGCGCTAGCCTCTCCAGATGTAGACACACCCCTTTACCTAAAACCATTACAGCACGGAAACAGGCCATCTCGGCCCTTCAAGTCCGTGCCGAACATGTTTTTTTCTTTTTTCTTTTTCCTTCTTCCTTCCCCCTAGTCCCATCTACCTACACTCAGACCATATCCCTTCATTCCTTTCCCGTCCATATACCCATCCAATCTATTTTTAAAGGATAATATCGAACCTGCCTCCACCACTTCCACTGGAAGCTCATTCCACACAGCTACCACTCTCTGAGTAAAGAAGTTCCCCCTAATGTTACCCCTAAACTTCTGTCCCTTAATTCTCAAGTCATGTCCACTTGTTTGAATCTTCCCTACTTTCAATGGGAAAATCTTATCCACGTCAACTCTGTCTAACCCGCTCATCATTTTAAAGACTTCTATCAAGTCCCCCCTTAACTTTCTGCGCTCCAAAGAATAAAGACCTAACTTGTTCAACCTTTCTCTGTAACTTAGTTGCTGAAACCCACGCAACATTCTAGTAAATCTCCTCTGTACTCTCTCTATTTTGTTGACATCCTTCCTATAATTAGGCGACCAGTATTGCACTCCATACCCCAGAATTGGCCTCACCAATGCCTTGTACAATTTTAACATTACATCCCAACTTCTATATTCAATGCTCTGATTTATAAAGGCCAGCACACCAAAAGCTTTCTTTACCACCCTATCTACATGAGATTGCACCTTCAGGGAACTCAGTTATTCCTAGATCCCTCTGTTCAACTGCATTCGTCAATTCGCTACCATTTTCCACATAACCATATATAACCATATAACCATAACAGCACGGAAACAGGCCATCCCGGCCCTTCAAGTCCGTACCGAACTTTTTTTTTTTTTTAATTAAAAATAAATACTTCCATGTACGTCCTATTTTGATTTGTCCTGCCGAGATGTAGCACCTCACATTTATCAGCATTAAACTCCATCTGCCATCTTTCAGCCCACTCTTCCAAATGGCCTAAATCTCTCTGTAGACTTTGAAAATCTACTTCATTATCCACAACACCACCTATCTTAGTATCATCTGCATACTTACTAATCCAATTTTCCACACCATCATCCAGATCATTGATGTACATGACAAACAACAGTGGACCCAACACAGACCCCCGAGGCACCGCACTAGTCACCGGCCTCCAACCTGACAAACAGCCATCCACCATTACTATCTGGCATCTCTCATTCAGCCACTGTTGAATTCATCTTGCTACTCCACTATTAATACCCAACAATTGAATCTTCTTAACCAACCTTCCATGAGGAACCTTGTCAAAGGCCTTACTGGTCCATATAGACAACATCCACTGCTTTACCCTCATCAATTTCCCTAGTAACCTCTTCGAAAAATTCAAGAAGATTAGTCAAACATGACCTTCCGGGCACAAATCAATGTTGACTGTTCCTAATGAGACCCTGCTTATCCAGATGCTTATATATATTATCTCTAAGTTTCCATTAATTTGCCCACCACTGACATCAAACTAACAGGTCTATAATTGCTAGGTTTACTCTTAGAACCCTTTTTAAACAACGGAAAACATGCGCAGTACGCAAATCCTCCGGCACTATTCCCGTTTCTAATGACATTTGAAATGTTTCTGTCATAGCCCCTGCTATTTCTACACTAACTTCCCTCATTGTCCTAGGGAATACCCTGTCAGGACCTGGAGACTTATCCGTTTTCATATTTTTCAAAAGTGTCAGTACTTTGAATCTCATAGTTTCCATAGCTACTCTGCTTGTTTCCCTTACCTCACATAATTCCATATCCTTCTCCTTGGTGAATACCGAAGAAAAGAAATTGTTCAATATCTCCCCCATCTCTTTTGGCTCTGCAGATAGCTGTCCACTCTGACTCTCTAATGGACCAATTGTATTCCTTGTTATCCTTTTGCTATTAATATAGCTGTAGAAACCCTTTGGATTTACTTTCACCTTACTTGCCAAAGCAACCTCATATCTTCTTTTAGCTTTTCTAATTTCTTTCTTAATATTCTTTTTACATTCTTTATTCTCCTCAAGCGCCTCATTTACTCCATGCTGCCTATAATTATTGTAGATCTCTCTCTTTTTCTGAACCGTGTCCAATTTCCCTTGAAAACCATGGCTCTTTCCAATTTTTACTATTTCCTTTCAACCGAACAGGGACATAAAGATTCTGTACTCTTAAAATGTCACCTTTAAATGTCCTCCATTTCTCTTCTACATCCTTCCCATAATACAACATGTCCCAATTCACTCCTTTTAAATCCTTTCGCATCTCCTCAAACCTAGCCTTTCTCCAATCAAAAATCTCAACCCTAGGTCCAGTTCTGACCCTCTCCATAATTATATTGAAACTGATGGTATTGTGATCACTGGACCCGAAGTGCTCCCCAACGCATACATCCGCCACCTGCCCTGTCTCATTTCCTAACAGGAGGTCCAGCACTGCCCCTTCTCTAGTAGGTACCTCTATGTATTGCTGCCCTCCTGCAACCATGTTTCACTGATCGCCACAACATTATACTTCCAGGTGTCAATCCAGGCTCTCAGCTCATCCACCTTTCTTACAATGCTCCTAGCATTAAAATATACACATTTAAGAAACCCACCACCACTTATTCTCTGTTTATTATCTTTTTCTTCTTTCTCACCTACATTTTGGGTCCGAGTGCTTCCCTTCTCTGCCTCGTGCCTCCCACATTTTCTACTAGCTTTCTCTATTTGAGTCCCCCCCCCCACCTTACTTGCCAAAGCAACCTCATATCTTCTTTTAGCTTTTCTAATTTCTTTCTTAATATTCTTTTTACATTCTTTATTCTCCTCAAGCGCCTCATTTACTCCATGCTGCCTATAATTATTGTAGATCTCTCTCTTTTTCTGAACCGTGTCCAATTTCCCTTGAAAACCATGGCTCTTTCCAATTTTTACTATTTCCTTTCAACCGAACAGGGACATAAAGATTCTGTACTCTTAAAATGTCACCTTTAAATGTCCTCCATTTCTCTTCTACATCCTTCCCATAATACAACATGTCCCAATTCACTCCTTTTAAATCCTTTCGCATCTCCTCAAACCTAGCCTTTCTCCAATCAAAAATCTCAACCCTAGGTCCAGTTCTGACCCTCTCCATAATTATATTGAAACTGATGGTATTGTGATCACTGGACCCGAAGTGCTCCCCAACGCATACATCCGCCACCTGCCCTGTCTCATTTCCTAACAGGAGGTCCAGCACTGTCCCTTCTCTAGTAGGTACCTCTATGTATTGCTGCCCTCCTGCAACCATGTTTCACTGATCGCCACAACATTATACTTCCAGGTGTCAATCCAGGCTCTCAGCTCATCCACCTTTCTTACAATGCTCCTAGCATTAAAATATACACATTTAAGAAACCCACCACCACTTATTCTCTGTTTATTATCTTTTTCTTCTTTCTCACCTACATTTTGGGTCCGAGTGCTTCCCTTCTCTGCCTCGTGCCTCCCACATTTTCTACTAGCTTTCTCTATTTGAGTCCCCCCCCCCAACCGTTCTAGTCTCCCCAGTAGATTTTGCAAATCTCCCCGCCAGGATATTGGTCCCCCTCGGGTTCAAGTGCAACCCGTCCTTTCTGTACAGGTCACACCTTCCACAAAAAAGGTCCCAATGATCCAGAAACTTAAATCCCTGCCCGCTGCACCAGTTCCTCAGCCACGCATTTATCCTCCACCTCATTCCATTCCTACTCTCACTGTCGCGTGGCACAGGTAATAATCCTGAGATTGTTACCTTTGCGGTCCTTCTCCTTAACTCTCCTCCCAACTCCCTAAATTCTCCTTTCAGGACCTCTTCTCTTTTTCTGCCTATGTCATTGGTAGCTATATGTACCACAACCTCAGACTCCTCTCCCTCCGATTTCAGGATATCTTGGACGCGTTCAGACACATCCCTGACCCTGGCACCAGGTAGACAAACTACCATCCGGGTCTCCTGACTGCGTCCACAGAATCGCGTATCTGACCCCCTAACTATATAGTCCCTTATTACTATTGCCCTCCTCTTCTTTTCCCTACCCTTCTGAGCATTAGGGCCGGTCTCTGTACCGGAGGCCCGGCCGTTGTCGCTACCCCCAGGTAGGCTGTCCCCCCCAACAGTACTCAAGCAGGAGTACTTATTGTCAAGGTGTACAGCCACCGGGGTACTCACTAGTCCCTGCCTCTGCCCCTTGCCCTTCCTAACCGTGACCCACTTGTCTGCCTCCTGTGGTCTTGGAGTGGCCACCTCCCTATAACTCCTTTCTATGACCTCCTCACTCTCCCTGATCAGACAGAGGTCATCGAGCTGCAGTTCCAGGTTCCTAACACAGTCCCTTAGGAACCCCATCTCGACGCACCTGGCTCAGATGTGGACGTCTGTAGGGGTATCAGACTCCATGACCTCCCACATCTGACATCCAGAACAGTAAACTGCCCTGGCCCTCATTCTCCCCCCTTACCCTGGATACAATACAAACTGGTGGAGGAAATCAGCAGGGATCTGACTCCCCTGATCAAAATCCACCTTTACCCTGGATACAATACAAACTGGTGGAGGAAATCAGCAGGGATCTGACTCCCCTGATCAAAATCCACCTTTACCCTGGATACAATACAAACTGGTGGAGGAAATCAGCAGGGATCTGACTCCCCTATCAAAATCCACCTACCATGGAACATACAGATAAGAACTAGAAATATCAGAAAATTAATATAATATACTGACTTGAGCATAAGTGGCTCCTACATACCGACCCCTAATTGTTCTATGTATATAACGAAGCAATTACCAATAGACATTAATAGGAGCTATAAGCTTAACATACATCAAAAAACAATCAAATACGCACTATATGTTAGCATTCAGACTTCTTTGGCGATTCTTCTATCTTCGCCTTCTAGAAGCAGACATATCTTGGTTATCGGGCTTACCAAGACCTTGTTCTTAGTCTGAGGTCGTACAGTACGCACCAAGCCTTTAACATCTGGCATGATCTCCAGTATTCTGCCCATCAACCAAGAACCTCGTGGTGCAGTTGAATCAACCGCCAAAACGATATCACCTGGAATAAAATTTCTCCTAACCCTTGACCATCATTGTCGTTCTTGGATTAGCGGCGTATTCTTGTCTCCAAAAAAGATCTGCCATATTTTGTTCCTGTCTCCATCTGCATCAAATATACAAATCTTCTTTCACAAAGAGCCCAGGTGGTAGCATTGGATTGGTCTTCTATAGAAGAAGATGATTCGGTGTAAGTGCTTCCAGGTCACTAGGATCACCAGAACTCCTGGTAATGGGTCGATCACTTAAGATTGCTTCAATTTCACAAAATAAAGTTTGCAATCCTTCATTGTCCAGAACTTGTTGTTTAAGAACAGAACGTAGCACAATTTTCAACCATCCGGATCAATCGTTCCCAAACACCCCGTGATGGGATCCCCCAGGGGGATTAAAATTCCATTGTATCTGTTGCTAGAGCATAGACCACTGGATTTTATCCTGATTTAAGCCTTTAACTGCTTCTCTCAACTCTCTTTCCACTCCAACAAAATTCGTACCATTATCTGATTTTAATGATAAAACTTGACCTCGTCGACAGATGAATCTTCGTAATGCAAGAATGCAGGAGTCTGTGTCAAGTGTAGATGCAACTTCAAGATGTACCATGCAAGTGAAAATGACTCCATAGTTTTTCCACAAGACTCCGTCCTCTCTTGACTTCTATAGGACCAAAGTAATCTGCTCCTACATCTGTAAATGGAGGTTTATCAGGTAAAATCCTTTCCAGAGGTAAGTCTGCCATTTTTTTTCTCCAACATTTCCACGCTGTCATCTGCACACAGTACAATTTTTTAATTATCTTTCTTGCAGCGGAGTTAGCTTTGATAATCCAATATTTCTCACGAAGTTGCGACAGCATGTGATTTCTTCCTCCATGTCCGATCTGTTCATGAATATGTTGTAACAGTAGTGTTGAAATGTGAAAGTCCTTCGAGAGAATAATAGGATGCTTAGCCTCTTCAGGCATGGCTATTCTACTCAGGCGACTACCGGATCAATCAGTACCGCATCAACCTTGCACAAGTGACTGCTTCTTTTGACACCATGTACACCAGCTTCTAACGTCGATAACTCTTCCTTGTATCTTTGTCTTTCACAGAAATAGATAATTGCGTTTTCTGCCTTGAGAAGATCATCAGGACGTAAACACTGTATGCGGTATGATGCCTTAAAGACTTGCATCTTTTCTCCTCCTCTCTGTTAGTTTACCAGGATCCTTTTCAAAGATACCTTCAGCAATCTCCTTTCTTTTTTGACCCAACAGCAAGAACCTAGTCCTGGCTTTAAGAAACCAAGTCACCACAGTCCTCAGCTTATTCCGCAATGAGAAATGGGTAATTAAATTGTTTATTGGGTTGGATGAATCATTAACAATAACATTCACTGTGATGTTTTGCTTGATTTACAGATCATTAGCAGATATTTCAGATTCCATTTTAAACATTGGCCATTCTCTGTCTGGCTTACAGAGAAACTCTGGTCCCTTGATCCATCTCTTATTGCTTAAGAAGCGGTCTGCTGTCTTCTTCTTGCATATGGCGTGCACAGCCTAAAGTTGAAGGACAACTTGTTCTATTTGATCTTATTTGATTGTTCATGCCGGGTTGATTGCATTAGTCTAAACAGGGTGGACCACGTGAAGGTTGCAATCTCCCACCCCGGTGTGCTGTTAGTCCTCTAGAGACTTCATCTGCAGGATTTTCCTTTGTGTTAACGTATATCTACTGTGATACATTAGTAGCACCGCTTACATAAGAGATTCTGTTTGCTACAAATGTTTGAAAGCATTTGTTTTCGTTGTTGGAATATTTAAGCACTGTTGTACTATCAGTCCAGAAGATAGCTTCCTCCTGCTGAATCTGTAGTTCTTTTTGCAGCATTATGTCAATTTTGACAGCTACAACTGCTGCTGTAATCTCCATTTTGTGAATCGTCATTTACGTCAATGGTGCCACTCTGGCCTTTCCCATTAAGAGTGCAACATGTACTTCATTGTAATCATTTTCCAGTCTTGGATATGAAACAATACCGTAGCCACTTTCACTTGCATCTGAAAAGTGATGCAGTTGTGTATATCTGATTTGACCAAAGTTTATAGGCTTCATGCACCGGTCTACTTTGAATTCCGATATCCTGCTAACCACTCGCTGAGAAAAGGTTTGCGTTATACTCTCGTCCCATCCAATTTTTTCTTGCAGAGCTCCTGCATAATTAACTTGGCTAGCAGAGTAAATGGTGCAAGAAATCCCAAAGGGTCGTATACAGAACCAACCACGGATAGGATGCCCCATCTTGCACATGGTCGTTCCTGAATTGAGATTCTAAATGTGAACACATCCGTTACAACACACCATGTGAAATCCCAGTGCTCTTTCCATAGGCAGATTGTCTTTGTCCAAATCCAACTCCCTGGTCTCCTTGCCTCTGTTATCTGGTGGAATGATTTCCAATACAGCACGGCTGTTGCTGATCCACTTTGATAGCATGAGTCCTCCCTTCTGGCAGAGGGAAGTCAGGTGTACGACCATTTGAATTGCCTTTTGATCGGAAGACATAGAATTTAAACAATCATCCACATAGAAGTTGTTCTTTACTGTGTTTATCACTTCTTCTGGAAAGTGAGCTTCAGCCGTCCTCCTTAATGCAAAGTTTGCCCAACATGATGATGACACTGCTCCAAAGAGATGTGCCTTCATCCGGTATTCAACAAGATCTTGCTGTGCATCCCCATCAGGCCACCACAGGAATCGCAAATAGTCATTATACCTTTCTGATACTTTAACGATGAAACATTGCTTTAATATCAGCCATCAAAGAAATCTGTTCCTGTGTAAATCTGATGAGAACTCCAATCTCAAGAAGAAGAAGAAGAAGAAGAAGAAGAAGAAGAAGAAGAAGAAGAAGAAGAAGAAGAAGAAGAAGAAGAAGAAGAAGAAGAAGAAGAAGAAGAAGAAGAAGAAGAACTCCAATGAGTGAATTAGTAAGGTCTGGACCCTGCGGCATTTGGCAGTTAAGTAATGTTCTTTTGAAGACTGCTGCACAGTCAAATACCACCCTCAAGGTCCCTTTCTTTGAGTGTTACACCCCATGGTGTGGAAGATACCAAAGCTCAAGAGTGTTTTATTGTCATATGTCCCAGATGGGACAATGGTGGTCACGGTGGCACAGTGGTAGAATTGCTGCCTTACAGCAAAATGCAGCGCCAGAGACCCAGGTTCGATCCCGACTACGGGTGCTGTCTGTATAGAGTTTGTACGTTCTCCCCGTGACCTGCGTGGGTTTTCTCCGAGATCTTCGGTTTCCTCCCACACTCCAAAGACATACAGGTTTGTAGGTTAATTGGCTTGATAAAAAAAAAGTAAAATTGTCCAAGTTGGCAATATGCAGAATACTGCCCTGCCGACTACAAAATTCAGAAGGTACAGAAGGTTCAGAATGAAATTCTTACTTGCTGCAGCAGAACAGAATATGTGAATATGTAAACATAATACATAACGGGGGAAGAAAAAAAAAGTTCAATAAATGACAAATATAGTGTAGTAATAATAGACTTTTGCAGTTCAGAGCTCAGAGCTTATTTGTTAGATACATAGATACATAGAAAATAGGTGCAGGAGTAGGCCATTCGGCCCTTCGACCCTGCACCGCCATTCAATATGATCATGGCTGATCATCCAACTCAGTATCCCGTACCTACCTTCTCTCCATACCCCCTGATCCCTTTAGCCACAAGGGCCACATCTAACTCCCTCTTAAATATAGCCAATGAACTGGCCTCAACTACCCTCTGTGGCCGAGAGTTCCAGAGATTCACCGCTCTCTGTGTGAAAAGGTTTTTCTGATCTCGGTCTTAAAGGATTTCCCCCTTATCCTTAAGCTATGACCCCTTGTCCTGGACTTCCCCAACATCGGGAACAATCTTCCTGCATCTAGCCTGTCCAACCCCATAAGAATTTTGTAAGTTTCCATAAGATCCCCTCTCAATCTCCTAAATTCTAGCGAGTATAAGCCAAGTCTATCCAGTCTTTCTTCATATGAAAGTCCTGACATCCCAGGAATCAGTCTGGTGAACCTTCTCTGCACTCCCTCTATGGCTATAATGTCCTTCCTCAGATTTGGAGACCAAAACTGTACGCAATACTCCAGGTGTGGTCTCACCAAGACCCTGTACAACTGCAGTAGAATCTCCCTGCTCCTATACTCAAATCCTTTTCCTATGTAAGCTAACATACCATTCGCTTTCTTCACTGCCTGCTGCACCTGCATGCCTACTTTTAATGACTGGTGTACCATGACACCCAGGTCTCGCTGCATCTCCCCTTTTCCTAATCGGCCACCATTTAGATAATAGCCTGCTTTCCTGTTTTTGCCACCAAAGTGGATAACCTCACATTTATCCACATTATACTGCATCTGCCAAACATTTGCCCACTCACCCAGCCTATCCAAGTCACCTTGCAGTCTCCTAGCATCCTCCTCACAGCTAACACTGCCCCCTAGCTTAGAGTCATCCGCAAACTTGGAGATGTTGCCTTCAATTCCCTCATCCAGTTCATTAATATAAATTGTAAATAGCTGGGGTCCCAGCACTGAGCCTTGCGGTACCCCAGTAGTCACTGCCTGCCATTGTGAAAAGGACCCGTTTACTCCTACTCTTTGCTTCCTGTTTGCCAGCCAGTTCTCTATCCACATCAATACTGAACCCCCAATACCATGTGCTTTAAGTTTGTATATTAATCTCTTATGTGGGACCTTGTCGAAAGCCTTCTGAAAGTCCAGATACAACACATCCACTGGTTCTCCCCTATCCACTCTACTAGTTCCATCCTCGAAATATTCTATAAGATTCGTCAGACATGATTTACCTTTCGTAAATCCATGCTGACTTTGTCCAATGATTTGTTGTTGTGTTTAATAGCCCGATGGCAGTAGGAAGTAGCTATTCCTGAATCTGGACGTTACAGTTTTCTGGCTTCTGTACCTTCTTCCCGATGGCAATGGTGAAATGAGTGTGTGGCCAGGATGGTGTGGGTCCTTGATGATTTTGGCTGCCTTTTTGAGGCAGCGACTATGATAGACTCCTTCAACGGTGGGCAGGTCAAAGCCGATGGACTGGGCAGTGGTCACAGCTTTTTGTAGTCTTTTCCGCTCCTGGACGTTCAAGTTGCCGAACCAGGCCACGATGCAACCACTCAGTATGCTCTCCATCACTTCGATTCAGCTGGTCTGTTGGTACCATTTCAACATAACCATTGTCAATCATTTCTTTTAGGAAAGATGTATATTCATCATGAAATTTCGTATTCTTGCCAAACCTGCGTTTCAGGTTCTGGATGCACTTCTCGGCAATGCAACGGTTATTCGGCAGACTAACACTTTCTTGTTTGAAAGGTAAGTCTAGACAATAGTGTCCGTATATCATCTTTACTGAGTACTTCATAATATCCAAGAACTTCACTTCTTCTCTGGACATTTCTTCTGATTCTCTGCTGGTTCTTTCATTAAAGTCGTGACTGTATTGTTTGATCAATAACTCCTCTGTGTTCACGGTTGATATTCGATTAGCAGCAGCAGCAGGGTAGTTATTCTTATTCCTGCTTTTGTTGTTCCTTCTCAAGGGACCATAGATAACCCATCCATGTAGGGTCTTCACAGCAACCGGGAGGCGCTACAGGTCTCTCCGTTGCCGGACCAGTAGGTTCAGGAACAGCTTCTTCCCTGCGGCTGTTACACTACTTAACTCTGAACCTTGGTGATTGCCAGTCACCCCCCCCCCCCCGGACACTCTTTCCCCCAGAAAAATTGCACTATTCCTACTGTATGTACATATATATATTTTAGTTCCATTATTCTATGTTCGCTCTTCTGGGTGAGATGCTAACTGCATTTCGTTGTCTCAGTATTTGTACACTGTACAATGACAATAAAGATTGAATCTGAATCTGAATCAAATGGTCCATCCCCTTGACTGTTAACAAACTCTTTAGATTCCAATACCTTTGAAGCATTTGTTCCGATGTAGGTGGATGCCAGATTGTATTTTAGGAATCTTTATATTTTTCAAGCAATGCCATTTTTTCAGATCCTCTTGCTTGGGTATGTTTAGATGAGAAACAGACATGGTCTTATGTGTAAACACATCAGATAGTGGTATAAAATATTTTTTGTCCAGACAAGATATTTCCAAACTTGTAGTAAGATGACTATCGCAGCATTTCTCTTCATTTATAGTATGCAAGAGAATCTTCAGTCCTGAAATGTCCAGCCTTCTCATCAAGCTTTCTGTGCAAAAAGTAGCCAAACGTCCATGACCCAAAAATGCATATGTTTGCTACACTGTATTCCCCTCGCTGCTCCTTACCTGTACTGGTAAGATAGAGAAAATACAGGTTTCTCCACCGGCTGCAATATGTGCATTTATCTGAGGTGGGGTGACTGCATGACACGCAGTTGGCTTCTCCCTATGTTCTGCTTGCTCCGTCTTCTCTTCTGTTCAGAGTGAAGTAATTCAGAATGATCTTGTTTGTACGTATCACAAGTCATACGACCTTACATTCTTTGACCATATATGTTTTCTACGAACATCCAAAGCAGATTCCCTTCTCCTTTGACCAGTCCATCTTTTCTTTCCATACCTCTTGCTTGATCCTTCGACACCACCTTATGCTGTGGCCGGTTTTATCACAGAACCAACAATAATCTTGAGTGTTAATGACAGATGCATCTCTTTTTCCTCCACCCATCGTTGGAATTCCTTTCACTGCTGCGGCTACAGGTGTTGCAGCGGTATCAAAACTGCTTTCATTAGCTCCTGCTTTTATTAGCTCCTGATCTTCCTCTTGTTTTAGCAAAGGTAGAACCTCTGACAGTTGCAATTGGTTTCGGATGCTGAATGCTTCCATTAAGCGGATCTGACATTAACCACACTTCCTTTTCCCATGAAATTCACCAGGTCAGGAAAATTGGCTACCTGGTTATGGTTTTTCAATATCTGACCTGCCCTTTCCTTACACTTCACTCTAAGCCTATAGGGCAGTTTTAGAATGGTAGTCTTCATATTAATAGCAACATTCATTTCTTCGTTATGGTTGAGAATTTTTCTCTCAAATTATTATATATTTATTTGTTTTTCCGCCTACTTGATCGATGGTGTTTCATCATTAATGTTTTATTATTATTAATGTTTAGTGTTTTCTGAGTCATTCGTTACTGTCACTGTATGTCATGCTGTTACTTGTGGGCGGAGCAACAAGGCAAATTCCTTGTATGTGAATACTTGGCCAATAAACTTACTTACTTACTTACTTCCATATGGTTGAGATTTTCCATCGAGTTACAACAACCTCTAAGAAACATCACAAACTCATTCAATGCCTTCACGTCTTCTGCCTTCATAACTGATCAAGCAAAGGCCTTCTTCATGTATGCGTTACCTCCTCCAACCTCATCTATTGCATCCGCTGCTCTAGATGTCAGCTGATCTACATCGGTGAGACCAAGTGTAGGCTTGGCGATCGTTTCGCCGAACACCTCCGCTCGGTCCGCATTAACCAACCTGACCTCCCGGTGGCTCAGCACTTCAACTCCCCCTCCCATTCCGTATACGACCTCTCTGTCCTGGGGTGATTGGACACGCTAGAGGCAGGAAACATGTTCCCGATGTTGGGGTCCAGAACCAGGGGCCACAGTTTAAGAATAAGGGGTAGATAATTTAGATCAGAGATGAGGAGAAACGTTTTCACCCAGAGAGTTGTGAATCTGTGGAATTCTCTGCCTCAGAAGGCAGTGGAGGCCAATTCTCTGGGTGCTTTCAAGAGAGAGTTAGATAGAGCTCTTAAAGATAGCGGATTCGGGGGATATGGTGCGTAACGGCAATTTCTAAACTTTTCAATGTCCAACTTTTAATTACCGTTACTATTCTGGGATGTGGTGGAGATATAGTTTACGCACTGACAGGTAGGAAAAACAAATCTTCCAATTGTTGCTTCTTGATTAATTGATCTTTTATTGAAGTGATACCAAACAAAGAAATGATTCATAACTTTTTGTTCTTACTAAGTCTTCTGTGTGGCTTCTCGTGAACACGAACATGAACGTGGACGTGGTAAAAACTGTTGTCCTCACCATCCCTCGAGGCAAATTAACTCTAAATCTCTGAGTCTGCGCTAGCCTCTCCAGATGTAGACACACCCCTTTACCTATAACCATTACAGCACGGAAACAGGCCAACTCGGCCCTTCAAGTCCGTGCCGAACATGTTTTTTTATTTTTTATTTTTCCTTCTTCCTTCCCCCTAGTCCCATCTACCTGCACTCAGACCATATCCCTTCATTCCTTTCCCATCCATATACCCATCCAATCTATTTTTAAAGGATAAAATCGAACCTGCCTCCACCACTTCCACTGGAAGCTCATTCCACACAGCTACCACTCTCTGAGTAAAGAAGTTCCCCTAATGTTACCCCTAAACGTCTGTCCCTTAATTTTCAAGTCATGTCCACTTGTTTGAATCTTCCCTACTTTCAATGGGAAAATCTTATCCACGTCAACTCTGTCTAACCCGCTCATCATTTTAAAGACTTCTATCAAGTCCCCCCTTAACCTTCTGCGCTCCAAAAAATAAAGACCTAACTTGTTCAACCTTTCTCTGTAACTTAGTTGCTGAAACCCAGGCAACATTCTAGTAAATCTCCTCTGTACTCTCTATTTTGTTGACATCCTTCCCATAATTAGGCGACCAAAATTGTACTCCATACTCCAGAATTGGCCTCACCAATGCCTTGTACAATTTTAACATTACATCCCAACTTCTATATTCAATGCTCTGATTTGTAAAGGCCAGCACACCAAACGCTTTCTTTACCACCCTATCTACATGAGATTGCACCTTCAGGGAACTGTGCACAATTATTCCAAGATCCCTCTGTTCACCTGTATTCCTCAATTCGCTACCATTTACCATGTACGTCCTATTTTGATTTGTCCTGCCGAGATGTAGCACCTCACATTTATCAGCATTAAACTCCATCTGCCATCTTTCAGCCCACTCTATCAAATGGCCTAAATCTCTCTGTAGACTTTGAAAATCTACTTCATTATCAACAACACCACCTATCTTAGTATCATCTTTATACTTACTAATCCAATTTTCCACACCATCATCCAGATCATTGATGTACATGACAAACAATAGTGGACCCAACACAGACCCCTGAGACACCCCACTAGTCACCGGCCTCCAACCTGACAAACAGCCATCCACCATTACTCTCTGGCATCTCCCATTCAGCCACTGTTGAATTCATCTTGCTACTCCACTATTAATACCCAACAATTGAATCTTCTTAACCAACCTTCCATGAGGAACCTTGTCAAAGGCCTTACTTGTCCATATAGACAACATCCACTGCTTTACCCTCATCAATTTCCCTAGTAACCTCTTCGAAAAATTCAAGAAGATTAGTCAAACATGACCTTCCAGGCACAAATCCATGTTGACTGTTCCTAATCAGACCCTGCTTATCCAGATCCTTATATATATATTATCTCTAAGTATCCTTTCCATTAATTTGCCCACCACTAACATCAAACTAACAGGTCTATAATTGCTAGGTTTACTCTTAGAACCCTTTTTAAACAACGGAACAACATGCGCAGTACGCCAATCCTCCGGCACTATTCCCGTTTCTAATGACATTTGAAATGTTTCTGTCATAGCCCCTGCTATTTCTACACTAACTTCCCTCAATGTCCTAGGGAATACCCTGTCAGGACCTGGAGACTTATCCGTTTTCATATTTTTCAAAAGTGTCAGTACTTCCTCTTCTTTGAATCTCATAGTTTCCATAGCTACTCTGCTTGTTTCCCTTACCTCACATAATTCCATATCCTTCTCCTTGATGAATACCGAAGAAAAGAAATTGTCCAATATCTCCCCCATCTCTTTTGGCTCTGCAGATAGCTGTCCACTCTGACTCTCTAATGGACCAGTTTTATTCGTTGTTATCCTTTTGCTATTAATATAGCTGTAGAAACCCTTTGGATTTACTTTCACCTTACTTGCCAAAGCAACCTCATATCTTCTTTTAGCTTTTCTAATTTCATTCTTAATATTCTTTTTACATTCTTTATACTCCTCAAGTGCCTCATTTACTCCATGCTGCCTATAATTATTGTAGATCTCTCTCTTTTTCTGAACCAAGTGTCCAATTTCGCTTGAAAACCATGGCTCTTTCCAATTTTTACTATTTCCTTTCAACCGAACAGGGACATAAATATTCTGTACTCTTAAAATTTCACCTTTAAATGTCCTCCATTTCTCTTCTACATCCTTCCCATAATACAACATGTCCCAATTCACTCCATTTAAATCCTTTCGCATCTCCTCAAAGCTAGCCTTTCTCCAATCAAAAATCTCAACCCTAGGTCCAGTTCTGACCCTCTCCATAATTATATTGAAACTAATGGTATTGTGATTACTGGACCCGAAGTGCTCCCTAACGCATACCTCCGCCACCTGCCCTGTCTCATTTCCTAACAGGAGGTCCAGCACTGCCCCTTCTCTAGTAGGTACCTCTATGTATTGCTGCAAAAAACTATCCTGCACACATTTTGCAAACTCCAAACCATCCAGCCCTTTTACAGAATGTGTTTCCCAGTCTATGTGTGGAAAATTGAAATCTCACCCAATCACTACCTTGTGCTTACTACTAATATCTGCTATCTCCTTACATATTTGCTCTTCCAATTCTCGCTCCCCATTTGGCGGTCTATAATACACCCCTATAAATGTTGCTACACCTTTCCCATTTCTCAGTTCCACCCAAATAGCCTCCCTAGACGAGCCCTCTAATCTATCCTGCCAAAGCACTGCTGTAATATCTTCCTTGACAAGCAATGCAACACCTCCACCTCTTGCCCCTCCAATTCTATCACCCGTGAAGCAACGAAATCCTGGAATATTTAGTTTCCAATCACAGCCCTCCTGCAACCATGTTTCACTGACCGCCACAACATCATACTTCCAGGTGTCAATCCAGGCTCTAAGCTCATCCACCTTTCTTACAATGCTCCTAGCATTAAAATATACACATTTAAGAAACCCACCACTACTTATTCTCTGTTTATTATCTTTTTATTCTTTCTCCCCTACATTTTGGGTCCGAGTGCTTCCCTTCTCTGCCTCCTGCCTCCCACATTTTCTACTAGCTTTCTCTATTTGAGTCCCTCCCCCCAACCGTTCTAGTCTCCCCAGTAGATTTTGCAAATCTCCCCGCCAGGATATTGGTCCCCCTCGGGTTTAAGTGCAACCCGTCCTTTCTGTACAGGTCACACCTTCCACAAAAAAGGTCCCAATGATCCAGAAACTTGAATCCCTGCCCACTGCACCAGTTCCTCAGCCACGCATTTATCCTCCACCTCATTCCATTCCTACTCTCACTGTCGCGTGGCACAGGTAATAATCCTGAAATTGTTACCTTTGCGGTCCTTCTCCTTAACTCTCCTCCCAACTCCCTAAATTCTCCTTTCAGGACCTCTTCTCTCTTTCTACCTATGTCATTGGTACCTATATGTATCACAACCTCAGACTCCTCTCCCTCCGATTTCAGGATATCTTGGACGCGTTCAGACACATCCCTGACCCTGGCACCAGGTAGGCAAACTACCATCCAGGTCTCCTGACTGCGTCCACAGAATCGCCTATCTGACCCCCTAACTATAGAGTCCCCTATTACAATTGCCCTCCTCTTCTTTTCCCTACCCTTCTGAGCATTAGGGCCGGTCTCTGTACCGGAGGCCCGGCCGTTGTCGCTACCCCCAGGTAGGCTGTCCCCCCCAACAGTACTCATGCAGGAGTACTTACTGTCAAGGTGTACAGCCACCGGGGTACTCACTAGTCCCTGCCTCTGCCCCTTGCCCTTCCTAACCGTGACCCACTTGTCTGCCTCCTGTGGTCTTGGAGTGGCCACCTCCCTATAACTCCTTTCTATGACCTCCTCACTCTCCCTGATCAGACAGAGGTCATCGAGCTGCAGTTCCAGGTTCCTAACACAGTCCCTTAGGAACCCCATCTCGACGCACCTGGCACAGATGTGGACGTCTGGAGGGATATCAGACTCCATGACCTCCCACATCTGACATCCAGAACAGTAAACTGCCCTGGCCCTCATTCTCCCCCCTTGCCCTGGATACAATACAAACTGGTGGAGGAAATCAGCAGGGATCTGACTCCCCTGATCAAAATCCACCTTTACCCTGGATACAATACAAACTGGTGGAGGAAAGCAGCAGGGATCTGACTCCCCTGATCAAAATCCACCTTTACCCTGGATACAATACAAACTGGTGGAGGAAATCAGCAGGGATCTGACTCCCCTAGCAAAATCCACCTACCATGGTACATACAGATAAGAACTAGAAATATCAGAAAATTAATATAATATACTGACTTGAGCATAAGTGGCTCCTACATACCGCCCCCTAATTGTTCTACGTATATAACGAAGCAATTACCAATAGACATTAATAGGAGCTATAAGCTTAACATACATCAAAAAACAATGAAATATGCACTATATGTTAGTATTCAGACTTCTTTGGCGATTCTTCTATCTTCGCCTTCTAGAAGCAGACATATCTTGGTTATCGGTCTTACCAAGACCTTGTTCTTAGTCTGAGGTCGTACAGTACGCACCAAGCCTTTAACATCTGGCATGATCTCCAGTATTCTGCCCATCAACCAAGAACCTCGTGGTGCAGTTGAATCAACCGCCAAAACGATATCACCTGGAATAAAATTTCTCCTAACCCTTGACCATCATTGTCGTTCTTGGATTAGCGGCAAGTATTCTTGTTTCCAAAAAAGATCTGCCATATTTTGTTCCTGTCTCCATCTGCATCAAATATACAAATCTTCTTTCGCAAAGAGCCCAGGTGGTAGCATTGGATTGGTCTTCTATAGAAGAAGATGATTCGGTCACTAGGATCACCAGAACTCCTGGTAATGGGTCGATCACTTAAGATTGCTTCAATTTCACAAAATAAAGTTTGCAATCCTTCATTGTCCAGAACTTGTTGTTTAGGAACAGAACGTAGCACAATTTTCAACCATCCGGATCAATCGTTCCCAAACACCCCGTGATGGGATCCCCCAGCGGGATTAAAATTCCATTGTATCTGTTGCTAGAGCATAGCACACTGGATTTTATCCTGATTTAAGCCTTTAACTGCTTCTCTCAACTCTCTTTCCACTCCAACAAAATTCGTACCATTATCTGATTTTAATGATAAAACTTGACCTCGTCGACAGATGAATCTTCGTAATGCAAGAATGCAGGAGTCTGTGTCAAGTGTAGATGCAACTTCAAGATGTACCATGCAAGTGAAAATGACTCCATACTTTTTTCACAAGACTTCGTCCTCTCTTGACTTCTATAGGACCAAAGTAATCTGCTCCTACATCTGTAAATGGTAAAATCCTTTCCAGAGGTAAGTCTGCCATTTTTTGTTCTCCAACATTTTTACGCTGTCATCTGCACACAGTACAATTTTTAAATTATCTTTCTTGCAGCGGAGTTAGCTTTGATAATCCAATATTTCTCACGAAGTTGCGACAGCATGTGATTTCTTCCTCCATGTCCGATCTGTTCATGAATGTGTTGTAACAGTAGTGTTGAAATGTGAAAGTCCTTCGTGAGAATAATAGGATGCTTAGCCTCTTCAGGCATGGCTATTCTACTCAGGCGACTACCCAATCAACCAGTACCGGATCAACCTTGCACAAGTGACTGCTTCTTTTGACACCATGTACACCAGCTTCTAACGTCGATAACTCTTCTTTGTATCTTTGTCTTTGACAGAAAGAGATAATTGCGTTTTCTGCCTTGAGGATCATCAAGGGCCTAAACACTGTACGTGGTATGATGCCTTAAAGACGCATCTTTTCTCCTCCTCTCTGTTAGTTTACCAGGATCCTTTTCAAAGATACCTTCAGCAATCTCCTTTCTTTTTTGACCCAACAGCAAGAACCTAGGGTACACAAAAATGCTGGAGAAACTCAGCGGGTGCAGCAACATCTATGGAGCGAAGGAAATAGGCAACGTTTCGGGACGAAACCCTTCTTCAGACTGATAGAGGGTGGGGAGAAGAAAGGAAAAAAGGAAAAAAGCGGAGGAGGAGCCCGAGGGCTGGGGGAGGGGAGGAGACAACCAGAGGGCTGATGAAGGGGAGGGGACAGCAAGGGCTAGCAGAATTGGGAGAATTCAATGTTCAAGCCCCCAGGATGTAGACTGCCCAAGCGGAATATGAGGTGCATTTCCTCCAATTTACGGTGTTGCTCGCTGTGGCCATGGAGGAGACCCAGGACAGAGAGGTCAGATACGGAATGGGAGGGGGAGTTGAAGTGCTGAGCCACCGGGAGGTCAAGTTGGTTATTGCGGACGGACCGGAGGTGTTCGGCGAAACGATCGCCAAGCCTCCGCTTGGTCTCACCGATGTAGATCAGCTGGCATCTAGAGCAGCGGATGCAATAGATGAGGTTGGAGGAGATGCAGGTGAACCCATGTCGCACCTGGAACGGCTGCTTGGGTCCTTGAATGGAGTTGAGGGGGGAGGTGAAGGGACAAGTGTTGCATGTCTTGCGGTTGCAAGGGAAAGTACCAGGGGAGGGGGTGGTATGGGAGGGAAGGGAAGAATTGACAAGGGAGTTACGGAGGGAGCGGTCTTTGCGGAAGGCAGACATGGGGGGAGATGGGAAGATATGGCGAGTGGTGGGGTCACGTTGGAGGTGGCGAAACTGACGGAGGATCACTTGTTGTATGTGACGGCTGGTGGGGTGAAAGGTGAGGACTAGGGGGACTCTGCCCTTGTTGTGAGTGGGGGGATGGGGAGAGAGAGCAGTGTTGCGGGGTATGGCAGAGAACCTAGTCCTGGCTTTAAGAAACCAAGTCACCACAGTCCTCAGCTTATTCCGCAATGAGAAATGGGTAATTAAATTGTTTATTGGGTTGGATGAATCATTAACAATAACATTCACTGATGTTTTGCTTGATTTACAGATCATTAGCAGATATTTCAGATTCCATTTTAAACATTGGCCATTCTCTGTCTGGCTTACAGAGAAACTCTGGTCCCTTGATCCATCTCTTATTGCTTAAGAAGCGGTCTGCTGTCTTCTTCTTCTTGCATATGGTGTGCACAGCCTAAAGTTGAAGGTCAACTTGTTCTATTTGATCTTATTTGATTGTTCATGCCGGGTTGATTGCATTAGTCTAAACAGGGTGGACCACTTGAAGGTTGCAATCTCCCACCCCGGTCTGCTGTTAGTCCTCTAGAGACTTCATCTGCAGGATTTTCCTTTGTGTTAACGTATATCTACTGTGATACATTAGTAGCACCGCTTACATAAGAGATTCTGTTTGCTACAAATGTTTGAAAGCATTTGTTTTCGTTGTTGGAATATTTAAGCACTGTTGTACTATCAGTCCAGAAGATGGCTTCCTCCTGCTGAATCTGTAGTTCTTTTTGCAGCATTATGTCAATTTTGACAGCTACAACTGCTGCTGTAATCTCCATTCTGTGAATCGTCATTTACTTCAATGGTGCCACTCTGGCCTTTCCCATTAAGAGTGCAACATGTACTTCATTGTAATCATTTTCCAGTCTTGGATATGAAACAATACCGTAGCCACTTTCACTTGCATCTGAAAAGCGATGCAGCTGTGTATATCTGATTTGACCAAAGTTTGTAGGCTTCATGCACCGGTCTACTTTGAATTCCGATATCCTGCTAACCACTCGCTGAGAAAAGGTTTGCGTTATACTCTCGTCCCATCCAATTGTTTCTTGCAGAGCTCCTGCATAATTAACTTGGCTAGCAGAGTAAATGGTGCAAGAAATCCCAAAGGGTCGTATACAGAACCAACCACAGATAGGATGCCCCACCTTGCACATGGTCGTTCCTGAATTGAGATTCTAAATGTGAACACATCTGTTACAACACACCATGTGAAATCCCAGTGCTCTTTCCATAGGCAGGTTGTTTTTGTCCAAATCCAACTCCCTGGTCTCCTTGCCTCTGTTATCTGGTGGAATGATTTCCAATACAGCGCGGCTGTTGCTGATCCACTTTGATAGCATGAATCCTCCCTTCTGGCAGAGGGAAGTCAGGTGTACGACCATTTGAATTGCCTTTTGATCGGAAGACATAGATTTTAAACAATCATCCACATAGAAGTTGTTCTTTACTGTGTTTATCACTTCTTCTGGAAAGTGAGCTTCAGTGTCTTCAGCCGTCCTCCTTAATGCAACGTTTGCACAACATGATGATGACACTGCTCCAAAGAGATGTACCTTCATCCGGTATTCAACAAGATCTTGCTGTGCATCCCCATCAGGCCACCACAGGAATCGCAAATAGTCATTATGCCTTTCTGATACTTTAACGTGATGAAACATTGCTTTAATATCAGCCATCAAAGCAACCGGTTCCTGTATAAATCTGATGAGAACTCCAATCGCAAGAAGAATAAGAAGAAGAAGAAGAAGAAGAAGAAGAAGAAGAAGAAGAAGAAGAACTCTAATGAGTGAATTAGTAGGGTGTGGACCCTGCGGCAGTTGGCAGTTAAGTAATGTTTTTTTGAAGACTGCTGCACAGTCAAATACCACCCTATAGGTCCCTTTCTTTGAGTGTTACACCCCATGGTGTGGGAGATACCAAAGCTCAAGAGTGTTTTATTGTCATATGTCCCAGATGGGACAATGGTGGTCATGGTGGCACAGTGGTAGAATTGCTGCCTTACAGCAAAATGCAGCGCCAGAGACCCAGGTTCGATCCCGACTACGTGTGCTGTCTGTATAGAGTTTGTACGTTTTCCCCGTGACCTGCGTGGGTTTTCTCCGAGATCTTCGGTTTCCTCCCACACTCCAAAGACATACAGGTTTGTAGGTTAATTGGCTTGATTAATTGGCTTGATAAAAAAAAAAGTTAAATTGTCCAAGTTGGCGATATGCAGAATACTGTCCTGCCGACTACAAAATTCAGAAGGTTCAGAATGAAATTCTTACTTGCTGCAGCACAACAGAAAATGTGAATATGTAAACATAATACATAACGGGGGAAGAAAAAAAAGCTCAATAAATGACAAACATAGTAGTAATAATAGTCTTTTGCAGTTCAGAGCTCAGAGCTTATTTGTTGTTGTGTTTAATAGCCTGATGCCAGTAGGGAAGTAGCTGTTCCTGAACCTGGACGTTCGTTTTCTGGCTCCTGTACCTTCTTCCCGATGGCAGTGGTGAAATGAGTGTGTGGCCAGGATGGTGTGGGTCCTTGATGATTTTGGCTGCCTTTTTGAGGCAGCGACTATGATAGACTCCTTCAACGGTGGGCAGGTCAAAGCCGATGGACTGGGCAGTGGTTTCAGCTTTTTGTAGTCTTTTCCGCTCCTGGACGTTCAAGTTGCCGAACCAGGCCACGATGCAACCAGTCAGTATGCTCTCCATCACTTCGATTCAGCTGGTCTGTTGATACCATTTCAACATAACCATTGTCAATCATTTCTTTTAGGAAAGATGTATATTCATCATGAAATTTCGTATTCTTGCCAAACCTGCATTTCAGGTTCTGGATGCGCTGCTCGGCAATGCAGCGGTTATTCGGCAGACTAACACTTTCTTGTTTGAAAGGTAAGTCTAGACAATAGTGTCCGTATATCATCTTTACTGAGTACTTCATAATATCCAAGAACTTCACTTCTTCTCTGGACATTTCTTCTGATTCTTTGCTGGTTCTTTCATTAAAGTCGTGACTGTATTGTTTGACCAATAACTCCTCTGTGTTCACGGTTGATATTCGATTAGCAGCAGCAGCAGCAGGGTAGTTATTCTTATTCCTGCTTTTGTTGTTCCTTCTCAAGGGGCCATAGATAACCCATCCATGTAGGGTCTTCGCAGCAAATGGTCCATCCCCTTGACTGTTAACAAACTCTTTAGATTCCAATACATTTGAAGTATTTGTTCCGATGTAGGTGGATGCCAGATTGTATTTTAGGAATCTTGATATTTTTCAAGCAAGGCCATTTTTTCAGATGTTTATATTTAGATGAGAAACAGACATGGTCTTATGTGTAAACACATCAGATAGTGGTATAAAATATTTTTTGTCCAGACAAGATATTTCCAAACTTGTAGTAAGATGACTATCGCAGCATTTCTCTTCATTTATTGTACGCAAGAGAATCTTAGTCTTCAGTCCTGAAATGTCCAGCCTTCTCATCAAGCTTTCCATGCAAAAGGTAGCCAAACATCCATGATCCAAAAATGCATATGTTTGCAACACTGTGTTCCCCTTGCCGGTCCTTATCTGTACTGGTAAGATAGAGAAAATACATGTTTCTACACCGGCTGCAATATGTGCATTTATCTGAGGTGGGGTTATTGCATGACACGCAGTTGGCTTCTCCCTATGTTCTGCTTGCTCCATCTTCTTTTCTGTATTCTTCTGTTCAGAGTGAAGTAATTCAGAATGATCTTGTTTGTACGTATCACAAGTCATACGACTCTTGCAGTCTTTGACCATATATGCTTTCTTCGAACATCCAAAGCAGATTCCCTTCTCCTTTAACAAGTCTATCTTTTCTTTCCATACCTCTTGCTTGATCCTTCGACACCACCTTACGGTGTGGCCGGTTTTATCACAGAACCAACAATAACCTTGAGTGGTAATGACAGATGCATCTCTTTTTCCTCCACCCATCGTTGGAATTCCTTTCACTGCTGTGGCTACAGGTGTCGCAGTGGTAGCAAAACTGCTTTCTTTAGCTCCTGATCTTCCTCTTGTTTTAGGCAAGGTAGAACCTCTGACAGTTGCAATTGGTTTCGGATGCTGAATGCTTCCATTATGTGGATCTGACATTTACCACACTTCCCTTTCCATGAAATTCACCAGGTCAGGAAACTTGGCTATGGTTTTTCCCTATCTGACCTGCCATATCCCTCCACTTATCTCTAAGCCTATAGGGCAGTTTTAGAATGGTTGTCTTCATATTAATAGCAACATTCATTTCTTCCATATGGTTCAGATTTCTCTCTCAAATTATTTATTTATTTATTTGATTTTCCGCCTGCTTGATCAATGGTGTTTTATCATTAATGTTTTATTATTATTAATGTTTAGTGTTTTCTGAGTCATTCGTTACTGTCACTGTATGCCATGTTGTTACTTGTGGGCGGAGCACCAAGGTAAATTCTTTGTATGTGAATACTTGGCCAATAAACTTACTTACATCCATATGGTTGAGATTTTCCATCGAGTTACAACAACCTCTAAGAAACATCACAAACTCATACAATGCCTTCACATCTTCTGCCATGATAACTGATCAAGCAAAGGCCTTCTTCATTTGATTTGATTTGATTTGATTTGATTTTTACTTTATTAATCCCCTTATTCAGGGGAAATTCAGATGTCCTTGCAGCACACTAATAAAAATACAACATAGCATTAAAGAAGTTTAACATTAAAATATAAAAACATCCCCCCACAATGGTTCCCACTGTGGGGGAAGGCACAAAGTCCAGTCCCCATCCCCTTGTCCACCCATAGTCGGGCCTATTGAAGCCTCCACAGTCGCCGCTACGGAGGCTCGATGTTCCTTGCCGTTCTCGCCGGGTGATGGTACTCCGGCGTCGGGAGAACCCTCTCAGCGGCTTGGGGTGCCAGGAACTGCCGCCTTCTTACCGGAGACCGCGGCTTCCAAGCCAACAGGCCGCTCTGGACGGAGCTCCACATACTGGCAATCTCGGCGAGAGATCCCAGGCTCCGCGATGTTAAAGTCAGCGCTGCCGCCCGCAGCTGGCCGCTGGCCACTCCACAGACCCGCGTTAGCAATCTTCTGTTCGTTACCCAAATGTTCTTTGAGCAAATTTCTTGCCCTTCAATGGACCTCCACTGCCGGCAAATGTCGGCAACTTTTAACAAGCTGCTTTGAATATCCGCTTGTGTATTGCTCCAGAAACATAGAAACATAGAAAATAGGTGCAGGAGTAGGCCATTCAGCCCTTCAAGCCTGCACTGCCATTCAATATGATCATGGCTGATCATCCAACTATGTATCCTGTACCTGCCTTCTCTCACAAGGGCCACATCTAACTCCCTCTTAAATATAGCCAATGAACTGGCCTCAACTACTTTCTGTGGCAGAGAATTCCACAGATTCACCACTCTCTGTGTGAAAAATGTTTTTCTCATCTCGGTCCTAAAAGACTTCCCCCTTATCCTTAAACTGTGACCCCTTGTTCTGGACTTCCCCAACATCGGGAACAATCTTCCTGCATCTAGCCTGTCCAACCCCTTGAGAATTTTATAAGTTTCTATTAGATCCCCCCTCAATCTTCTAAATTCTAGCGAGTACAAGCCGAGTCTATCCAGTCTTTCTTCATATGAAAGTCCTGACATCCCAGGAATCAGTCTGGTGAACCTTCTCTGTACTCCCTCTATGGAAAGAATGTCTTTCCTCAGATTAGGAGACCAAAACTGTACGCAATACTCCAGGTATGGTCTCATACTCCAGGTGTGGTCTCAAATTGTAAGCAATCTCTCTCACTAGCGGTCCGCATTTCCACCCCTTCCTCGAAGGCTATTATGAAAGTTTCATACTGCAAAGGATCGCTGTCAAACTTAGGAATTTCTCTTGGAGTTAAGATAGAGCGATTTTGTTGCGCAAGAAGCTTAGTCATTTCATTTTGATTCCTCATCAAGTCCCAGAATTCGCGTTGAACACAGAGGGAGTAGCGTTAACAGTCCTCTGCTAAACCTCTACCCGTACAAGTCCGTACATCAGGCCTCTGAGAAGAGTGCTGAGTTGTGTGGGTCTTGGCTCGAACCTTAACAGATGGTTCAAAGTTTATTTGCTTCGGTTTTATGACCTGTGATTGCGATGGAACTTTGTCAACCATCCACTTAGTCATGGGTCGCTTTGAATTGCGAGATTCTGGTGGCTGCAGATTTAATTTGGTTGCTGTTTCCCTTTGTGCAGTTTCTTTTCACAAATAAGAGTTGATCCCATTAGATACTCTGGAGCTGCTTCTTGAAACTTGGCTCTCCAGTATCTCTATTCTTGCCTTGGTTACTGCGAACTTCATATCTGGTTCCAGCTGTTCCTTCTCTCTACTTAACTGCCTTCTTTGTTCCTCAATCTCTCTCTTCATCTGTTCCACATGTGCCTCAGCCTCTCTCTTCATCTATTCATCCTCTCTTAGGATGAGAGGGGATCTCATTGAAACATATAAGATTGTTAAGGGTTTGGACATGCTAGAGGCAGGAAACATGTTCCCGATGTTGGGGGGAGTCCAGAACCAGGGGCCACAGTTTACGAATAAGGGGTCAGCCATTTAGAACAGAGACAAGGAAACACTTTTTCTCACAGAGAGTTGTGAGTCTGTGGAATTCTCTGCCTCAGAGGGCGGTGGAGGCAGGTTGCCTGGATGCTTTCAAGAGAGCTAGATAGGGCTCTTAAAGATAGCGGGGTCAGGGGATATGGGGAGAAGGCTGGAACGGGGTACTGATTGTGGATGATCACATTGAATGGCTCGTAGGGCCGAATGGCCTACTCCTGCACCTATTGTCTATTAACTGTTCCACATGTGCCTCAGCTTCTCTCTTAATCTGTTTCCTCCTCTCCTCAACTGTTCTTCCTGTGCTTCAATCTCGTGCTTTTTCTCCAAGGCGGCAGCTTGTAGCAAAAGGGGAGCCATAACTGCTTCAGCTTCCGTACGAGCAGAGACCCTTGTGGCTGAAGTGGCCGCAGAACCAGATTTATGATCTTCGTATTGAGACATTTTGAAATACTATCTTCAGGTCTAATTTCTTCTGTAGTCGCAACACTTTGTTGTATCACACTTCCTCCACTTTTCTCATCAAGATACACGAGTTCCCTGTAGTTTTCAATTAACTTGTTAAGCTGTTTCCATATCGTGTTTTAACGCCACTTGTCCTTTCTCACTTAGCTTGACGTTTCTCTTTTCATATCTTCTCGACTCCTGCTGTTCATCGCCCTCCTGTGGCTTTTCTTCATACTTACCTGCTTGAAGATCCATATAAATGTATCTTTTATCAGAGTGTTCTTTAAACATCCGCAGGAATCCCAAACAAACTGATTTTTTTTTAAACATCAGAATATTCGAGCTCTTGGAATTCCTCTGCCAGTATTTATGGTTAACAATCGCTGGCTAGAGCACGCCGTATCTTCTAAGAATTTAAAACGTCATTTTTTGTTCAAAAACATCGGCTAAAATTTGAGATTTTCAAGGTCGACGCCAGTTCAGCGCTAGCAGCTTGTCTTTAAACTACTGTAAACAATATTCAGACTGCTTTCGGTGATATTACTGCAGTTCAAATTTAAAGCTTGTAAGCCTCAATGAAAGCTTGTAAGCCTCAATGAAAGGTAGACAAAAATGCTGGAGAAACTCAGCGGGTGAGGCAGCATCCATGAAGCGAAGGAAATAGGCAAAGTTTTTCGGCCGAAACCCTTCTTCAGACTGATGTGGGGGTGGGGGGTGGGGCCTTAAAGAAAGTTGGCTATCAAATACGACAAGTAGCCGATCTACTCATGGTACCCAATTACGAAGTCTTCAATCTTCGTTCAAGAGTCAAGAGTTTTATTGTCATGTGTCCCAGATAAGACAATGAAATTCTTGCTTGCTTCAGCACAACAGAATATTGTAAGCATAAGACCATATATATACACATAAATAAACAGATAAAGTGCAATAGGCTGTTATAATCCAGGTGTAGACAGTCGATTAGCCTGCGACTGGCAGATTCTTGCCGCGTTCCAGGATTTCAAGCTCTAATCTCACTGGTAGAGATTCAGCTTTCTTTTTCAGTTCCACTCGTAGAATCAGTTTATTAAGGGCCTGTCCCACGGGCATGCGACTCCATGCGGCAAGCGCGACCTAACGTGGTCGCTTGAGCCGTACGGCCTCGCGGGGCCGGTCCCACTTCAATCGCCGGAGCCGTATGGAGTTGTGCGGAGCTGGTCCCGAAAAACAGACCGTGTTCAAAAATTCCGCGCGGCAACGGCCTGCCGGCCCGCAGTCGCCTCGACGCCGTACGCACCGCCTCGACGGGCGTGCGCAGTGTCTTGACGCCATACGTCACGCGCGAACTCACTCGACCTCCGCGCGGCCCCCGCTTCCGGTTTGGTCGCGCTTGCCGCATGCTGGTGGGACCGGCCCTGTACGGGGATCACTCGACATCCGCGTGGCCCCCGCTTCAGGTTAGGTCGCGCTTGCCGCATGGAGTCGCATGCCCGTGGGACAGGCCCTTTACTCTAATGTCACGGCAAGTTCTAAACTTATCAATGTCCAACTTTTAATTACTTTTAGTTACTACTCGGGGATGTGGTGGAGATATAGTTTATGCACTGACAGATAGCAAAAACGAATCTTCCAGTTGTTTCTTGATTAATTGGTCTTTTATTGAAGTGATACAAAACAAAGAAATAATTCACAACTTTTCGTTCTTACTAACTGTTTCTTCCGTGTGGCGTCTTGCCAACGTGGACATGGTAAAACCTGTTGTCCTCACCATCCCTCGAGGCAAACTAAATTCTAAATCTCTGAGTCGGCGCTAGCCTCTCCAGATGCAGACACAACCCTCTACGTATCAAAATCCACCTACCAGCGTACATACAGATAAGAACTAGAAATATCTAGACATGACTATAATATGCTAACTTAAGCATAAATGGCTCCGACATGATGAGAAGGCTGAATGTGGTTGATCAGCCATGATCACTGGCTCGAAGGGCCAAATGGCCTACTCCTGCACCTGTTATTCAAGAAGGAACTGCAGATGCTCGCCCGAAACGTTGCCTATTTCCTTCGCTCCATTGATGCTGCCGCACTCGCTGAGTTTCTCCAGCACTTTTGTCTACCAACTCCTGCACCTATTGGCTATTGTATTAACAACTCTTTGTGTGAAGAAAACTGCGTCCTCCAGTTTTGATATCCCTGCATGACAATAAGGTTTCGATGATCTAGCCTATATCCTGCAGCAGACTTTGACAGACTTCCATGCTATCGACAACATTACCCGTTTTCCACAAACTCAGTAGTCACTCCTACATTCACATCCAAGCCATGAAAACATAAAATAAACAGCAAAGGTTGCAGCTCCGATCGCTGCTGCACACCACCAGTCACAGACCTCCAGGCAGAAAAATCATCCTACTACCGCTACCTTCTACCTCCAACCACCAAGCCAATTGTGGGTCCATTTTACCAACTCGTCTTGGATCTCACCTGCCTTTGCTTTCTGGACCAGCCTTACATGCGAAACATTGTCAAGTGCCTCCGTGAAGTTCATATATTGCTTCACAATGAGATCAGAGTGTTCTTGGTTGTACAGACGTATCAAATCCACCCTCCACTAAAGAAAGCAAGTAAACAGTAGCAGATTGCCTCGCCCGTACTGTCCACTCCCGTTCAGTGTGATCACGGCAACTCCACCCCACATCTCTACATCCTCTTTAACCACCTCTAATTACCACTCACATCCGTCTCCTCATCTTCCAATTTGCCTCTCCCTCGCCATCTACTGGCAAGATATTTGAATACCCGCCTTATTTCTCCATCTCCACCCGCAATCTCGCGTTCATCCTTACTTTCCGCATTTGTTTCCCGCACTTCCCGATAACTCCCGGAATTTCCCCTCTCCAGCCCAGTTATAACCTACCGGAAAGATGTCTGGTGTCCATCCGATGTGGTTGGGGTGAAAACCCAGGCAAGATTTCAGTTATCCGCCCGCCTGTGCCTGAGCCCGGGCGGCAACTCCCCCGGTCCCGGGGCCGCGCTGCCCGAGTCTCCTCCCGACCCCCATGAACTCTTTGATTCTCTGCTTCTCTCCCCAGTCTCCGTCACCCTGGATGTGGAAACAGCGGGTCCGTTGCTCGAGGTGTCTGAGGATCGGAAGAGGGTGATATGTACCCGGACCGAGACCCGGAGGAGTCTCCCTGACACCGGGAAGAGGTTTACAGACAGTACATGTGTGCTAGGATTGGAGGGATTCACATCGGGGAGACATTACTGGGAGGTGGAGGTGGCGGGGAGTGAGTGGTGGAGTCTGGGAGTCGCCGCAGAGTCTGTGGAGAGGAAGAGACGGGTCACACTGACCCCGGAGACGAGTCTGGAGCATCGGGCGATTGGATGACGAGTTTGATGCAGTCACCTTCCCTCCATCCCGTCACCCCGCCCGTCCCATCCCCGGGAGGGTGGGAGTTTATCTCAGTTACGAGTCCGGGACAGTTTCATTTTACGATGTGGACACCAAGTCCCATCTCCACACCGTCACTGGGAATAAATTCACGGAGAAACTTTATCCTTTCTTCGAGCCTTTGGGTGAAGACCTGTGGCTGAGAATCTGCTCCGGTTCCGCTCCGGGTGTGTAAAAGGGTCTGGTCCCGGGACCGGCGTCATGAGCGGGGCTCGGGCTGTGGGGCAGAAACCCGGTGGACAACAGGTCAGCGATGTACAGCTCCCATTTAATCCCCAAATTCCGCGTCGTAAAACCCCAGTGAGCGCGGAAATAAAACCAGGAGGAATGGAAATGTGGGAAGAGTGAAATAAATAGCAACTGAAATCAGAGCTGTCGATCCGTTCATTTCAATGCGTTAACCGCGTCCGGCAATGGAACAGAAACACTTTCTCTGGTCGGAATTTGCCCTGACCCTGTCAATTCTGCTGCACATCAAAACATTTTCTGTTGTTAGTTTTGTTGAAGTCCTGAGTTCACGGATACACGAAAGTTTGCAGATGCTGGAATCTTCAATCCTACATCATTTCGTCACGATTCTGGGTCTAGGCCCTTGACTCTTATTTTCCACAAATGCCTCTTTATCCTTTTAATTCTACCAGATGTTTATTCCTCGCTCCTGCATTGAGGGAGCCTCCACTATTCAACCTCATGCATGTCAGGAAGATCAGTTCATTGCATTGCTGCCTTCAGCCATCAGGTGCTACCTCCTGCACCAATGCAGAACTCACTTACTTCTTCCATTTCACCACTAACTTCCATCCGGCACTCAAATTCACCTGGACCATTCCCGACATCTCCCTACCGTTTCTGGACCTCACTACCTCCATCGCAGGTAACAGACTACTGACCAACATCTACTATAAACCCACTGACTCCCATGGCTATCTGAACTACACTTCTTCCCACCCTGCTTCCTGTAAGGACTCTATCCCCTACTCCCAATTCCTCCGTCTACGCCGCACCTGCACCCAGGATTAGGTGTTCCAAACCAGGGCATCGGAGATGTCCTCATTCTTTAGGGAACGGGGGTTATTCTCTTCGACTATAGATGAGACTCTCACCAGGGTCTCTTCTATACCCCGTACCTCTGCTCTCACTCCCCACACCCCATTCGTAACAAGGGCAGAGTCCCCCTTGCCCTCACCTTCCACCCTACCAGCCACCACATACAACAGATAATCCTCCGACATTTTCACCACCTCCAAGGGATCCCACCACTGGCCACATCTTCCCATCTCCCCTTTTGGCTTTCCGCAGAGACCGCTCCCTCCGTAACTCCCTGGTCAATTCGTCCCTTCCCACCCAAACCACACCCTCCCCTGGTACTTTCCCTTGCAGCTACATGAAATGCTACACTTGTCGCTTTACCTCCCCCCTTGACTCCATCCAAGGACCTAAGCAGTCTTTCCAGGTGCGGCAGAGGCACCTCCTCCAACCTCATCTATTGCATCCGCTGCTCTAGGTGTCAGCTGCTCTACATCGGTGAGACCAAGCGTAGGCTTGGTGATCGTTTCGCCCAACACCTCCCCTTGGTTCGCAATAACCAACCTGATCTCCCGGTGGCTCAGCACTTCAACTCCCCCTCCCATTCAGAATCCGACCTTTCTGTCCTGGGCCTTCTCCATGGCCAGAGTGAGTCAGCTGTAAATTGGAGGAGCAGCACCTCAATTTTCGCTTGAGTAGTTTACACCCCAGCGGTATGAACATTGACTTTTTCATGTAGTCCTTGCTTTCTCCCTTTCCCCTCCCCTTCCCAGCTCTCCCACAGCCCACTGTCTCCGCCTCTTCCTTTCTTCTTCTCGCCCCTCCCCACCCCCACATCAGTTTGAAGAAGGGTCTCGACCCGAAATTCCTTCGCTCCAAAGATGCTGCCTCCCCCGCTGAGTTACTCCAGCATTTTTGTCTTCCTCCGAGCTGTGCAAAGGTTTGTGCAGTTTCGTCACTGCAGGACCCCCACCTGCTGCTAGAAACCGGTACTGCAGGATCGGCCGATGCATTAACCCGTTACCCTCGGGTAAAGTGAATCTGTGGCAGAGAGAATGAGCAGATTCCGATGCTTGAGGCCGTCAGCGACGTGGGGGCAGCGGCGGTGACAGAAAGGTAATCCTGGACGACGAGGGATGGCAACAAGCTGCCTGGAGATCTAAATTTAATAATAAATTGTGCTATTATTAGTGTTAATTGTTCATTAACTTCAACATGTATACGATAACACATTCCATAAACATTACACCTTCTTATTGAGGAATTCTTTAAATGGATGATATTTATCTGTGTTCATGGTTTGGTTGTCGCTGCAGGGACATCACTTACTGCACGTCCCTGATTATCCTCTGAGTGGTTCATTCAATCACTTTGAACTAGACCCGTGTCTTAAGAACGTTGTGGTCATCGATCTTCGGACCAGTTTATTTTTTAGAGGATTTTAGATGATATTTTTGAGATTATATTTCAATGGATATTTTTAAGGCAGAGATAGATAGATTCTTGAATAGTACGGGTGTCGGGGGATATGGGGAGAAGATTGGAGAATGGGGTTAGATAGATCAGCCATGATTGAATGGAGCAGTGGACTTCATGGGCTGAATGGCCCAATTCTGCTCCTATCACTAACTGTATATAAGGTGCGTTGGGAGACTTCAATTTGTGTCTCTGGGTTCCTCATTGGATAACTAATCGCTGCCTCAACACCTCACGCCGACTGCCATTTGCTGCCTTGAGCTAACCAGTTTCCACGGAATTGCGGCCCTTTAGTTAATAGTCATGCTTAAAACCGGGATTCAAGGGCCTGTCCCACTTTCACGACCTAATTCGCGACCTTTTTTACTCTTGGACATTTTTCATCATGTTGAAAAAGCGCCCCGACCTACTTGATGCCATGAGTACCTACGACTAGCATCACGAGTTACCTACGGCCTCGTGACGACCATGCTGCGAGTATGAGTCAAGGGCAACCTCGGCAGAGGTCGTGAAAGTGGGACATTGTAATGTATAGCCATTTCGTTTATTGTCACGTGTACCAAGGTACAGGGAAAAGTAATTGGGGAAGCTCCCGGAAGGCGCCGAGGAGTCATCTGGAGAGGAACCAACGGCGTTGAGGACGGGGCAAGTGGTCGAAGTCGAGGAAGGGGCCGCTGATCGAGGACGGATGTCGGCGGTCGAGGACAGGCCTGCAGAGGGTGCCATCAGGTCGGCAGGCTCGTATGCGTGCAGGAGGTTGGACGCGCGGATATCTCTGGATAGAACGAATGGGTAACGTTTCGGGTCGAGACCTTTCTATGAGTAGCACCAAGCACATATTCTAATAAACACAAAATTTCTATTCGGTTCTTGTGAGTGTTCCTGGTCGGCAAATTATCCAAATTCAACCAGAGGATATTACATTTATCTATTGCACTAACCCAGTATTTCCCAAAGTGGGGCACGTGTACCCCCAGGGTTACGCGAAAGGTCTTCAATGGGTACGCGGCAATTTTCAACTATGTACTACTGAAACATAGATTCATCATTAGAAAAAAATAAAACACCGGGAAGAGGTTTACAGGCAGTCTGCGTGTGCTGGGATCGGAGGGATTCACATAGGGGAGGTGGAGGTGGCAGGGAGTCGGGTCTGGAGGCTGGGAGTCGCGGCAGAGTCCATGGAGAGGAAGTGACCGGTCACACTGTCCCCGGAGACTGGAGTCTGGAGCTTCCAGCGAGATGATTTTAAAAAGGGAGGGAGAGAGAAAACGGGGAATTACAGACCAGTTAGTCTAACATCGGTAGTGGGGAAACTGCTAGGGTCAGTTATTAAAGATGGGATAGCAGCACATTTGGAAAGTGGTGAAATCATTGGACAAAGTCAGCATGGATTTACGAAAGGTAAATCATGTCTGACGAATCTTATAGAATGTTTCGAGGATGTAACTAGTAGAGTGGATAAGGGAGAACCAGTGGATGTGTTATATCTGGACTTTCAGAAGGCTTTCGACAAGGTCCCACATAAGAGATCAGTATACAAACTTAAAGCACACGGTATTGGGGGTTCAGTATTGATGTAGATAGAGAACTGGCTGGCAAACAGGAAGCAAAGAATAGGAGTAAACGGGTCCTTTTCAGAATGGCAGGCAGTGACTAGTGGGGTACCGCAAGGCTCAGTGCTGGGACCCCAGCTTTTTACAATATATATTAATGATTTGGACGAGGGAACTGAATGCAACATCTCCAAGTTTGCGGATGACACGAAGCTGGGGGGCAGTGTTAGCTGTGAGGAGGATGCTAGGAGGCTGCAAGGTGACTTGGATAGGCTGCGTGAGTGGGCAAATGCATGGCAGATGCAGTATAATGTAGATAAATGTGAGGTTATCCACTTTGGTGGCAAAAACAGGAAAGTAGACAATTATCTAAATGGTGGCCGATTAGGAAAAGGGGAGATGCAACGAGACCTGGGTGTCATGGTACACCAGTCATTAAAAGTAGGCATGAAGGTGCAGCAGGCAGTGAAGAAAGCGAATGGTATGTTAGCATTCATAGCAAAAGGATTTGAGTATAGGAGCAGGGAGGTTCTACTGCAGTTGTACATGGTCTTGGTGAGACCACACCTGGAGTATTGCGTACAGTTTTGGTCTCCAAATCTGAGGAAAGACATTCTTGCCATAGAGGAAGTACAGAGAAGGTTCACCAGATTGATTCCTGGGATGTCAGGACTTTCATATGAAGAAAGACTGGATAGACTCGGCTTGTACTCGCTAGAATTTAGAAGATTGAGGGGGGATCTTATAGAAATTTACAAAATTCTTAAGGGGTTGGACAGGCTAGATGCAGGAAGATTGTTCCCGGTGCTGGGGAAGTCCAGGACAAGGGGTCACAGTTTAAGGATTAAGGGAAAATCCTTTAGGACCGAGATGAGAAAAACATTTTTCACACAGAGAGTGGCGAATCTCTGGAACTCTCTGCCACAGAAGGTAGTTGAGGCCAGTTCATTGGCTATATTTAAGAGGGAGTTAGATGTGGCCCTTGTGGCTAAAGGGATCAGGGGATATGGAGAGAAGGCAGGTACAGGATACTGAGTTGGATGATCAGCCATGATCATATTGAATGGCGGTGCAGGCTCGAAGGGCCGAATGGCCTACTCCTGCACCTATTTTCTATGGTGACGGGTTTGATGCATTCACCTCCCCTCCATCCGGTCTCCCCGCCCGTCCCATCCCCGGGAGGCTGGGAGTTTATCTAAGTTACGAGTCCGGGACAGTTTCATTTTACGACGCGGACACTAAGTCCCATCTCCATACCTTCACTGGGAATAATTTCACGGAGAAAGGTTATCCATTCATCCAGACTTGGCAAAAAAAACAGTGGCTGAGAATCTGCTCCGGTTCCGCTCCGGGTGTGTAAAAGGGTCGGGTCCCGGGACCGGCGTCAGGAGCGGGGCTCAGGGGCTGTGGTGCAGAAACCCGGTGGACAACAGGTCGGCACTGAACGGCTCCCATTTAATCCCCAAATTCCGCGTCGTAAAACCCCAGTGAGCGCGGAAATAAAACCAGGGGGGATGTAAATGTGGGAAGAGTGAAATAAACAGCAACTGAAATTAGAGCTGTCTGTCGATCCGTTCATTTTAACCCGTTAACCGCGTCCGGCAACGGAACAGAAACACTTTTGTGAAAATATAAAGGTTGAAACAATCGCCCTTCCCGCGGGTTCAGCAGCAGCCGCGGGCGGCGGGTCCTGAGCTCCGGGCTCCCCCGGGTCCGAAAGTCCGCCGATTCATTGGATTCAGAGTTTTGTTTAAGAAAGAACTGCAGATGCTGGAAATTCGAAGGTAGACAAAAATGCTGGAGAAACTCAGTGGGTGAGGCTGCATCTATGGAGCGAAGGAAATAGGCAACGTTTCGGGTCTGAAGAAGGGTTTCGACCCGAAACGTTGCCTATTTCCTTCGCTGCATAGATGTTGCATCAGCCGCTGAGTTTCTCCAGCATTTTTGTCTGCAGTGGATTCCGAGTGTGTGTTTGCAGCATTTGCTCTCCACACAACAGATTCGTTTTCCTCGGAACGGATCTTTGGAAGAATGGGTGCAAACCGAATTCCCGGTTCCAAGTGGGAGCCCGTTGTGCTCAGGCTCTGCCTGACTCTATACAATACGTAGATCATTCCTTGTTTCAGTCGCCGCCAGACAACTCCCTCATCTCTCTCAGGTACATCATGTCTGTATCAGTGCTGCTTCCTGCTCTCGTTCACCGCTTTAACGATTCACCTCCCTCACTGCCAGTTTCCAACCAGTTCCCACTTCCCTCTGCTCGAACCCCGACTCTTCCCTTCGCTGGTAGGCTTAATAATTCTGAGGTACTGTGGAGCAGCGGGTAGAGCAGCTGCGTCACGGAGTCAGAGACCAGGATTCAACCCGTACGATAATTTGGAGTCCACGCCGAGAACAACGGATACAGTGCATGTGGCTGGAGGAGGTGCAAGTGAAGCTCTGCCTCACCTGCAAGGACTGGCGGCTTCCCTGAATGGAGTCAAGGGAGGCCGTATAGGGCAAGGTGTTGCATCTACTGGACTCCTATCTATCGGCGAGACCAAGAGCAGTCTGGGCGATCACGGTTGTCAACCGTTTTTACTCCCCTTCCCATTCCCAAACTGACATTTCTGCTCTGGGCCTCCTCCACTGTCACAGTGAGGTCACACGCAAATTTGAGGATCAGCACCACATATTTCGCTTGGACAGCTTGCAACCCAGCGGTATTAATATTGATTTCTCTAATTTCAAGTAACCCTTTCATTCCCTCTCCCTCTTTCTCCCCCTACCCAACATAGGCGTCCCGCTAGTTTTACTATTCGTGTCCCATATTTATCATCTCTTCCACAGTCAACAATGGACCATTGTGGGCTCCATTTTCCATAGACATCTGGACATTGACCAAACACGCACTGACTCCAACAGCTACCCAATCTGTGCCTCTTCCAGCCCAGCCTCCTGTGAGGATGCCATCCCCTTCCTCCGTCTCCGCCGCATCAGTGCTCTAGATGAAGTGTGTAGCAAGGAAATGCAGATGCTGGTTTAAACCGATGATAGACACAAAAAGCTGGAGTTACTCGGTGGGACAGGCAGCATCTCTGGAGAGAAGGAATGGGTGACGTTTCAGGTCGAGACCTTTCTTCAGCCTGGTTCAGGATCACAGAGGGGGGGGGGCAGCGAGAGGTCTTCGACTCCAAGACATCGGAGGTGTCCCCTTTCTTCAGGAAACAGGGCTTCAACTCCACCGCAATTGATGGTGCCCTCACTTGTATCTCCACCACTATCTGCACATCAGATCTCACCTCCCTCCCCTCCAGAGAGAATAAGCGTAGTGATCCCTGGTCTTCATCTTTCATCATCCCATCCCCAGGCGCTTTCCTCTACAACCCACCAGGGGAGGCGCCACTCTGGCCCTACACCTCGACCCTCACCACCATTCAGGAACACAAACAGCCCTTTCATGGGAGGCAGAGATTCATTTGCATCTCCGCTATCCACGTCTATGGCACTCGGTTCTCTCGATGTGGCCTCCTTTACATCTAAACGCCTCTACTTCCTCAGAAGACCGAGGAAGTTTGGCATGTCTCAAACTTTGAAGAATTACGAGTCCGCTGTACCAGAGTGAACGAATTGGTGTTGATGTTGATTGGACGAGGACAGTATAGGTCTTACTGAGGATATATTTGTAAATTGAAGCAGGGAATTAAATTGGAAAAAATAATTCAAGAGAGGAAAATAACGCTAAATTCACTGAACTTCTCGCAACTTTATCGGCGCCAGAAACGTGGCGACTCTCTCTGTACTGCCTGGGTGAGGTCTGTATTTTACCGGATTACATGGAAAAACAAAGAATTTCACCGTCCCTTGGTACATGTGACAATAGAGTATAATTGAATCATTGAGTTGAATTCAGAGTTTACACATGAGACTGTTAAATAAAATAACAGTGTTTGCTATAGAACGAATATTATTATGCAGCCTAAAATAATGAACAATTCATGATAGGAAACACGGATGTATTTAGTTTAAGGGAATGAAATTTACCGCAAGCTGATTTCAAATGACATCGGCTTTCTGGTCAGGGCTGTGATTGACGGGGCTGAGCTCCGCCTCCCCTGCAGTTCAGCGAAAGAAGTCTCTGCGGTGCAGGGAAAGGGAATGCGTTTTGAGCCAGGAAGAGGAGGAGTTAAAATGGCTTCGAACGACCAGGTGGGGAATTGGACCGCGGAGATAATTTGTCCCATCTGCCTGGATTTCTTCACCGATCCGGTTATACTGGAGTGCGGGCACAACTTCTGCCGCTCCTGTGTCACACAGAGTTGGGACAGGGAGGGGAGAAACTCCTGCCCGGAATGTAGAGAAGAGTTTACAGACCGCACCCTCAGGGTGAATCGGGCCTTGGCGAGTCTGTCTGAGAAAGCTCGAACACTGAGCCTGATTCGGACAGAGAAGGCAAGTAAGCTTCAGTGCGAGGAACATCAGGAAGAACTGAAGCTGTTTTGTGAAACTGACGGGAAGCTGATCTGTGTGATTTGTGCAGCTGGGCGGGAACACAAGTCTCACAGCTTCACGCTGATAGCAGAAGCTGCAGAATTCTACAAGGTAGGCCCCGACCACGGGTGAACATGAGGAAGAGGACTGAACTTTATTTCCTCCCCTCACAGTGGGAAACGTTGATTCCGCTGTGGGGGGTGTTTTATGTTTTATGTTAAATTCTATAGTGTTGTGTTTATCTTATTTGTGGGCTGCATGGTAACTCCAATTTCACTGCACCAATTGGTGTATGTGACAAAAAAATGTCCTTTGTCCTTCGGTAAACCAAATCGATGTTCATTGCTGCATCATTGTTTAATTCCTTTTTTTATTGTCTAACACTTTTATTCTCTGATTTTCAAACATAATCCCAGGATCAGGTGAAAGCTTCCTTCCAGTCTCTCACAAAAAAGGAATTGGGGATCCAGCAAATGGAGCAGCAACAGAAAAGGATGATTTCTGGAGTTCTGGTGAGGCTTTCCAGTTTCGATTTCCTGATCTTTTGTAGATTTGATCCCTGTGATGTGTGTAATCAGGGCTCTCACTTAACTTTTTTTCCCTGTTGCCAGCCGGGCAACCTCGGCAGCTTTTTAGGTTGCCAAATGACAGTTTAGGTGGTCATGTAAGATGGCTTGCATGACGCGTGCGATAATGTGCTCGGACGAAGTGCGTAGTTACCAGTCAGAATTGTGGTCAATGAACCATTCATATATTATTTCTGCTTCAAATAAAGTCGCAAACTAAACATATTCACCAATCTTCACTGCATATTCACCATATTAGCCTATATGCAGGTAGACTGGGAAGACCATATTAGCCTATATGCAGGTAGACCATATTCAATATGCAGGTAGACTGGGAAAATCAGGTTGGTTCAGGACCCCAAGAAAGAAAGTTTGTAGTATGCCTCCGAGATGGATTCTTAGAGCAGCTTGTAATGGAGCCGACCAGAGAAAAGGCAATTCTGGATTTAGTGTTGTCCAATGAACCAGATATGATAAAGAGAACTCGAGGTAAAGGAACTGCTTGGAGGTAGTGATCATAATATGATTAGTTTTAATCTGCAATTTGAGAAGGAGAACGTTAAATCGGAAGTGGCAGTGATGCAGTTGAACAAAGGGGACTATGAAGGCATGAGAGGGGAGCTGGCCAAGGTAGACTGGAAAGGGATCCTAGCAGGAATGACGGTGGAACAACAATGGCAGGAATTTCTGGGCATAATTCGGAAGACGCAGGATCATTTCATTCCAAAAAGGAAGAAAGATTGTAAGGGGAGTAGGAGGCAACCGTGGCTGACAAGAGAAGTTAGGGATAGAATAAAACTAAAAAAAAAGATGTATAACACAGCAAAGAGTAGCCGGAAGCCAGAGGATTGGGAAACTTTCATAGGACAACAGAAGGAAACAAAACAGGCAATACAGGCTTAAAAGATGAAGTACGAGGGGAAGCTGGCCCGGACTACAAAGGACAGTAAAAGCTTCTTTATATATGTTAAGGGAAAAAGAGTAGCAAAGTCAAATGTGGGTCCCTTGAAGGCAGACACGGGTGAAATTATTATGGGCAACAAGGAAATGGCAGAAGAGTTGAAGAGGTACTTCGGATCTGTCTTCACTAAGGAAGACACAAACAATCTCCCAGATGTACTGGAGGACAGAGGATCTAAGGGGGTAGAGGAACTGAAAACATTTTTCATTAGGCGAGAAATAGTATTGGGTAGGCTAATGGGACAAGGATGATAAATCCCCTGGGCCTGATGGTCTGCATCCCAGGGTCCTCAGGGAGGTGGCTCTAGAAATAGTGGACGCATTGGTGATCATTTTCCAATGTTCAATAGATTCAGGATCAGTTCCTGTGGATAGGAGGATAGCTAATGTTATCCCACTTTTCAAGAAAGGAGCGAGAGAGGAAACGGGGAATTACAGACCAGTTTGCCTGACTTCGGTGGTGGGAAAGATGCTGGAGTCAATTATTAAAGAGGTAATAATGGGGCATTTGGATAGTAGTAAAAGGATTAGTTCAAGTCAACATGGATTTGTGAAAGGGAAATCATGCTTGACTAATCTTCTGGACTTTTTTGAGGATGTGACAAGTAAAATGGGTGAAGGGGTGCCAGTGGATGTAGTGTATCTAGACTTTCAGAAAGCCTTTGTTAAGGTCACGCACGGGAGACTGGTGACTAAAATTACAGCACATGGTATTGGGGGTAGGGTGTTGACATGGATAGAAAATTGGTTGGCAGACCGGAAGCAAAGAGTAGAACGGGTCCTTTTCAGAATTGCAGGCAGTGGCGAGTGGAGTGCCGCAAGGCTCGGTGTTGGGGCCGCAACTGTTTACCATATATATATTAATTATTTGGAAGAGGGAATTAGGCAACTAGCAAGTTTGCGGATGACACAAAGCTGGGTGGCAGTGTGAACTGTGAAGAGGATGTTAGGAGGTTGCAGGGTGACCTGGACAGGTTGAGTGAGTGGGCAGATGCGTGGCAGATGCAGTATAATGTAGATAAATGTGAGGTTATCCACTTTGGCGGGAAAAACAAGGGGGCAGATTATTATCTCAATGGGGTTGGGTAAGGGGGAGGTACAGCGAGACCTGGGTGTCCTTGTACACCCAGTTGGCCTTGAACACTGAAAGTTGGCGTGCAGGTACAGCAGGCAGTGAAGTAAGCTAATGGAATGTTGGCCTTCATAACGAGGATTTCAGTATAGGAGTAAAGAGGTTCTTCTGCAGTTGTATAGGGCTCTGGTGAGACCACATCTGGAGTATTGTGTACAGTTTTGGTCTCCTAATTTGAGGAAGGACATCCTTGTGATTGAGGCAGTGCAGCATAGGTTCACGAGATTGATCCCTGGGATAGCGGGACTGTCATATGAGGAAAGATTGAATTGACTAGGCTTGTGTTCACTGGAGTTTGGAAGGATGAGGGGGAATCTTATAGAAACATATAAAATTATAAAAGGACTGGACAAGCTAGATGCAGGAAAAATGTTCCCAATGTTGGGCGAGTCCAGAACCAGGGGCCACAGTCTTAGAATAAAGGGGAGGTCATTTAAGACAGAGGTGAGAAAAAACGTTTTCACCCAGAGAGTTGTGAATTTATGGAATTCCCTGCCACAGAGGGCAGTGGAGGCCAAATCACTGGATGGATTTAAGAGATAGTTAGGTAGAGCTTTAGGGACTAGTGGAGTCAAGGGAGATGGGGAGAAGGCAGGCACAGGTTATTGATAGGGGACGATCAGCCATGATCACAATGAATGGCGGTGCTGGCTCGAAGAGCCGAATGGCCTCCTCCTGCACCTATTTTCTATGTTTCTATGTTATCAAGACGTGATATATACCACAATGACATGCATCAAAATTACAATACAGTATCTCATCTCTTTTTACACGTTGCAATGAATGCAATTTCTACTATCTCTTTCCACTTCCAAACAAAAATCTGGTCGGATTATTCAGCGCATGATCAACCTCGGTGAGACCAAGCTAACACCTCCACTCAGTTTGCAATAACCAACCTGATCTCCCGGTGGCTCAGCACTTCAACTCCCCCTCCCATTCCGAATCCGACCTTTCTGTCCTGGGCCTCCTCCATGGCCAGAGTGCGGCCCACCACAAATTGGAGGAACAGCACCTCATATTTTGCTTGGGTAGTTTACACCCCAGCGGTATGAACATTGGCTTCTCCAATTTCAGGTAATCCCTGCTTTCTCCCTCCTTCCCCTCCCAGTCACAGCTCTCCCACAGCCCACTGTCTCCGCCTCTTCCTTTCTTTTTCCCGCCCCCCACCCCTCCCGACATCAGTCTGAAGAAGGGTCTCGACCCGAAACGTCGCCTCTTACTTCGCTCCATAGATGCTGCCTCACCCGCTGATTTTCTCCAGCTTTGTCTACCAACGGGATCCCACCACTGGCCACATCTTCCCATCTCCTGCCCTGTCGGCTTTCTGAAGAGACCGCTCCCTCCATAACTTCCTGGTCAATTCGTCCCTTTTCACCCAAACCACCCCCTCTCCTGGCACTTTCCCTTGCAACTGCAGAAAATGCTACACTTGTCGCTTTACCTCCCCTCTTGACTCATTTCAAGGACCCAAGCAGTCTTTCCAGGTGCGGCAGAGGTTCACCTGCACCTCCTCCAACCTCACCTATTGCATCCGCTGCTCTTAGGTGACAGCTGTCCTACATCGGTGAGACCAAGCGTATGCTTGGCGATCACTTCGCCCAACACCTCCGCTCGGTACGCAATAACCAACCTTATCTCCCGGTGGCTCAGCACTTCAACTCCCCCTCCCATTCCGAATCCAACCTTTCTGTCCTGGGCCTCCTCCATGGCCAGAGTGAGACCACCGTAAATTGGAAGAGCAGCACCTCACATTTCGCTTGGGCAGTTTACACCCCAGCGGTATGAACTTTGACCTCCAATTTCAGGTAGTCCCTGCTTTCTCCTCCGCTTCCCAGGTCTCCCTCAGCTCATTTCCTTCGCTCCATAGATCCTTCTCCAGCATTTTTGTCTACCCATTCACACCAGTTCTGTTATCCCACTTTCTTCACCCACTCCTTACACATTAGGGGCAATTTTACAGAGACAAGTTAACTTACAAACCCACATGCTTGCAGGGCTAATGTGCAAATTCAACACTGACAGTGCCCGAGAACAGGATCGAACACAGATCTCTGGCGTGTGAGGCAGCAAGTCCACTAGCTGTGCCACTATATTTTATTTTCCAACACACAAAAAATTATACGTTGATAACTTTGGTTACTAAAAAAAAAAGAAACTATCCATTTTCAGTCTTAAATCTCTAAGTGACGCTATGTCCCCCTTTACAGCTACTGTATGTTTTAATTCAGTTCAACACTATGGGGCAGTACATTGGCCATAAAGTTGCTGCCTAAAATTGCCAGAAACCCGGAATTGATCCTGAATATGGGTGCTGTCTGTATGGAGTTTTGTTTTCTCATTTATAACATTGTTTACAGAGTACTATGTTTACATATTCTGTTGTGCTGCTGCAAGTAAGGATTTCATTGTTCTAACTGGGACGTGAGAGAATAAAACACTCTTGACTTACGTCGCTAATGTGTGGGATAGAACTAGTGCACGGGTGTTCGGCGTGGACTCGGTGGGCCGAAGGGCCTGTTTCCATGCTGTATCTTTAAATTAAACTAAAAACACTAAAACCAGAGGAAATCTAAAGAAGGGTCTCTACCCGAAACGTCACCCAATTTCTTCTATCCAGTGATGCTGGCTGCTCCATGGATTCCCCCGCACAATTAAAGAATGGAATAGTCTTCACCCTACCAAAGGTACCCAACCAGACGCAACAAAATGTTAGGTAGCTCCTTTTTCCCCAAGAACCCTTTTTTGCTTAAGTCCAAGTCAAGAGTCAAGAGAATTTTATTGTCATGTGTCCCAGATAGGACAATGAAATTCTTGCTTGATGCAGCACAACAGAATATGTAAACATAATACAGAACAGGAGATAAAAGTTCAGTGTGTCTATATACCATAGACCATATGTATACATAATAAATAAACAGGTAAAATGCAATAGGCTGTTATTTTTCAGAGTTTGGAGTTTGGTTGTGGTGGGTCCACTCCAGTTTAAATTCCATTTGGAATATTTTTGGAGGATCAAAAAACCAAGAAGCAAGAGTTACTCCAGGGAGTTACTCCAGCTCCAGGGAGTAATTCTGCATTGGTTTTCAGCGGTTGCGGTGAGGCGGCGACCGGGCATCAATGGCGGCAAGATCTCCCACAATGCAAAGGGAGGGAGAAAGTGGCCGACGCCGACCAGTTGCCGTGGCAGTGCGCATGTGCAGGGCGGCACATGCGCACAACCACGGTCGATGATGTGCTGGCTGTGGTTGTGCGCATGTGTAAGGGGAGGATGTGCAGGCCATGGCAGTGCGCATGTGTAAGGTGGCCGGCCGTGCCGAGCGGCGAGAGCCAAGGGCCAAGAGCGGAGAGCCAAGAGCCGGACACAAATGGCGGGCGGAGATAGAGAGTGACAGAGAGAGAGAGAGAGAGAGAGAGAGAGGGGGCCCGTTCAGGATTAAACTAGAGGTGTCCCGGGTGCTTGCCAAGCCAGGCAAAATGGCATGGCTTTCAGGTTGCCCGGCGGGCTGTAGGTTGCCATTGGCACTCGGGCAACCGTTAATTTCGAGCCCTGGTAATAAAAAGGCAGCCTTCACGCCTTCTCCCTGTGACCGCGTCGGATTTCTTCCACTTCCCAAATACACGCTGGTTCAATGGTCAATCGGCGACTGTAAATTATCCCTGGGAAAGTGGGAGGTAGGCGGATGACTTGGAATTAAAGGGCATGTGAAAAGGAATAGGCAGCAGGGAATTGCATTGGGGGTAGAGGATTGATGGGTTATAAGATTACCGTCACGATATTTCAGAAGCATTTGGACAAAGAATGGAATTGCCAAAGCGAATAAAAAATGCACAGGACCAATGTCATGACCAATAGACAATAGGTGCAGGAGTAGGCCATTTGGCCCTTTGATCCAGCACCATTCTTCAATGTGATCATGGCTGATCATCCACAATCAGTACCCCGTTCCTGCCTTCTCCCCATATCCCTTGACTCTGCTATCTTTAAGAGCCCTGTCTAGCTCTCCCTTGAAAGTGTCCAGAAAGTCAACCTCCACCGCCCTCTGAGGCAGAGAATTCCACAGACACCCAACTCTGTGTGAAAAAGTTTTCTTTATTTAATAATTGTTTTGATTTAATCTGTCAAAGTCGTGAGGAAACAAAATCAGTGACGTTATATACTGATCTTCACCTTTCATTTTCCAGGAACAGTCACTCAACCTTCAGTCCAAGATCTCATCCCAGTTTGCTGAACTGCACCAGATTCTCACTGAGAAAGAGCAGCGCGTACTGGCAGATATCCGAGAGCAAGAGAAGAAGATTCTAAATTCAATGGAGAAAAATCTGGGAGAGATTCAAGAGAATTTAAAATCTATTCAGGAGGAACTCTTAAAGTTGCAGCAACAGATGGATCAAAACGACAGTGTGGTGTTTCTGAAGGTGAGGGGTTACACTACAGTTTGGTGAAGTGAAAGTGCAGTCACAAAATGGTGGGTGACATCTCAGAAATAAATGCAGTATTTACCAGTAATTGAGAACTGGGTTAATGTTCCCTCTGTTCCAGCTGTTATTGTTCCCAAACTAATTGTCCTCCCGTATAATCTATGGGATCTCAGGAATGCCTGGCCGGAATGTAGAGAGGTGTTTGTATTCTGTAGCGTTTACAACAACGACGGGTGATCCTATATCTGATCCCATGGACCATGAATGAACAGAGGACAGTAAATCTCTGGGATTCTCCAACCAAGAGACTCTGGGAGGTTTAACCTGTTAGACGTATTTAAACCAGAGGAAGATACATTTTGAACATTCGGGGAATTGAAATTGACGGGAATGGGGCAAAGTGGAGGGGTTCAGTCCTGGACTAGATCAGCCATGACCACATTAAGTGGATTAACTTTGAAATCTAGAACGTTGCGCGCACATCAGATTGATCATCTATATCCGGTTCCCATCAGCAGTGGGTGGTCACCTTGGGGGAATTTACTCTGTTTGTTTTGTCCATCTTGTTCCACCATAGAATAACATCCCATTCTACATCATAGACAGGCCATTTGGCACATCCTATGCAGTCAAGATTTCTGCTTCACTCATCATCCCTCCCATCTACTCTCCACACCCGGTAACAATACCACGAATTCCAGGAGCCCTAACGTGTTTATCCCGCTTGCACTTAAATTTATCTCTGCTGTTGGCTTCAGTCCCTCCAATGCAAGTGAGGTCCATGTTCTCATGACTGCATTTCTTTTGGTATTTATTGAAGACCACGTTACATTTCAGCTTTGATTATTAGTCTCCCTTTCGATTTGAGATATTATTTCATCCCCACCCATTTAAAATCCAACGATAATATTAAATTCCCTCTCATCAATCCTGACATCTTCTCCAGATGAAATCCCATGACCTGTCCAGTCTTTTCATTAAGTTCCATCCTCTCATTTATGGTATCATTCTCATGAACATTCCCTGTGCTTTCCCCCATCGTTCTACATCTCTGCGGCAATATCCGCTTTCTGTCTGCATGACAGTGGCGATAAGAGTTGGGAAATGGGAATTATCAGAGGGTTACAGAAATTTGGTGAAATTCCTGCTGTTGGGATGAGAACGATCCATCTCAATCAATTGAAATTTGTGTTTTATTTCTTTCAGGAGGAAGCTGGTCGCAAGCGAAAGTAGGACATTGTCTTGATGGAAAGTTTTTGTGGAACTCAAAACATTTCTAATGCATAGTTTATAACCAGCTGTTAAATATTTCCAGGGTTCGTGATGAAGCCAAACCACTGTCGGTGGTAGATGATGCCTTGCAGATTGAAAAGTTTAATTGTCCTGTTTTCTTGAACACGACATTCAAGCAAGGTAATTCAAGCTTTTCCATTATTCTTGTTTCTGACATCTTTAAGCCATACACCTGACACCTTATCATTTTCCAGCCTCGCACAGCCTGGCTTTAACTTCTCCCCAAAATCCATAAACACAACTGTCCTGTCCCACTGAAATGATTTCCACATACCTCGACTCCATCCTATCCCACCTGGGTCCAATCCCTACCAACCTATATCCAAGATACCTCACATGCCTTCGTCCCTTTAATGACTTCCGCTTTCAGAGTCCCCACCCCCTCATCTTTAACATGGATGTTCAGTCACTCAACACCTCCATCCCCCAACAGTAAGGCCTCCGTTTTTTCTTCGACCGCAGAACCATCCAATTTCTCTCTACTAACACTACTCCACCTAGCGGAGTTGGTTCTCACTCTTAATAACTTCTCCTTCGAATCCTCCCACTTCTTCCAAGTCCAAGGCCCTATCCCCGAACTCTATCTCCATTACATTGATGACTGCATTCACTTGCAGGTTCACTTGCACCTCCTCCAACCTCATCTACTGTATCCATTGTTCAAGATGTGGACTCTTATACATTGATGAGACCAAATACAGACTGGGCGATTGTTTTTCCTGAACACCTTTGTTCAGTCTGCTTGAACCGACCTGATCTCTCGGTTGCTAAACACTTTAATACTCTTTCCCATTCCCACACAGACCTTTCTGTCCTAGCTCCCCTCCATTGTCAGAGTGAGGTTAAATGTAAATTTAAGGAACAGTATCTTATATTTCACTTGGGCAGCTTACAGCCCAGTGGTATGAAATGTTGATTTCTCTAACTTCAGGTAGCCCGGGCATTCCCTCTCTCTCTATCCCTCCCCCACCCAAGTCGCAATAGTTTCTCATTTTCAACTAAAAACAGTAAACCAGTTTCCTATATCATCATTATTTTTTGCATATCTTCCATTCATTGTTCTTTATGTCTTTACATCATCGCCTATATCTCTTGTTTCCCTTATCCCGAACCAGTCTGAAGAAGGGTCTCGAACCGAAATGCCACCATCTCCTCTCCAGAGATGCTGCCTGTCCCGCTGAGTTCCTCCAGCTCTTTGAGTCTATCTTCGGTTTAAACCAGCATCTGCAGTTCATTTCTATACTTTAAGCAACACCAAGATGCAAAGATTAATTCTGTTGTGGACTGAAGGGAAATTGGAAATTTGATCTACCACTAAACTCATCAGCTGGGAAACATCATAGAGTCAGAGGTTTAGACTCTCCTGCCTTGGATAAAATATTGTGGCTATTCACCTTATCTGTGCACCTTATATAGATCATATACACATCTATAAAAGCATTCTGATGGGCTCTAAAGAAAAATATCCTTGCCCGTCCAACGTCTCCTTATAACCCAGACCTGATGAAATTATTGTAAATCCTTTTACACCCTCTAATTTGCTAACAACCTTATTGTATCAAATGCTGTAATTAATATCCTGACCTATGAAAGCATGAGTGACAAACACATTCTTCACCACCCTGCCTGTCACTGTTGCATCTTCCATGGCACTGTGTACCTGCAGCCCGCGATCTCTCAGTTCTGTAAAGTTCCCCGTTTACTGTATATGTCCTGTCCTGGTTTGTCTCAGCAAAGTGCATCACCTCACCTTTACTTTAATAAATCCCACCTGCCATTCCTGAGCCCATTGGCCCAGTTCACAGGGATCCCATTTACTCTCAGACAACCTTCTTCACTCACCACAATGTTACCAATTTTAGTTTTAGCTGCAAACTGACTAACCGTGCAACCTACATACACACCCAATCATTGATATGAATAATGAACAAGTGGACTCTGTCCCATCTGTAAAACGACCCACACAAACATCCTCTGCGACCTTCAAGTAAATGTTGTATTCCATCGGCTAATTCACCCCAGATTCCATGAGATCCAGGGATGAACTTCCAGAGCGGCCTCTCAGAATGTGGGCTGCACCATAAGGAGACATTACTACAAGCAGAGAATCTGGAATCTTTAGAATTCCCTGCACTCTGCTAAGAACCATGGTTGTACATTAGAGAGTCAGGCCCATCGCGTCCATGTCCACCTTTTCCCTAGCTATACCAATCGATTATATCTCACTCTGCCACCTCCTCTGTAGCATGTTCCAGATATCACCCACTCTCAGTGTAAAGAAAACTTCCAACTCGGATCCACTTTAAAATTCCTTGCTCTGAAGATAAACCTGCACCCTCTTGATCTGATATCCCTGCATGCCAATATGATTTTGATAATCTACCCGATATCCTGCTGCAGACTTTGACAACCTTCCTCGCTATCCACAATTTTTGTGTCCTCCACAGACTTACTAATCACACCTCCTGCATTCACATCCAAGCCATGAACATAAAACATAAACAGCAAAGGTTGCAGCACCGATCTCTGCTGCACTCTACCAGTCACAGACCTCTAAGCAGAAAAATCATCCTTCTACCGCTACCTTCTACCTCCAACCACCAAGCCAATTTTGGATCCATTTCACCAGCTCGCCTTGGCTCCTACCTGCCTTCACTTTCTGGACCAGCCTTACATGTGCAACATTGTCAAGTCCCACAGTGAAGTTCATATATTGGTTCACAATGAGATCAGTGTGTTCTTGGTTGTACACACCCATCAAATCCACCCGTGAATCCCCTCTCTTTCAGCGACGCCACAACCACAAGTCTCCACCCATTCTGTCCAACACCCGATCATTCAACCTCTGCTTCCTTCCATGGTCCAAGCCACCCCTCCCTCTCTCTCACCCTCCACTGAAAGAAACGGGCAGGTCATCTGGCCCCTCATGTCTCCCCCCATTCACTATGATCATGGTGATTCCTCCCCACACCTTTAATTGCCACTCACCTCAATATGCTCTTGCTCCGATCTGCCTTCATATCTGAATAGTTCAAGAAGGAACTGCAGATGCTGGAAAATCGAAGGTAGACAAAAATGCTGGAGAAACTCAGCGGGTGCGGCAGCATCTATGGAGCGAAGGAAATAGGCAACGTTTTGGGCCGAAACCCTTGCCTATTTCCTTCGCTCCATAGATGCCGCCACACCCGCTGAGGTTCTCCAGCATTTTTGTCTACCTTCCATATCTGAATAGCCCGCTTCATTCCTCCATCCCCACGCAATCTCGCAATCCTCCTCACTCTCCGCGCTCTTCCTCCCCATCCACCCTCCCGCGCCTCTCCTCTCCACCCCTGGATAAAAATTCTGGGAAAGGTGTCAGTTGTTCTTCCGATGTGGTTGCGGTGACCCCCAGGCAAGGTTTCAGTTGTCCGCCCGCCTGTGCCTGAGGCCGAGCGGCTTCTCCCCGGGTTCCGGGGCCGCGCTGCCCGAGTCTCCACCCGCCCCCCGAGGACTCTCTGATTCTCTGCTTCTCCCCCCAGTCTCCGTCACCCTGGATGCGGAAACAGCGCATCCGTGGCTTGAGGTGTCTGAGGATCGGAAGAGGGTGAGATGGATCCGGATCCGGAGGAGTCTCCCTGACACTGCGAAGAGGTTTACAGGCAGTCTGTGTGTGCTGGGATCAGAGGGATTCACATCGGGGAGACATTACTGGGAGGTGGAGGTGGCGGGGAGTCGGGGCTGGAGGCTGGGAGTCGCCGCAGAGTCTGTGGAGAGGAAGAGTCTGGTCACACTGACCCCGGAGACTGGAGTCTGGAGCCTCGGGCTGTGGGGTGATGGGATTGATGCACTCACCTCCCCTCCATCCCGTCTCCCCACCCGTCCCATCCCCGGGAGGGTGGGAATTTATCTCAGTTACAAGTCCGGGACAGTTTCATTTTACGACGCGGACACCAAGTCCCATCTCCACACCTTCGCTGAGAATAAATTCATGGAGAAGCTTTATCCTTTCTTATGGCCTTGTGATGGAAACTGGCTGAGAATGTGCTCTGGTTCCACTCAGGGTGTGTAAAAGGGTCGGGTCCCGGGATCGGCATCAGGTGAGAATATCCTGATCATGTAATAATTGTACTGTAAAATATTTTATTAAGTAAAAGATTACGTTGACTTTTTGGGTTCTGAATAAACTGAAGTTTGCAATTCTATTCTATACTAGAGGAGTTGTAATCGGGAAGCCTGCATACCAAGCATTTCTGATAGTGCTTCCTGTTACGCGCAAGCAAAAGACCATTAACAATAGTGGGAGAGAATGTGTTTCCTGGGGACTCTTGAGTTTCGGCTTACATGATGCTTACATTGTTTAAGACGGGATTGCAAACGTTGGGCATTTGACTAAGTTCCTGTTTAGAAGTTTTGTGATTGATTTAACGATGGTATGACAAGTGTATTGTATGAGTGACAAATATACTTTGAATGTGTACAGCCTGTGATTGATGTGCGTTAAATGTCATTTCTGCAACCATGTACAAACATGTGACTGCATTTCCAAAACACAATAAAAGATCTTGTATGTCTTCATTCATTAGAGTGGTGGCTCAGGGAGTCAAGTGTCTGTTTCATTGACTCTGTATCCCTGACACTCTCGCCGGCTGTTGATCAGTAAAGCTTGAGTTGGTTTATCTCACCCATTGTGAGTTGTCTGTTTTAAGAAGTGAACCTTAACACAGGAGCGGGGTTGTGGGGCAGACAGGTCAGCGCTGGACGGCTCACATTTAATCCCCAAATTCCACGTCGTAAAACCTCAGTGAGCGCGGAAATAAAACCAGGGGGAAATGTAAATGTGGGAAGTGTGAAATAAACAGCAACTGAAGTCAGAGCTGTCGATCTGTACTTTTCAATATGTTAACTGCGTCCGTCAACACAACAGAAATACTTTAATAAAAATATAACGATAGAAACAATCGCCCTTCCAGCGTTCTTTGGAACTGATCTTTGAAAAAATGGGTCCAAAACAAATTCCCGGTTCCGGGTGGGAACACGTAGGGATCAGGATCTGCCTGCCTCTCCGCAGAATGCATGTTTTGTTTCAGTCGTAGCCACACCCCTCCCCCACCGCTTTCTCAGGTACATTAGGGCGGGTATTTGATGTATTGAGTATTTAAAATTCATTTGGTGCATGGAAAGACTAGGAGGGGGCATGGGCCAAACGTGGCAAATGATTCTGGCTTAGATGGGTCTTCTTGGTCAGCATGGAACAGTTGTGCTGAATGTTCCGTATCCATGCTGTGTGACTATGTCTATCACTGCTGCTCCCTGCTCTCGATCACCACTTTAATTTATCTCCCTCACTTTCCAAATAGTCTCCACTTTCCTGTGTTTGGGCTCACACTGCCCCCTCCATTTCTGGGCAAGGGCGAGCGACTAATTTCCATTCCAAGCCCACGGACACCTTCGGCTACTTTGTCTACTCATATCTTCAGTTTCAGCATTGGAAGTGGGGTATTTCATCCAAGCTCGAGTTTGTGCAACGAAGAATCTTCTTGCATTCACACAATATCCTCACCTATCATAGGAGACTCCAAAGTGCTTTACTGACAAAAAAAATTGTGATGCAGCCACTATATTGCAATGTAGGAAATGTTGTTATGGTAAATTGCACACAGAAATATTCAAAAACGGAGATTAAAAGCAACTTGCAGTGCAGGCACTTGGGGTTTGTTTCCATCTTACAGTATTAGAAGCACCAAGACACGCAATGCAGATTAATCAAATTTTCCATGCGATTCTTGTACATGTTACATGTTGTGCACATTATCCCAAATTCAATGAAATGACATTGGATATATCTATTGAATTAATCTATAATTCAATGGAGTTAATGAACCTTGATCATCTGTCCCTGTTGCTTCCCTCCTTCTCCCTAATCGTCGAGGTCGGTCTTTGAATGCTGCCCTTTGCCCTGACATAAGAAGCTCAGACTTGGTGTAGAAACAAAGAACCGCAGATGCTAGTTTACACCAAATATAGACACAAATGCTGGAGTAACCCAGCGGGTCAGGCAGCATCTCTGGAGGAAAGGGATGGGTGACGTTTCGGGTCGGGACCCTTCTTCAGACGAGTGGGGTGAGTAAGGTGGGGTGAAGAACTGGAGGCGAGGAAAGTCCAGGACCAATTAGAGCTGGCCACACTTTTAGTTTAGTCTAATTTATTGTCACGTGTAACGAGGTACAATGAAAACAGAAATTAGGTGCAGGAGTAGGCCATTCAGCCCTTCGAGCCTGCACCGCCATTCAATATGATCATGGCTGATCATCCAACTCAGTATCCCATACCTGCCTTCTCTCCATACCCTCTGACCCCTTTAGCCACAAGGGCCACATCTAACTCCCCTCTTAAATATAGCCAATGAACTGGCCTCGACTACCCTCTGTGGCAGAGAGTTCCAGAGATTCACCACTCTGTGTGAAAAAAGTTCTTCTCATCTCGGTTTTAAAGGATTTCCCCCTTATCCTTAAGCTGTGACCCCTTGTCCTGGACTTCCCCAACATCGGGAGCAATCTTCCTGCATCTAGCCTGTCCAACCCCTTAAGAATTTTGTAAGTTTCTATAAGATCCCCTCTCAATCTCCTCTAAATTCTAGAGAGTATAAACCAAGTCTATCCAGTCTTTCTTCATAAGACAGCCCTGACATCCCAGGAATCAGTCTGGTGAACCTTCTATGTACTCCCTCTATGGCAATAATGTCCTTCCTCAGATTTGGAGACCAAATCTGTACGCAATACTCCAGGTGTGGTCTCACCAAGACCCTGTACAACTGCAGTAGAACCTCCCTGCTCCTATACTCAAATCCTATTGCTATGAAAGCTAACATACCATTCGCTTTCTTCACTGCCTGCTGCACCTGCATGCCTACTTTCAATGACTGGTGTACGATGACACCCAGGTCTCGCTGCATCTCCCCTTTTGCTAGTCGGCCACCATTTAGATAATAGTCTGCTTTCCTGTTTTTGCCACCAAAATGGATAACCTCACATTTATCCACATTATACTGCATCTGCCAAACATTTGCCCACTCACCCAGCCTATCCAAGTCACCTTGCAGTCTCCTAGCATCCTCCTCACAGCTAACACTGCCCCCCAGCTTAGTGTCATCCGCAAACTTGGAGATATTGCCTTCAATTCCCCTCATCCAGATCATTGATTATATTGCTTTTTGTTGCGTGCTGTCCAGTCAGCGGAAATACAATACACGATTACAATGGAACCATTTACAGTGGAAACACATGATGAGGGAATAAAGTTTAGTGCAAGGTAAAGTCCGATCAAGGATAGGCCGAGGGTCACCAATGAGGAAGACAGAAGGTTCAGGACTGCGCTCTGGTAGGATGATTTGGTTGCCTGATAACCAGGGCCGGCCTTAAGCTGATTGGACCGATTGCTCCCAATTGGGCCCCGTGCCTACGGGGGCCCCGCACTAATTGTCTGTATTTCGTATGGAAATACGAATTCGCGTTGTTAAATAGATTTTTTTTTTAACGTTTTTTTTTTAAACGAACATGGACAAAATCCACTGCACCAGCCATCAGACAAAAACGATTTGTTAACTACTACTGTTAGCATTTGCTAACAGTCAGTAGTTAACAAGTAATTATACAATGTGTCATCAATGCATCGATCCACATTCCTCAGTAAATGTAATTGTGTTGTGACCATGTCTTAATGACCAAGAATTGTATTCAAAGGAACGTGGCGTCATTAATACTTGGTTAAAACACAATTAGTGTGGTTAGTGTGTGTGGTACAGGCTCCTCCCCTGAATTCCACAGAGCTGCCGACAGCTTTCGTGCATGAGACGCACGCTTCATTTCCAGAACATTCTGAACGCGTGACGCACGGTTGCATTTCGCTCTCTCTGTCTCTCCCTCCCCTCTCTCTCCCCCTCTCCCCTTCCTCTCCCCCACCCCCACTCTCCTCCCTAAACCCCCTTCCCCTCTCCACCACCACCTTCCTCCCCACCCATCCTCTCCCCACCCTCCCCTCCACCTCCCTTCCCCCCCCACCTCTCCTCCCCCCCACCCCCCTCTCTCTCCTCCCATCTCTGTCACCCCTCCTCCGTTCTCAGCGGCCGCCCGACTTGGCGGGAAGGGCGCCGGCGGCAGCCCAATGGGATGCATGGGGGGGGTGGGTGGTGACAGCGCGCGAGGCCCCGCCTCCCCGAGCATGCGCGGGCAGCCGCAAGGTGCTCGCACGTTAACCTCCCGCCTCCCCAACTCTCCAGCCCGTTAACATCCCGCCGTCGACGTCCGTTAACCTCCCACCTTCCCAACTATCGACGCTCGTTCGCTCACGGCCTCCAGCTGTTGACACTCCCGCCCGCCTTCACCCTCTCAATTGACGACGCCCATCAACCGCCCGCACCCCCCCCCCCCCAAGCTGTGTCCGCCCGTTAACCGCACGGTCTAACTGTTGCCGACCCTTCCCGTCCGTACACTCAATCAATTGTTCAATGCCCGTTAACCGCCCCCCCCCCCCAACACGACTGTCCAGCTGTTGACCTCGCTCATTCACCTACCCCAACAGTCGACCATCGCTGCTGGGCTGCCCGACCAACTGTCAACGCTCGCTCCTGGGCGGCCAGACCACACTGTGGACGCGCGTGCTCCCGGCCCGACCAACTGTGGACGCGCGCGCCCCCGGCCCGACCAACTGTCAACGCTCGCTCCTGGGCGGCCAGACCACACTGTGGACGCGCGCGCTCCCACGCCCGACCAACTGTCAACGCGCGAGCTCCCGCGCCCGACCAACTGTCAACGCGCGCGCTCCCGCGCCCGACCAACTTTCAACGCGCGCGCTCCCGCACCCGACCAACTGTCAACGCGCGCGCTCCCGCGCTCGACCAACTGTCAACGCGCGAGCTCCCGCGCCCGAACAACTGTCAACGCGCGCGCTCCGGCGCCCGACCAACTCAACGCGCGAGCTCCCGCGCCCGACCAACTGTCAACGCGCGAGCTCCCGGCGCCCGACAAACTGTCGACGCGCGCGCTCCCGACTGTCGACGCGCGCGCTCCCGCGCCCGACCAACTGTCAACGCTCCCGCGCCCGACCAACTGTCGACGCGCGCTCCTGGTCGGCCAA
>JAXLNO010003426.1:381625-511264 GCA_038087875.1 Malacoraja senta
TTCAAAAAATTCAAGGAGATTCGTCAAACATGACCTTCCAGGCACAAATCCATGTTGACTGTTCCTAATCAGACCCTGTTTATCCAGATGCTTATATATATTATCTCTAAGTATCCTTTCCATTAATTTGCCCACCACTGACGTCAAACTAACAGGTCTATAATTGCTAGGTTTACTCTAAGAACCCTTTTTAAATAATGGAACAACATGCGCAGTACGCCAATCCTCCGGCACCATTCCCGTTTCTAATAACATTTGAAATATTTCTGTCATAGCCCCTGCTATTTCTACACTAATTTCCCTCAATGTCCGAGGGAATATCCTGTCAGGATATTCCCAAAGTGGACCTGGAGACTTATCCACTTTTATATTTTGCAGTGTACCTGGACTTTCAGAAACCATTTGATAAGGTCCCACATAGGAGATTAGTGGGCAAATCATGGCACATGGTATTGGGGGTAGGTTGGAGACATGGATAGAAAATTGGTTGGCAGACAGGAAACAAAGAGTAGGGATTAACGGGTCCTTTTCAGAATGGCAGGCAGTGACTAGTGGGGTACCGCAAGGCTTGGTGCTGGGACCACAGCTATTTACAATATACATAAATGATTTAGATGAAGAGAGTAAAAGTAATATTAGCAAATTTGCAGATGACACAAAGCTGGGTGGCAGTGTGAACTGTGAAGAGGATGCTATGAGGATGCAGGGTGACTTGGACAGATTGGGTGAGTGGGCAGATGCATGGCAGATGCAGTTTAATGTGGATAAATGTGAGGTTATCCACTTTGGTGGTAAAAACAGGAAAGCAGATTATTATCTAAATGGAGTCAAGTTAGGAAAAGGGGAAGTACAACGGGATCTGAGGGTCCTTGTTCATCAGTCAATTAAAGTAAGCATGTAGGTACAGCATGCAGTGAATAAAGCAAATGGCATGTTGGCTTTTGTAACAAGAGGAGTTGAGTATATGAGCAAAGAGGTCCCTCTGCAGTTGTACAGGGCCCGAGTTAGACCACAGCTGGTGTATTGTGTGCAGTTTTGGTCTCCCAATTTGAGGAAGGACGTTCTTGCTATTGAGAGAGTGCAGCGTAGGTTCACCAGGTTAATTCCCAGGATGACAGGACTGTCATATGTTGATAGAATGGAGTGGCTGGGCTTGTATACTCTGGAATTTAGGATGAGAGGGCATCTTATTGCAACTAGGCTACAAATAAATATTTGATGAATCGAATATTTAAGATTAAGATCACACAGAAGAGGAATTGTTGCCATCTTAGATCACATTGAATGGAGGGGCAAGCCTGAGGATCTGATCCTAATCCTGCTCCTGTTTTCTTGTGTTCCTATGCTCCTGTGTTCCGATAAATGGACAGACTTGACACAGAGGAAATGCAGCAAAGATTAACAATACTTGTTCCTGGGACAATGAGTTTGCTGTGTGGGGTGAGTGTGTGGACTAGGCCTGTGTACTCGAGAGTTTGAGTGTATTGGAGGAGATCTCAGTGAAACACAAAGTTCTTGCAGGGCTCAGTGGGCTGGATGCAGGGAGGATGTTTCCCCTGTCTGAGGGGTCTGGAGAACGGGCACCCTCGCAGAATGTGGGCTGCACCATGTAGGGCAGAGATAAGGAGACATTACTGCACACAGAGACTGGGGAACCTTTGGAATTCCCTGCACCGGTGGCTGTGGAGACTCAGTCATTCAGTGCTCTAGGAGCCGAGAGCCATGGTTGTACATTACAGAGTCTGGCCTTCGGCCCATCACGTCCATGACCACCTTTTCCCCAGCTGTGCTAATCGATTTGCCCACATTACATCGCTATTCTTCTACACCTCACCTATTTAAGTGCCTCAAATATAGTGATTATCTCTCACTCCACCACCTCCTCTGTAGCATGTTCCAGATATCACCCACTCTCAGTGTAAAGAAAACTTCCAACTCAGATCCACTTTAAAATTCCTTGCTCTCAAGATAAACCTACATTCTCTTGATCTGATATCCCTGCATGCGAATAAGGGTTTGAGAATCTACCCTATATCCTGCTGCAAACTGCAAGGGGGCTGTCATGTGCCTTTTACTGAGGAGTGGCTTCCGTCTGGCCAATCTACCATAAAGGCCTGATTTGTGGAGTGCCGCTGATATAGTTGTCCTTCTGGAAGGTTCTCCCATCTCCACAGACGAACTCTGGAGCTCTGTCAGAGTGACCATCGGGTTCTTGGTCACCTCCCTGACCAAGGCCCTTCTCCCCCGATTGCTCAGTTTGGTCGGGCGGCCAGCTCTATGAAGAGTTCTGGTGGTTCAAAGTTCTTCCATTTAAGAATGACGGAGGCCACTGTGCTCTTCGGGACCTGCAATGCTGCAGAAATTGTTTTATACCCTTCCCCAGATCTGTTGTCTCCACACAATCCTGTCTCGGAGGTCTACGGATAATTCCTTCATCTTCATGGCTTGGTTTTTGCTCTGACATGCACTGTCAACTGTGGGACATTATATTGGCAGGTGTGTTCCTTTCCAAATCATGTCCAACCAATTTAATTTACCACTGGTGGACTCCAACCAAGTTGTAGAAACATCTCCAGGATAATCTATGGAAACAGGATGTAGTTAAGCTTAATTTTGAGTGTCATAGCAAAGGGTCTGAATACTTATGAAAATATGTTAAAGAAGGAATTGCAGATGCTGGAAAATGATCGTTTCGCCGCACTAACCAACCTGACCTCCCGGTGGCTCAGCACTTCAACTCCCCCTCCCATTCCGTATCCGACCTCCCTGTCCTGAGCCTCCTCCACGGCCAGAGCGAGCAACACCGGAAATTGGAGGAACAGCACCTCATATTCCGCCTGGGGAGTCTGCATCCTGGTGGCATGAACATTGAATTCTCACTATTCCGTTAACCTTTGCTGTCTCCTCCCCTTCCTATCTCTCCCTCAGCCCTCGGGCTCCTCCTCCACCTTTTTCCTTTCTTCTCCCCGCCTTCCCCCCCCCCACCCTCCATCAGTCTGAAGAAGGGTTTCGGCCCGAAACATTGCCTATCTCCTTCGCCCCATAGATGCTGCTGCACCCGCTGAGTTTCTGCAGCATTTTTGTGTACTTATGAAAATATGATATTTCACTTATTTATTTTAAATTACTTTGCAAATATTTCTAAACACCTGCTTTCGCATCTTCATCCTGGGGTATTGTGTGTAGATTGATGATTAAAAAAATGAATTTAATCCATTTTAAATTAAGGCTGTAATGTAACAAAATGTGGAAAAAGTGAAGGGGTCTGAATACTTTCTGAATGCCCTGTAACATAAACAGCAAAGGTTGCAGCACCGATCTCTGCTGCACTCCACCAGTCACAGACCTCCAAGCAGAAAAATCATCCTTCTACCACTACCTTCTACCTCCAAACACCAAGCCAATTTTAGGTCCATTTCACCAGCTCGCCTTGGATCCCACCTGCCTTCACTTTCTGGACCAGCCTTACATGTGCAACATTGTCAAGCCCCTCAGTGAAGTTCATATATTGGTTCACAATGAGATCATTGTGTTCTTGGTTGTACACACCCATCAAATCCACCCGTGAATCCCCTCTCTTTCAGCGACCCTACAAGCACAAGTTTCCACCCATTCTGTCCAACACCCGATCATTCAACCTCTGCTTCCTTCCATGGTCCAAGCCACCCCTCCCTCTCTCTCACCCTCCACTCAAAGAAACGGGCAGGTCATCTGGCCCCGCATGTCTCCCCCCATTCACTATGATCATGGCGACTCCACCCCACACCTCTACCTCCTCTTTGACAACCTCAAATTACCACTCCGCTCAATATCCTCTTGCTCCGCTCTGCCTCCATATCTGAATAGCCCGCTTCATTTCTCCATCCCCACTGCAATCTCGCAATCCTCCTCACTCTCGGCACTCGTCCTCCCTGTCCACCCTCCCCCACCTCACCAAATTCCCCTCTCCATCCCAGATAAAAACTCTGGGAAAGATGTCTGTTGCGCCCCCCCCCCCCCCCCGGATGTGGTTATGGTGAAACCCCGGTCAAGGTGTCAGTGTGTCCGCCCGCCTGTGCCTGCGGCCGAGCGGCTTCTCCCCCGGTCCCGGGGCCGCGCTGCCCGAGTCTCCCCCCCACAACCCCCGGGGACTGACTCTCTGATTCTCTGCTTCTCCCCCCAGTCTCCGTCACCCTGGATGTGGAAACAGCACATCTGGAGCTCGAGGTGTCTGAGGATCGGAAGAGGGTGAGATGGACCCGGACCCGGAGGATTCTCCCTGACACCAGGAAGAGGTTTACAGTCAGTCATTGTGTGCTGGGATCGGAGGGATTCACATCGGGGAGACATTACTGGGAGGTGGAGGTGGCGGGGAGTCGGGACTGGAGTCTGGGAGTCGCCACAGAGTCTGTGGAGAGGAAGGGAGAGGTCTCATTGACCACGTTGAGTAGAGTCTGGAGAATCGGGTGTAGGTGTGGAGGAGATTTTAATGCATTCACCTCCCCTCCATCCCGTCTCCCCGCCCATCCCATCCCCGGGAGGGTGGGAGTTTATCTCAGTTACGAGTCCGGGACAGTTTCATTTTACGACGCGGGCACCAAGTCCCATCTCCACACCTACACTGGGAATAAATTCACGGAGAAACTTTATCCTTTCTTCGAGACTTGGGATGAAATCCAGTGGACCTCGGCTGGAAAATGGCTGAGGATCTGCTCCGGTTCCGCTCCGGGTGTGTAAAAGGGTTGGGTCCCGGGACCGGCATCAGGAGCGGGGCTCAGGGGCTGTGGGGCAGAAACCCGGTGGACAACAGGTCGGCGCTGAACGAACGGCTCCCATTTAATCCCCAAATTCCGTGTCGTAAAACCCCAGTGAGCGCGGAAATAAAACTAGGGGGAATGTAAATGTGGGAAGAGTGAAATAAACAGCAACTGAAATCAGAGCTGTCTGTCGATCCGTTCACCTCTTGGTTCCGCCATTAGATGGCAGCAAAGCCACGTGGTGCGAACACAGACCAGCTGTAACTTTGAGAATTAACTTTGACAATTGCAGAAACAGTTCCGTTTTATTTGTCATATGTGGGTTAACACAGGGTCAACGGTACAATGAAATGTGTTTAACAAGACAACGGGTCACCTCAGCAATGATATTACAATGCTAAAATTAAGGTAAAAAAAGATAAGATAAAAGTGACATTGGTAGATGAAAGACAATATTTAAATAAAATAATCAACATATATGATGCGTTTATAATAATAATAATAGATTTTATTTTAAGGGCGCCTATACAAAAGTCTAGGACACCTTACAATTTAACAAAGAAACATATAAAGATAATAAGAGTAAAATAAGTTATAAAGACATCACAAATACATAAATTAAAAACAGAAATTTGATCCAAAGAAGACAACAAAATTCAGAAAACACAATATGAAGGGAGAGCAGCGGCAGCCAAACCGCACCAGCATACACTCTCCCTTCCACCCGCCCACCATGTTGGACATAGACTAAGACAGACTAACACAGACACTTAACACTACACACATGGTCCTGTATCGTTTACCTGACGGTAAGAAGGAGAACAGTCTGCGTGCTGGGTGGCTGTGACCCAATTTGTACTGTTTTAATTGTGTATATGTGGGTGGGGAGGGACTTTTAAAATCTCTTCCCTGCATGGGAGACCCGACCTTTTCCCTGTCGGGTCTCCGTTGTCGTTGGGGCCTAGCTCCGTGGAGCGGCCTCCAACCGGAACGACCTGGGGGCTCCAGTCGCGGAGCCTGCGGAGTTGCAGACTCACAACCGTGGGGCTGGCCGGCCTCGGAGCGTGGGGAGCGGTGGTGGCTTGCTGCTGCTCGCTCCGGAGCTCGGAGGCTCCAGCTCCAGACCGGTAGACTGGGACATCGGGAGCTCGCGGGTCCGGGTGAGAGACCGCTTTCCAGAGCTCCCGCAACGCAACTTCTCCAGCTCGTGTCGCGGGGTTTGAACAACCCGTAAAAAGCGGGGCCGTACATCGCCCGGCGCGGCTTTAATGGCCGCGGGACATTCCAGCGCCCGCCGGGGCTCCAACTTTGTGACTTTTGGACTGGAGCGGGGCCGTACACCGCCCGGCGCGGCCTAAAATGGCCGTGGGACTTACCATCGCCCGCCTGGGGCTCCAACATCGGGAGAGAAATGGTGCAGGGGAGAGAAAAGACTTTGCCTTCCATCACAGTGAGGAGGAGATTCACTGTGATGGATGTTTTTCTGTAAATTGAATTGTTTGTGTGTCTTGTAGGAATTGTTTTGTTTGTATGGCTGTGGAAACGGAGTTTCGTTTGAGCCTCTCTGAGGTTCAAATGACAAGAAATAAAATCTAATCTAATCTAATCTTGATGATGCTGTGTGCCTTCCGCAGGCACCACCTGTGGAAAATGTCCTGAATGGCCAGGAGACAGTTGCCAGTGATGAGCTGTGCCACCTTCACCACTCTCTGCAGTGATTTGTGGCTTTGGGCAGAACAGTTCCCGTACCAGACTGTGATGCTGCCCGTCAGCTGGCTCTCCATGGTGCAACTGTAGAGGTTAGTGAGGATGCTGGCGTTCATGCCAAACTTCCTCAGTCTTCTCAGGAAAAAGAGCCGCTGGAGGGCTTTTTTAGTTACTGTGTCCGTGTGCAGTGACCAAGAGGGGTCCTCAGTGATGTACACACCGAGGAACTTGAAGCTGCTGACCCTTTCAACCTCAGCATCATCGATGTGGATGGGGAGGTGTCCACTCCCCTGCTGTCTCCTGTAGTCCACCATCATCTCTTTTGCTGACATTGAGAGAGAGGTTATTTTCCCGGCACCAGCTGTTTAGTGCCTTTACCTCCTCTCTATAGGCCGTCTCATTATTGTCTGTGATGAGGCCCAGGATGGTCATGTTGTCAGCAAACTTTAAGATGATAGAAACATACAAACATAGAAAAATAGGTGCAGGAGTAGGCCATTCGGCCCTTCGAGCCTGCACCGCCACTCAACTACATTCTGTGGCAGAATTCCAGAGATTCACCACTCTGTGTGAAATTTTTTTTCTCATCTCGTTCCTAAAATACTTCCCCTTTATCCTTAAACTGTGACCCCATGTTCTGGACTTCCCCAACATCGGGAACAATCTTCCTGCATTTAGCCTGTCCAACCCGTTAAGAATTTTGTAAGTTTCTATAAGATCCCCCCTCAATCTTCTAAATTCTAGCGAGTACAAGCCGAGTCTACCCAGTCTTTCTTCATTTTAAAGTCCTGCCATTCCAGGAATCAGTCTGGTGAACCTTCTCTGTACTCCCTCTATGGCAAGAATGTCTTTCTTCAGATTAGGAGACCAAAACTGTACGCAATACTCCAGGTGTGGTCTCACCAAGACCCTGTACAACTGCAGTAGAACCTCCCTGCTCCTATACTCAAATGCTGGAGCTGTGCTTAGCACTACAGTCGTGCGTGAACAGGGAGTACAGGAGAGGACTGAGCACACAGCCCTGTGTTGAGGATCAGTGAGGAAGAGGTGTGGCTGTCAATTCTCACCACCTGGGGCCTGCCCGTCAGGAAGTCGAATATCCAGCCGAAGATGGACTTCTCCAGTCCAAGATCAAGGAGCTTGGGGACCGGTTTTGAGGGAATGATAGTGTTGAATGCCGAGCTGTAGTCAATGAAGAGCATTCTCACATATGAATTCCCTTTGGGTGAGCGCAGTGTGCGTTGCCATGGCGATGGCATCGTCCATGGCCCTGTTTGGTCTATATGCAAACTGAAGAGGGTCCACGGTGTCAGGGAGAGAGGAACAGATGTGAGTTTTGACTAGCCGCTCGAAGCACTTCATGATGACTGATGTCAGTGCGACAGGACGGTAGTCATTTAAACAGGAGATTGATGGTTTCTTTGGAACAGGAACAATGATGGATGCTGATTTAATAAGCGGGAATCTGATTTAATAAGTGACTTATTTGACCTGTTTTGGCCCAAACTAAATACATGGCTTAAAATGTGACCACGAGGGTTTCCTCCAGGTGCTCCGGGTTTCTCCCACATCCAAAAGACATGTTGGTTAATTGGCCTCTGTAGATTGCTCTTTGTGTGTAGGGAGAGTTGCGACATTTAGCACAGTGCCATCTGCTTATAATGTGCATTGGAACAGTGGGCTGTGGCTCAGACTGAACCACGCCAAGACTATAGCAATGTTCTTTATGTATTCTGTGCCAGATCATGCTTTGGAAGTTGTGGGGGTGTCGTGGAGGTGTTTGTCAAGCTATATAATCACGTACAAAATGCCAGAGCAAAAGAGCGGTTCGGAGACACAAGCGCTTAAAGATTTTTTCAATCCCAGAGACAAGAGTGTTTTGTTTTCACTTGTTCCAGACAGAACAATGGAATTCTTACTTGCAGCAGCACAACAGAATATGTAAGCATAATCACCCTTATTAAAAAAAAGAAGGAACTGCATTCTGATGACGGATATCGACACGAAACGTCTCCTATTCCTTTTCTCCAGAGATGCTGTCTGACCGGCAGAGTTACTCAGCTTTTTGTGTCTGCAGTGGGCTTCCTCCGGTTTCCTCCCACATCACAAAGATATGTGGGTTTGTAAGTGAATTGGCCCTCTGTAAATTGCCCCAAGTATGTTGGGAGTGAATGGGAAGGTGGGATAATAGAGACCAAGTGTAAAGTGGTGATCGATGTGGACTCGGTGGGCCGAAGGGCCTGTTTCCATGCTGTATTTCTAAAGTAAAGTAAGCTCCACTGCGGTCAGAAAATCAACCTTGCACTGCCGCTCAACAGAGAAAACAAGACATCATCAATACAGCACAGGAACAGGCCCTTCAACCCACAGTGTCTAGCTTATGGAAGGACCATTCAGAAGCCTGATAACAGAGGGGAGTAGGCTGTTCCTGAGCCTGATAATACGTGCTCTCAAGGTTCTGTATCTTCTGCAGGACAAGAACAGTGAGAAGAAGGAATGACCAGGGTGGGACGAGTATTTGATTATGTTGGCTGCTTTTCCATGATGAGGGGTGATCTTGGAAGGGAAGGATTGGGTGACGTTTCGAGTCGAGACCTGTAGAGCTAATAACAAACACTCCAAGTAACAAACCAACAGGTTTATTAGCATATAATAAAGCTACACTGCATGTTGTTACCACTGTGACTGCATCCCGACTAACTGACTAGTGTCTTAAAATGTTAGTAATATACCAGACTAAGTGGGGCCCGTTGGGTCCCTGCCACACGGGAGGCCTGGTCCCCCAATGCAACCCGTTCCCCAATGCAATATTCCACCATAGTGTGGGAGAGGGGGTGATGTGGGGTGGGTGGAGGGGGAGGGGGGGTGGGGTGGTGTGAGGGGTTAAGTCAAGTCAAGTCACATTTATTTATATAGCACATTTAAAAAACAACTCTCGTTGGCCAAAGTGCTTTACATTTGTTATAAGAATAATATAAACAAACAAACTACGTACATATATACATATAGCCCTCGCTCAGAGGACGTCAAGAAAGGCTTGGAGTATAGATACGGTTTTAGGTCTTGACTTAAAGAAGTCGATGGAGGGGGCAGTTCTGATGGGAAAGGGGATGCTGTTCCACAGTCTAGGAGCTGCAACCGCAAAGGCGCGGTCACCCCTGAGCTTATGCCTAGATATTCAGCAACCCCAAGTCCGCCGATCTGAGGGACCTGGAGGTGGAGTGGTGGGTAAGAAGACTTTTAATGTAGGTGGGGGCAAGCCCATTGAGGCCTTTGTAGACATAGAGGAGGATCTTGAAATGTATACGGAACCGCACAGGGAGCCAGTGGAGAGAGGCCAGGATCGGGGTGATGTGGTTCCTTTTTCGGGTGCCCGTCAGGAGTCTCGCTGCGGCGTTTTATAGATACATAGATACATAGAAAATAGGTGCAGGAGTAGGCCATTCGGCCCTTTGAGCCTGCACCGCCATTCAATATGATCATGGCTGATCATCCAACTCAGTATCCCGTACCTGCCTTCTCTCCATACCCCCTGATCCCTTTAGCCACAAGGGCCACATCTAACTCCCTCTTAAATATAGCCAATGAACTGGCCTCAACTACCCTCTGTGGCAGAGAGTTCCAGAGATTCACCACTCTCTGTGTGAAAAGGTTTTTCCTCATCTCGGTCTTAAAGGATTTCCCCCTTATCTTTAAGCTGTGACCCCTTGTCCTGGACTTCCCCAACATCGGGAACAATCTTCCTGCATCTAGCCTGTCCAACCCCATAAGAATTTTGTACGTTTCTATAAGATCCCCTCTCAATCTCCTAAATTCTAGCGAGTATAAGCCAAGTCTATCCAGTCTTTCTTCATATGAAAGTCCTGACATCCCAGGAATCAGTCTGGTGAACCTTCTCTGCACTCCCTCTATAGCTATAATGTCCTTCCTCAGATTTGGAGACCAAAACTGTACGCAATACTCCAGGTGTGGTCTCACCAAGACCCTGTACAACTGCAGTAGAACCTCCCTGCTCCTATACTCAAATCCTCTTGCTATGAAGGCCAACATACCATTCGCTTTCTTCACTGCCTGCTGCACCTGCATGCCTACTTTCAATGACTGGTGTACCATGACACCCAGGTCTCGCTGCACCTCCCCATTTCCTAATCAGCCACCATTTAGATAATAGTCTGCCTTCCCGTTTTTGCCACCAAAGTGGATAACCTCACATTTATCCACATTATACTGCATCTGCCAAACATTTGCCCACTCACCCAGCCTATCCAAGTCACCTTGCAGTCTCCTAGCATCCTCCTCACAGCTAACACTGCCCCCCAGCTTAGTGTCATCCGCAAACTTGGAGATGTTGCTTTCAATTCCCTCGTCCAGATCATTAATATAAATTGTAAATAGCTGGGGTCCCAGCACTGAGCCTTGCGGTACCCCACTAGTCACTGCCTGCCATTGTGAAAAGGACCCGTTTACTCCTACTCTTTGCTTCCTGTTTGCCAGCCAGTTCTCTATCCACATCAATACTGAACCCCCAATACCGTGTGATTTAAGTTTGTATCCTAATCTCTTATGTGGTACCTTGTCGAAAGCCTTCTGAAAGTCCAGATACAACACATCCACTGGTTCTCCCCTATCCACTCTACTAGTTACATCCTCGAAAAATTCTATAAGATTCGTCAGACACGATTTACCTTTCGTAAATCAATGCTGACTTTGTCCAATGATTTCACCACTTTCCAAATGTGCTGCTATCCCATCTTTAATAACTGACTCTAGCAGTTTCCCCACTACCGATGTTAGACTAACTGGTCTGTAATTCCCCGTTTTCTCTCTCCCTCCTTTCTTAAAAAGTGGGGTTACCTTTGCTACCCTCCAATCCTCAGGAACTACTCCAGAATCTAAAGAATTTTGAAAAATTATCACTAATGCATCCACTATTTCTGGAGCTACTTCCTTAAGTACTCTGGGATGCAGCCTATCTGGCCCTGGTGATTTATCGGCCTTTAATCCATTCAATTTACCCAACACCACTTCCCGACTAACCTGGATATCACTCAGTTCCTCCGTCTCCTTTGACCCGCGGCCCCCTGCTATTTCCGGCAGATTATTTATGTCTTCCTTAGTGAAGACGGAACCAAAGTAGTTATTCAATTGGTCCGCCATATCCTTGTTCCCCATGATCAATTCACCTGTTTCTGACTGCAAGGGACCTACATTTGTTTTAACTAATCTCTTTCTCTTCACATATTTATAAAAACTTTTGCAGTCAGTTTTTATGTTCCCTGCAAGTTTCCTTTCATTATCTATTTTCCCTTTCCTAATTAAGCCCTTTGTCCTCCTCTGCTGGTCTCTGAATTTCTCCCAGTCCTCTGGTATGCTGCTTTTTCTGGCTAATTTGTACGCAACATCTTTTGCTTTGATACTATCCCTGATTTCCCTTGTTATCCACGGATGCACTACCTTCCCTGATTTATTCTTTTGCCAAACTGGGATGAACATTTTTTGTAGTTCATCCATGCAGTCTTTAAATGCCTTCCATTGCATATCCACCGTCAACCCTTTTAGAACTAATTGCCAGTCAATCTTGGCCAACTCACGTCTCATACCCTCAAAGTTACCTTTCTTTAAGTTCAGAACCGTTGTTTCTGAAATAACAATGTCACTCTCCATCCGAATGAAGAACTCAACCATATTATGGTCACTCTTGCCCAAGGGGGCACGCACAACAATTCTGCTAACTAACCCTTCCTCATTACTCAATACCCAGTCTAGAATAGCCTGCTCTCTCGTTGGTTCCTCTACATGTTGGTTTAGATAACTATCCCTCATACATTCCAAGAAATCCTCTTCCTCAGCACCCCTGCCAATTTGATTCACCCAATCTATATGTAGATTGAAGTCACCCATTATAACTGTTTTGTCTTTGTTGCACGCATTTCTAATTTCCTGTTTGATGCCATCCCCAACTTCACTACTACTGCTAGGTGGCCTGTACACAACACCCACCAGCGTTTTCTGCCCCATAGTGTTTCGTAGCTCTACCCATACCGATTCCACATCCTCCAAGCTAATGTCCTTCCTTTCCACTGCGTTAATCTCCTCTCTAACCAGCAACGCTACCCCACCTCCTTTTCCTTTCTCTCTATCCCTCCTGAATATTGAATATCCCTGGATGTTCAGCTCCCAGCCTTGGTCACCCTGGAGCCATGTCTCCGTGATCCCAACTATATCATAATCATTAATTGCTATCTGCACGTTCAACTCATCGACCTTATTACGAATGCTCCTTGCATTGAGACACAAAGCCTTCAGGCTTGTTTTTACAACGCTCTTACCCCTTATACAATTATGTTGGAAAGTGGCTCTTTTTGATTTTTGCCCTGGCTTTGTTTGCCTGCCACTTTTACTTTTCACCTTGCTACCTATTGCTTCCGCCTGCATTTTACACCCCTCTGTTTCTCTGCTCACCCATTTAAGAACCCCACCACCTCTTATTCTCTGTTTATTATTGTTTTCTTCTTTCCCCCCTACATGTTGGGTCTGAGTGCTTTCCTTCTCTGCCTCCTGCCTCACACACTGTCTAATAGCATTCTCTATTTGAGTCCCTCCCCCCAACCATTCTAGTTTAAAGTCTCCCCAGTAGCCTTTGCAGATCTCCTGTTTTGGACCAGTTGCAGGCGGGACAGGGAAGATTGGCTGCTGCCAGTGTAAAGGGAGTTGCAGTAATCTAGGCGGGAGGAGATAAATGTGTGGATGATCTTTTCGAGGTCATCAAAGTGGAGGAATTGTTTTATTTTAGCTATCGTCCGAAGCTGAAAGAAGCTAGCTTTTACCACGGCATTGACTTGTTTGTCAAATTTCAGTGCTGAGTCAAATATCACGCCAAGGTTTTTGACGTGAGGTTTGAGTAGTGGGGTAAGGCTTCCAAGGCTGCCTGCTATCATTTTGATTGAGTCCGAGGGGCCGAGAAGGATGACCTCAGACTTACTCTCATTTAGTTGGAGGAAGTTCTGGGCCATCCAACACTTTATATCCTCGAGGCAGTGGGTAAGGTTAACCAGATTTGATTGGCTTTTGGGCTTCAGGGGGAGATAGATACATAGATACATAGAAAATAGGTGCAGGAGTAGGCCATTCGGCCCTTCGAGCCTGCACCGCCATTCAATATGATCATGGCTGATCATCCAACTCAGTATCCCGTACCTGCCTTCTCTCCATACCCCCTGATCCCCTTAGCCACAAGGGCCACATCTAACTCCCTCTTAAATATAGCCAATGAACTGGCCTCAACTACTCTCTGTGGCAGAGAGTTCCAGAGATTCACCACTCTCTGTGTGAAAACGTTTTACCTCATCTCGGTCTTAAAGGATTTCCCCCTTATTCTTAAGCTGTGACCCCTTGTCCTGGACTTCCCCAACATCGGGAACAATCTTCCTGCATCTAGCCTGTCCAACCCCATAAGAATTTTGTACGTTTCTATAAGATCCCCTCTCAACCTCCTAAATTCTAGCGAGTATAAGCCAAGTCTATCCAGTCTTTCTTCATATGAAAGTCCTGACATCCCAGGAATCAGTCTGGTGAACCTTCTCTGCACTCCCTCTATGGCTATAATGTCCCTCCTCAGATTTGGAGACCAAAACTGTACGCAATACTCCAGGTGTGGTCTCACCAAGACCCTGTACAACTGCAGTAGAACCTCCCTGCTCCTATACACAAATCCTTTTGCTATGAAAGCTAACATACCATTCTCTTTCTTCCCTGCCTGCTGCACCTGCATGCCTACTTTCAATGACTGGTGTACCATGACACCTAGGTGTCGCTGCATCTCCCCATTTCCTAATCGGCCACCATTTAGATAATAGTCTGCTTTCCTGTTTTTGCCACCAAAGTGGATAACCTCACATTTATCCACATTATACTGCATCTGCCAAACATTTGGCCACTCACCCAGCCTATCCAAGTCACCTTGCAGTCTCCTAGCATCCTCCTCACAGCTAACACTGCCCCCCAGCTTAGTGTCATCCGCAAACTTGGAGATGTTGCCTTCAATTCCCTCATCCAGTTCATTAATATAAATTGTAAATAGCTGGGGTCCCAGCACTGAGCCTTGCGGTACCCCACTAGTCACTGCCTGCCATTGTGAAAAGGACCCGTTTACTCCTTCTCTTTGCTTCCTGTTTGCCAGCCAGTTCTCTATCCACATCAATACTGAACCCCCAATACCGTGTGCTTTAAGTTTGTATACTAATCTCTTATGTGGTACCTTGTCGAAAGCCTTCTGAAAGTCCAGATAATAATAATAATGGATTTTATTTATGGGCGCCTTATAGGACACCATACAGAGATTTATAGAAAACATATAATCAGAATTTAAAAAAAATAGGTTATAAAGACCAATACATAAATCAGGGACAGAATTCCTTCCAAAAACACAAAAAAAAGAAAATCAGAAGCACAATTTGAGGAGAACACATCCACTGGTTCTCCCCTATCCACTCTACTAGTTACATCCTCGAAAAATTCTATAAGATTCGTCAGACATGATTTACCTTTCGTAAATCCATGCTGACTTTGTCCAATGATTTCACCACTTTCCAAATGTGCTGCTATCCCATCTTTAATAAGTGACTCTAGCAGTTTCCCCACTACCGATGTTAGACTAACTGGTCTGTAATTCCCCGTTTTCTCTCTCCCTCCCTTCTTAAAAAGTGGGGTTATGTTTGCTACCCTCCAATCCTCAGGAACTACTCCAGAATCTAAAGAGTTTTGAAAAATTATCACTAATGCATCCACTATTTCTGGAGCTACTTCCTTAAGTACTCTGGGATGCAACCTATCTGGCCCTGGTGATTTATCGGCCTTTAATCCATTCAATTTACCCAACACCACTTCCCGACTAACCTGGATTTCACTCAGTTCCTCCATCTCCTTTGACCCGCGGCCCCCCTGCTATTTCCGGCAGATTATTTATGTCTTCCTTAGTGAAGACGGAACCAAAGTAGTTATTCAATTGGTCCGCCATATCCTTGTTCCCCATGATCAATTCACCTGTTTCTGACTGCAAGGGACCTACATTTGTTTTAACTAATCTCTTTCTCTTCACATAACTATAAAAACTTTTGCAGTCAGTTTTTATGTTCCCTGCCAGTTTCCTTTCATAATCTATTTTCCCTTTCCTCGTTAAGCCCTTTGTCCTCCTCTGCTGGTCTCTGAATTTCTCCCAGTCCTCTGTTATGCTGCTTTTTCTGGCTAATTTGTACATAGATACATAGATACATAGAAATTAGGTGCAGGAGTAGGCCATTCGGCCCTTCGAGCCTGCACCGCCATTCAATACGATCATGGCTGATCATCCAACTCAGTATCCCGTACCTGCCTTCTCTCCATACCCCCTGATCCCTTTAGCCACAAGGGCCACATCTAATTCCCTCTTAAATATAGCCAATGAACTGGCCTCAACTACCCTCTGTGGCAGAGAGTTCCAGAGATTCACCACTCTCTGTGTGAAAAAGTTTTTCCTCATCTCGGTCTTAAAGGATTTTCCCCTTATCCTTAAGCTGTGACCCCTTGTCCTGGACTTCCCCAACATCGGGAACAATCTTCCTGCATCTAGCCTGTCCAACCCCATAAGAATCTTGTACGTTTCTATAAGATCCCCTCTCAATCTCCTAAATTCTAGCGAGTATAAGCCAAGTCTATCCAGTCTTTCTTCATATGAAAGTCCTGACATCCCAGGAATCAGTCTGGTGAACCTTCTCTGCACTCCCTCTATGGCTATAATGTCCTTCCTCAGATTTGGAGACCAAAACTGTACGCAATACTCCAGGTGTGGTCTCACCAAGACCCTGTACAACTGCAGTAGAACCTCACTGCTCCTATACTCAAATCCTCTTGCTATGAAGGCCAACATACCATTCGCTTTCTTCACTGCCTGCTGCACCTGCATGCCTACTTTCAATGACTGGTGTACCATGACACCCAGGTCTCGCTGCATCTCCCCATTTCCTAATCGGCCACCATTTAGATAATAGTCTGCCTTCCCGTTTTTGCTACCAAAGTGGATAACCTCACATTTATCCACATTATACTGCATCTGCCAAACATTTGCCCACTCACCCAGCCTATCCAAGTCACCTTGCAGTCTCCTAGCATCCTCCTCACAGCTAACACTGCCCCCCAGCTTAGTGTCATCCGCAAACTTGGAGATGTTGCTTTCAATTCCCTCGTCCAGATCATTAATATAAATTGTAAATAGCTGGGGTCCCAGCACTGAGCCTTGTGGTACCCCACTAGTCACTGCCTGCCATTGTGAAAAGGACCCGTTTACTCCTACTCTTTGCTTCCTGTTTGCCAGCCAGTTCTCTATCCACATCAATACTGAACCCCCAATACCGTGTGATTTAAGTTTGTATCCTAATCTCTTATGTGGTACCTTGTCGAAAGCCTTCTGAAAGTCCAGATACAACACATCCACTGGTTCTCCCCTATCCACTCTACTAGTTACATCCTCGAAAAATTCTATAAGATTCGTCAGACACGATTTACCTTTCGTAAATCCATGCTGACTTTGTCCAATGATTTCACCACTTTCCAAATGTGCTGCTATCCCATCTTTAATAACTGACTCTAGCAGTTTCCCCACTACCGATGTTAGACTAACTGGTCTGTAATTCCCCGTTTTCTCTCTCCCTCCCTTCTTAAAAAGTGGGGTTACGTTTGCTACCCTCCAATCCTCAGGAACTACTCCAGAATCTAAAGAGTTTCATCTTTTGCTTTGATACTATCCCTGATTTCCCTTGTTATCCACGGATGCACTACCTTCCCTGATTTATTCTTTTGCCAAACTGAGATGAACAATTTTTGTAATTCATCCATGCAGTCTTTAAATGCCTTCCATTGCATATCCACCGTCAACCCTTTTAGAACTAATTGCCAGTCAATCTTGGCCAATTCACGTCTCATACCCTCAAAGTTACCTTTCTTTAAGTTCAGAACCGTTGTTTCTGAATTAACAATGTCACTCTCCATCCTAATGAAGAACTCAACCATATTATGGTCACTCTTGCCCAAGGGGGCACGCACAACAAGACTGCTAACTAACCCTTCCTCATTACTCAATACCCAGTCTAGAATAGCCTGCTCTCTCGTTGGTTCCTCTACATGTTGGTTTAGATAACTATCCCGCATACATTCCAAGAAATCCTCTTCCTCAGCACCCCTGCCAATTTGATTCACCCAATCTATATGTAGATTGAAGTCACCCATTATAACTGTTTTGCCTTTGTTGCACGCATTTCTAATTTCCTGTTTGATGCCATCCCCAACTTCACTACTACTGCTAGGTGGCCTGTACACAACACCCACCAGCGTTTTCTGCCCCTTAGTGTTTCGCAGCTCTACCCATACCGATTCCACATCCTCCAAGCTAATGTCCTTCCTTTCCACTGCGTTAATCTCCTCTCTAACCAGCAACGCTACCCCACCTCCTTTTCCTTTCTCTCTATCCCTCCTGAATATTGAATATCCCTGGATGTTCAGCTCCCAGCCTTGGTCACCCTGGAGCCATGTCTCCGTGATCCCAACTATATCATAATCATTAATTGCTATTAATGTTGTGTATCGTCTGCGTAGCAATGGAAGGAAATGCCGTGCCTTTCAATGACTTAGCCTAAGGGGATCATATACAGGGAGAAGAGAATGTGGCCAAGGATGGAACCTTGTGGAACCCCACACTAGAGATTAGCTGGGGAGGAGAAAGAGTTGCCTATGTTAGTCGAGAAATTCCTACCTTTGAGGTAGGAGATGAACCAGCTCAGGGCAGTGCCATCAATACCAACCCCGTACCGGAGACGGTCAATTAGGATGGTGTGGTCGAGAGTATCAAATGCTGCGCTGAGGTCAAAAAGGAGCAGAATTGCACAGTCGCCGGAGTCAACGGTAAGCAGTAGGTCATTGTGTACCTTCAACAAGGCAGACTGTGCTGTGGTGAGCCCTGAAACCTGATTGGAAAGTTTCCAAGATAGTGTTTTGGTGAAGGTAAGGCATAAGTTGACTTAAAATTACCTTTTCAAGGGCTTTTGAGAGGAAAGGCGGTTTAGAAATGGGTCTGTAGTTGCTTGGCAAGGTGGGGTCGAGGTTAGGTTTTTCCAGGAGTGGTTGGACCACTGCATGCTTGAAGCAGGTGGGTACAGTGCCAGTGGCCAGAGAGCTGTTGAAGATGGCGAGGATGCTGGGACCGGCTGTTGTAATGACGTCCTTTAGGAGGGCAGAGGGGACAGTGTCGAGGGGGCAGGTAGTAGGTTTCATGGTGGTGATCAGTTTTACAAGGGAGGATAGAGTAACGGGTTGGAAACAGTCTAATTTTGAAGAGCAGATCAATGAGGCAGCCATGTCACGGGTGGGAGGGGAAATATTCGTTCTTATGTTTATTTACCTTGCTGGGTGGTGTGTGTGGGGGGGGGGGAGGGGGAGGAGTAAAGGGGCGGTGTGGGGGGTTTGCTTCAATAGCAAACACTATGTGATGTATTGATGATGTGTTGTTTTCTCTTGAGCGGCAGTGCAAGGTTGATTTTCTGACCAGAGTGGAGCTTACTTTACTTCAGAGATACAGCATGGAAACAGGCCCTTCGGCCCACCGAGTCCACATCGATCACCACTTTACACTTGGTCTCTATTATCCCACCTTCCCGTTCACTCCCAACATACTTGGGGCAATTTACAGCGGGCCAATTCACTTACAAACCCACATATCTTTGTAGACAAAAATGCTGGAGCAACTCAGCGGGTGCAGCAGCATCTATGGAGCGAAGGAAATAGGCAACGTTTCGGGCCGAAACCCTTCACCTCTTGATCCGATGCACTTCAGCCTCCTGCGCTCCAATTAATAAACCCTTCCCTGCCCAACCTTTCCCTTTCGCTCTGGCCCTCAAATCCTGGCACCATCTTCGTGAATGTACTCTGCAGGTTTTTTCCAACTGTTAACCTTGTTTACATTGTCCCAAGCGCTACTCTCCGTTTTCGTCTATATTCAGGACAGTTTAATGTGTAACTGACCCCTCCCTGTGGTAGAGAGCGGGAGAACCCTCCATAGTTTCCGCGGGTGAATTTATGTCCTTCCCTGAAAATGGTCGTAACGATGGTGACTCTCGGGTCCTGTGGCCGGCGCTCCTCTTCCCAGAGGAAGACAGACATTGATGGTGAAATTCACCAGCGCCTTCAGTGCAACCTTTGGCCGTCTGAGGAGAAGAGTGTTTGAAGATCAGACACAATTCGCAAGTCCTCGATCATTTTGTCTCACACCTCCAGTCTTTCATCTCTGAACTTTGTACAACCGTCTGCCCATTACAACTGTGCCCATTACAACTCCCCCCTCCCCCTCAACTGTGTCAACCTATTACCAGCCAAGCTTTGTCCTGCCCCCTTCCATCGTTCTTCCATCTCCCAACCACCGCCCCTACAATCAGTCTTAAGAAGGGTCCAGACCCGAAACATCACCTGTCCATGTTCTCCAGAGGTGCTACTTGACCCGCTGAGTTAATCCAGCACTTTGTGCCTTTTTGTTGTGAAGCAGCTTCTGCAGTTCCATGTTTCTGTATCTTCACACTGAACACTTGCAGCCGAATGACATTCATTTTCCGAGACGGCAGCGTGAGCAGTGGACACTCGCGATTCTGCAGGGGGGGGTCAGCAGTTCAGCGAAAGGGAATGCGTCTTGAACCAGGAAGAGGAAATGGCTTCGAAAAACCAGATCGAGAGTTTAACCGAGGAGGCAACATGTCCCATCTGCCTGGATTTCTTCACCGACCCGGTGTCACTGGAGTGTGGGCACAACTTCTGCCGCTCCTGTATCACACAGAGTTGGGACAGGGAGGGGAGAAACTCCTGCCCGGAATGTAGAGAGGAGTTTACAGACCGCACCCTCAGGGTTAGTTGGGCCTTGGCGAGACTGTCTGAGAAAGCTCGAACACTGAGCCTGAATCGGACAGAGAAGGAAAGTAAACTTCAGTGCGAGGAACATCAGGAAGAACTGAAGCTGTTTTGTGAAACGGACAAGAAGCTGATCTGTGTGGTTTGTGCAGCTGGGCGGGAACACAAGTCTCACAGCTTCACCCTGATAGCAGAAGCTGCAGAATTCTACAAGGTAAAGCAAATAGATGTTGATCGCATCATTGTTTAATTCTTTTTTTATTGTCTAACACTTTTATTCTTTGATTTTCAAACATAATCCCAGGATCAGGTTAAAGCTTCCTTCCAGTCTCTCACAAAAAAGGAATCAGAGATCCAGCGAATGGAGCAGCAACAGAAACAGAAGATTTCTGGAGTTCTGGTGAGGCTTTCCAGTTTCAATTTCCTGATCTTGTGTAGATTTGATCCCTGTGATGCGTGTAATAATAGGGCAGCGCAGTGACACAAGTAGTGCTGCTGTCTCCTAGTTCTGGTGAGCGGTTTCGATCCTGACCTCGGGTGCTGCCCGTGTGGTTCACGCCTTCTCCCTGTGACCGCGTCGGATTCCTTACACGTCACCAATAAGCGAGTTCGGTATTCCAACTGCGCATGCCCAGGTCGAAGGTCACTATGCATAAACAGCCCTGGAAAGAAGTGGACCTTCATGTTTTCTGTTTTTTCCTGCTTTGATTCTTCTAGGTAAGAAAATATTGCTTTCAAACTATAATATAGTTGTATTTATTGTTCCTTTGTTAAAAGCTAAGATTATTTTGTTGTTTTTATTGCTTTGTTATGCTTTGGTGAGTGAGCGAGATTGTGCTTGTCCGTGGTTGGTGTCGGGCATGGGTCTGTTGAGTTGCTGTTGGGCCATCCCCGTCCCCTCCCAGGTGTCTCGTCCCTGTCGGTGGGTGGCGGGAGGTGTTGGGCCGGGCTGGGCTTTCGCTGGCGTGGAATAAATGCCAAGTTGCTGCAGTGCTTTGTGTGTATCCCCGTTGATGGCTGGCGCTCAGCTTTCGCCGGCGCCGTTGGGGGGTTGGCCGCTGGCAGTCCCCGGCCCGTCGAGCGGGGTTGGGCGGGAGTTGGCGCTTCTTCTCCTCGCTGGTTGTGAGCCTGGGGCCGCTGGTGCTGTCGTTTGGCCCGGCGGGAGTACAGCTAGGGTTGCCGCTTCTCCGTGCTGGCTGTGACCGACGACACCAGCAATAAAGTAAATAAGTAAGTAAGTTTATTGGCCAAGTATTCACATACAAGGAATTTGCCTTGGTGCTCCGCCCACAAGTAACAACATGACATACAGTGACAGTTACTAATGACTCAGAAAACACTAAACATTAATAATAATAAAACATTTATGAGAAAACACCATTGATCAAGCATGTGAACCAACAAAATACCAGATCAAAGGGAGGCTACAGATTTTTGGCTGTTGAGTAGAGCAACTACTCGTGGATAAAAACTGATTTTATGTCTGGCTGTGGCAGCTTTGACAGTCCGGAGTCGCCTTCCAGAGGGAAGTGATTCAAAGAGTTTGTGGCCAGGTTGAGAGGGGTCAGAGATGATCTTGCCCGCTCGCTTCCTGGCCCTTGCAGTGTACAGATCATCAATGGAGGGAAGGTTGCAGCCAATAATCTTCTCTGCTGATCGGACGATTCGCTGCAGCCTCCAGGTGTCGTGCTTGGTGGCTGAGCCAAACCAGACCATGATGGAGAAGGTGAGAACAGACTCTACAATGGCCGTGTAGAATTGGACCATCTATACCACTATTTAATAGTTCAAAAGCAATATTTTCTTACCTAGAAGAATCAAAGCTGGAAAAAACAGAAGAAATGAAGGTCCACTACTCCACTGCTTTCCAGGGCTGTTTATGTACAGTGAACTTTGACCGGGGCATGCGCAGTCAGAATACCGAACTCGCTTATACACGATGTTTCGATGGTCAATCGGCGACTGTAAATTACCCCTGGGAAAGTGGGTGGTGGGCGGATGAATTAGAATTAAAGCGCACGTGAAAAAGAATAGGCAGCAGGGAATTGCATTAGGGGTAGATGATTGATGGGTTATACGATATTTCAGTTGGAGAAGCGTAGCAACAGTACGGGTCATGGGTCGTGACCCGACTGCCGTGAAACCTCCCTATTGAATTGCCAGATCAAATAAAAACGCACAGGCCAAATGTCACCGTTAAAGTCGTGAGGAAACACAACCAGTGACATTATTTATTGTTCTTCACCTTTTATTTCACAGGAACAATCACACAACCTTCAGTCCAAGATCACATCCCAGTATGCTGAACTGCACCAGATTCTCACTGAGAAAGAGCATCGCGCACTGGCAGATATCCAAGAGGAAGAGAAGAAGATTCTAAATACAATGGAGACAAATCTTGGAGAGATTGAAGAGAATTTAAAATCTATTCAGGAGGATCTCTTAAGGTTGCAGCAACAGATGGATCAACAAGACAGTGTGGTGTTTCTGAAGGTGAGGGGTTACACTACAGTTTGGTGAAGTGAAAGTGCAGTCACAAAATGGCTGTGTGACATTTCCAAAATAAATGCTGTCCAGTCCAGTTTACCAGTATTTACCAGTCCTTGAGAACTAGTAAATGTTCCCTCTGTTCCAGCTGTTATTGTTCCCAAACTAATTTTCCTCCTGTATAATCTATGGGATCTCAGGAATACCTGGCCGGAATGTAGAGAGGTGTTTGTATTCTGTAGCGTTTCGAACAACAACGGGTGATCCTATAGAAGATTGAGGGGGGATCTTATAGAAACTTACAAAATTCTTAAGGGGTTGGACAGGCTAGATGCAGGAAGATTGTTCCCGATGTTGGGGAAGTCCAGGACAAGGGGTAACAGTTTAAGGATTAAAGGGAAATCCTTTAGGACCGAGATGAGAAAAACATTTATCACACAGAGAGTGGTGAATCTCTGGAACTCTCTGCCACAGAAGGTAGTTGAGGCCAGTTCATTGGCTATATTTAAGAGGGAGTTAGATGTGGCCCTTGTGGCTAAAGGGATCAGGGGGTATGGAGAGAAGGCAGGTACAGGATACTGAGTTGGATGATCAGCCATGATCATATTGAATGGCGGTGCAGGCTCGAAGGGCGGAATGGCCTACTCCTGCACCTATTTTCTATGTTTCTATATCTGATCCCAATGACTAAGAATGGACAGAGGACAGTAAATATCTGGGATTCTCCAACCAAGAGACTCTGAGAGGTTTAACCTGTTAGACGTATTTAAACCAGAGGAAGATACATTTTTGAAAATTTGGTGATTGTAATCGAAGGGAATGGAGCAATGAGCAGGAGTTCAGTCCTCGGCTAGATCAGCCATGACCACATTGTGCGGATTAATAATGAAATCTAGAACGTGGCGCGCACTTCAGATTGATCATCTATGTCCTGTTACCATCAGCAGTGGGTGGTCACAATATACAATAGGTGCAGGAATAGGCCATTTGGCCCTTCGAGCCAGAACCGCCATTCAATATGAAAGTGGCTGTTCATCCACAATCAGTACCACGTTCCTGCCTTCTCTCCATATCCCTTAACTCCGCTATCCCTATCTAAATCTCTCTTGAAATCTCTCAGAGAACCAGCCTCCACCGCCCTCTGAGGCAGAGAATTCCACACACTCACAACTCCCTGTGTGGAAATGTTTTTCCTAATCTCCGTTCTAAATGGTTTACCACTTATTCTTAAACTATGGCCCCTGGTTCTGGACTTCCCCAAGATTGGGAACATGTTTCCTGCCTCTAGCGTGTCCAAACCCTTAATAATCTTATATGTTTCACTAAGATCCCCTCTCCTCCTTCTAAAATCCAGAGTACACAAGCCCAGCCGCTCCAATGTATCAACATATGGCGACGACAGATGGCGCAATGGGCTAAGTGTTCGGCTGGCAACCGGAAGGTAGCCGGTTCGAATCCCGCTTGGAGTGCATACTGTCGTTGTGTCCTTGGGCAAGACACTTCACCCACCTTTGCCTGCGTGTGAATGTGTGTGAATGCGTGTGAGTGATTGGTGGTGGTCGGAGGGGCCGTAGGCGCAGATTAGCAGCCACGCTTCCGTCAGTCTTCCCCAGGGCAGCTGTGGCTACAGAAGTAGCTCACCACCACCGAGTGTGACTGAGGAGTGAATGAATAATGCGATGTAAAGCGCCTTGGGTATTAGAAAGGCGCTATATAAATCCAATCCATTATTATTATTATTAACATATGACAGTCCCGCCATCCCAGGAATTAACCTTGTGAACCTACGCTGCACTCCCTCAATAGCAAGAATGTCCTTCCTCCCCTTGGGGGAATTTGCTCTGTTTGTTTTGTCCAGCTTTGTTCACCATAAAATGACATCCCATTCTGCATCATAGACAGGCCATTTGGCCCATCTTACTCAGTCAAGATTTCTGCTCCACTCATCATCCCTCCCATCTACTTACCACACTTGGTAACAATACCTCGAATTCCAGGAGCCCTCATGTGTTTATCCCGCTTGCCCTTAAATTATCTCTGCTGTTGGCTTCAGTCCCTCCAATACAAGTGAAGTCCATGTTCTCATGACTGCATTCCTTTCGGTATTTGTTGAAGACCACGTTACATTTCAGCTTTGATTTTTGTTCTCCCTTCGATTCGAGATGTTATTTCACCCCCACCCATTTAATTCAACCTATTATCTTAAACTCTATCTCATCATTCCTGACATCTTCTCCAGATAATATCCCACGACCTGCCCAGTCTTTTCATTAAGTTCCATCCTCTCATTTATGGCGTCATTCTCATGAACATTCCTTGTTCTTTCCCCCATCGTTCTACATCTCTGCAGCAAAATCCGCTCTCTCTCTGCATGACAGAGGCGATAAGAGTTGGGAAATGGGAATTATCAAAGGTTGTTGAAATTTGGTGACATTGCTGTCAGGATGAGGATGGTCCATCTCAGTTATTTGAGATTTGTGATTTATTTCTTTCAGGAGGAAGCTGGTCGCAAACAAAGGTAGGACATTGTCTTGACGGAAACATTGTAAGTTTTTGTGGAACAGCTCAAAACATTTCTAATGCTCGGTTTATAACCAGTTGTTAAATATTTGCAGGGTTCGTGATGAAGCCAAACCACTGTCGGTGGTAGATGATGCCTTGACGATTGAAAAGTTTCATTGCGCTATTTCGTTCAACACGGCATTCAGAGAAACATCTGATGATTTCAAGCAAGGTAAAGCTAAAACCTTTTCCATCGTTCTTGTTTCTGATATCTTTAAGTTAAACTTAGGTGCAAACATTAATGGTATTTTGGACTGAAGGGAAATTAAATATTTGATCTACCACCAAACTCATCTGCTGGGAAACATCACAGAATCAGAGAGCTATGTAGCACAGCAACAGGCCCTTCGACTCGACTTGTCTCTGCCTACCAAGTTGCCCAACCAAGCTAGTCCCACTTGCCTGAGCCTGACACATATCCTTCCAAATCTTTCTTATCCACGTCCATTAGATGCAGGAAAAATTTTCCCAAGATGCAGGAAATTTTTTCCCAATGTTGGGCGAGTCCAGAAACAGGGGCCACAGTCTTAGAATAAAGGGGAGGCCATTTAAGACTGAGGTGAGAAAAAACGTTTTCACCCAGAGAGTTGTGAATTTATGGAATTCCCTGCCACAGAGGGCAGTGGGGGCCAAATCACTGGATGGATTTCAGAGAGAGTTAGATGGAGCTCTAGGGGCTAATGGAATCAAGGGATATGGGGAGAAGGCAGGCACGGGTTATTGATTTGGAACGATCAGCCTTGATCACAATGAATGGCAGTGCTGGCTCGAAGGGCCAAATGGCCTCCTCCTGCACCTATTTTCTCTTTTTCTATGTCTCTACCCAACTGTCTGTAAAATGTTGTAATTGTGCCCGCCTCGACCACTTCCTCTGTCAGTTCATTCCACATTTTTTATTTTTTTTTAATTTAATTTATTCCGATTATGTTTTTTTTTTGTTTTGTTGTGATTCTATGCATTGTAAGGTGTCCTTGGGTTTTAGAAAGGCGCCAGTAAATAAAATGATTATTATTATTATTATTATATTTACACTACCCACTGACTGAAAAACCTGCTCCTCAGGTCCTTTTTATTATTTTAACCCTCACCTTAAACTGATGCGCTCTAGGTTTAGACTCTCCTACTGAAGGTAAACATGTTAGCAAGACAAAAGCAAAGATAGGAGCCAGAAACAACATCCTGAGAAAGCTGGCCAACTCTAAATTGGGTTCAGATCCAGGAGCCATCTGGAGTACTGCCCTTACACTATGCTATTCTGCCACCAAATATGGCTGGCCAGTCTGGGGACATTCTCCACACGCCAAGAAGTTGGATCCGGTGCTAAACGCAGCATGCAGAACCATCTCTGAATGCCTCAAAGCCACACGAGTTGACAACCTGTACCTGCTGTGTGGTATTGCACCCCCTCTAATCAGAAGAGCAGTATCCTCAAAAGTGGAATGCACCAAGCAGGAGGATGACCCTCTCCACCCACTCTTCCAACATGTCCAGGCAACAAAGAGGTTAAAATCCACAAATAGCTTCCCACATTCAGTTCAACCCCTGGATGATAGCCCCCGCACGTGTAGGATAGATGCTTGGGTGACACACCTACAATCAAAACCCCACACACTGACACTATACCCTGAGGATTGGGATATCCCTTCCATTGGGGGAGAAAGAGACATGGCCAGTCTGGCTCTGCCTCAACCGCCTCAGAACACGGGTCGGACGGTGCAAAGCCCTCATGCAGAAGTGGGGGTACAACAACGATGGACCAACCGAATGTGACTGCGGGGAGGCAACCCACACTATGGAGCATTTACTTACCTGCCCACTCCTGCCAGAGCCCTGCAAACCAGAAGATCTCAAGGTCTTCAACCCATGTGCCAGGGCCTGTGTTATGCAGTGTAGCTGATAATTCCGGTATTTATATCCCTAAGTCCGTTCAGTGAAAACACCAACTAGAATACTTTAAATCATCCTTTATTTCACCATGGTGACCAGGTTTCTCTGTACTGCCCTGGGAAGCTCTCCCAGTGGATCACGGAGAAACACAAGTGCTCAAACAAAGGAATTAGCATATATATATGGTTGATACAATGGGAGGTAACTTACAAAGGGTGGTGATTCTAGACCAATAACTACAGTATTACAATGTTATACAGGTGGGGACAATCTTTCCACCCAATTACAATCATACACAGCATAATAAATCTTAGCCAATTACAATAGCATTAAACATCACATAAACATCACATGTTTTCCAGGAAAAATGATCTCACAGCAAGGATAATGACATTTAACTAAATGATGTCAAAATAAAGACATTGAAACGTAACTCAGAATACTTAAACCTTAGTCCTAAAGTATCCCTAATTCTACATATTCTCATTCCTCCCTTTTATCATTCCATGATAACTCCCCGTGTTCCTACCTATTTCCTTCCTTCCCAGTCATTCAAACTCTTCCATCACCCTATCAACAAACTCAGTCTTTCTTCATCACACACTTCATCCTCTTACCAATAACATTCTCGGAGCACCTATGCCTTCCAGTGATGTCTGCATTCTCCCCAATACACATTTTACAACTACTAATCCTACAAAATACAAATAACCACAATAGCTAGGTACATAGCCATGTTAATTAGCCAATCTGACCAGCTTCCGAAGCCCCAATTACCCCAGTCACGTGCTTCCTTCATGTTATCCAACTGTTCTCTTATTAGCACCGCCATTCAATGTTATCATGGCTGAACATCCACAATCAGTACCCCATTCCTGCCTCTAACGTGTCCAAATCCTTAACAATCCTATATGTTTCAATAAGATCCCCTCTCATCCATCCAAATTCCATAGTATACAAGTCCAGCTCTCCAAAACTGCACACAATACTCCAGGTGTGGTCTCACAAGGGCCCTGTACAACTGCAGAAGGACCTCTTTGCACCTAAACTCAAATCCTCTTGCAATGAAGGCCAACATGCCATTAGCTTTCTTACTGCCTGCTGTACCTGCATGCTTACTTTCAGTGACTGATGTACAATCACACCCAGGTCTCGTTGCACCTCCCCTTTTCCTAATCTGACACCAGTCAGATAATAATCTGCCTTCCTATTCTTGCCACCAAAGTGAATAACCTCACATTTATCTACCTTATTTTGTATCTGCCATGCATCTGCCCATTCACCCAACCTATCCAAGCCCCCCTGCATTCTCATAGCTTCCTCCTCACAGTTCACACTGCCACCCAGCTTTGTGTCATCTGCAAATCTGCTGACGTTACTTGTAATTCCTTCGTCTAAATAGGCACAGGGACTTTTACTCCTGCCTTTTGACATGCATAATCAAATCTACAAGGAGCATGGTAACATGGCAATACTCCACAATTATGATTCTCCTTCCTATCTATTGCCATCACATTGCAGTGCATCTCCTTCACATAAGTGATAGATTACATAGATACATAGACAATAGGTGCAGGAGTAGGCCATTCGGCCCTTCGAGCCTGCACCGCCATTCAATATGATCATGGCTGATCATCCAACTCAGTATCCCGTACCTGCCTTCTCCCCATACCCCCTGATCCCTTTAGCCACAAGGGTCACATCTAACTCCCTCTTAAATATAGCCAATGAACTGTCCTCAACTACCCTCTGTGGCAGAGAGTTCCAGAGATTCACCACTCTCTGTGTGAAAAAGCTTTTCCTCATCTCGGTCTTAAAGGATTTCCCCCTTATCCTTAAGCTGTGACCCCTTGTCCTGGACTTCCCCAACATCGGGAGCAATCTTCCTGCATCTAGCCTGTCCAACCCCATAAGAATTGTGTACGTTTCTATGAGATCCCCTCTCAATCTCCTAAATTCTAGCGAGTATAAGCCAAGTCTATCCAGTCTTTCTTCATATGAAAGTCCTGACATCCCAGGAATCAGTCTGCAGATTACATCGGCATACTCTGTTTTTCGCAGACCCGATGGCTATCAATGTCCCAAGATAGGCGAACAACAACAGTATGTCCATCGTGATTTATCCTAGAAAGGAATTTCTTGAAAGAAAGAAGAGGTTAGCGTTTCATGTCTTGGGCACCAGACTGACAATCTTATAGTGGCGAAAGTGAACCCACATGTCCCTCCCCTCCACCTTAGCTGGGGTTGGTAGAAGGACCTGGTAAGGTCCTTCCCACTGAATGTCCAGTCTCTTCCTCGTCCAATTCTTGATCATTACATAAGTACCAGGTCCAATTTTAGACATAGTGGTGAGAGTGTAGATCTCTCAATGCCCTGGTTCATGATAAAATATAGTTAGTCATTTCCATTGTCATGTGATGAAAGTGAACAGCCTTTGAACTATTCTGGTTCCATGTGGTTCTGAGTGGACGGCCATATACAATCTCTGCTGGACTCAAATGAGCCTTCCCTGCTGGGGTGGTACACATCTGGAATAGTGCCACAGGGAGTAGTTTAAGCCAATTGGTCCCTGTTTCAATCTGTAATTTGGCAAGTTTATTTTTCAATGTTTGATTGGCTCGTTCAACGTGTCCAGCAGCCTGTGGTCGATAGGCACAATGTAATTACTGTTGGATGCCCATCTGAACACAGAATTCTTTGGTCACCTTTCCCAGAAAATGAAGGCCATTATCCAAACTCAGCCCAGTTGGTATTCCATACCTAGATATAATTTCTTTCATAAGTACTTTAACAACCTTAGAAGCTTTGTTGTCCACGGTAGGATAAGCTTCAATCCATTTATTAATGATATCAACAATAACTAATACATATTTATAAAATTGACATCTTTCCAACTCAATGTAGTTCATCTGGAGGGTCTCAAAGGGACCTATAGGTAAAGGGTACACAAAAATGCTGGAGAAACACAGCGGGGTCGAGGCAGCATCTATGGAGCGAAGGAAATAGGCAACGTTTCGGGCCGAAACCCTTCTTCAGACCCAGTTTCAGGTCCTTGGTGGAGTTAAGGTGGGCCAGGAATCGTTGATTGAAGAGGTGGATCTTCCGGCGGATGAAGTATAGTTGGGGTCTGTTGCAGGTCTGGGTGAGTGAGGCCCAAAGTTTCGGGAGAATCAAAGCGAGGTCCCACTGGTGCCGGCGCATCGCAGCGAGAGTAGATCTCAGTGCCCGGTGGGAGAATTGCTGTGTATGGTGGCAGATAGCCAGTCGGTATCGATAGTCTGGCTTGGGTCTGAACTGGGAGGTAGGGAACTGGAGCTGGAAGCCATGAGGTACGAGATGGAGGCGCAGGCAAGTCCCGAGGAAGCAAACGTGGCTGTGGTATCGGGTCTGGGTTAGGATGTGGTCATAGAGTTGGAGGGAAGGGGGAATCACAGAGGGGGGGCAGTCAGAGAGGAGGTTGTAAAACTATCTTCGGAGGGAGGAGGAGAACATCTTCAAAGTAGGCATACCTTGAGGAGATATCGCAGTGGAGTAGGATAAAATGTTCAAGAAGGAACTGCAGATGCTGGAAAATCGAAGGTAAACAAAAATGCTGGAGAAACTCAGCCGGTGCGGCAGCATCTATGGAGCGAAGGAAATAGGCAACTTTTCGGGCCGAAACCCTTCTTCAGACTATGGGTAAAGGGGTTCTCCCTTGTTCGCAGGTTATACCCTTCCCGGGGTTATATTGCTGACAGGTCAGACAACGACTACTAATCCCCTGAGCCATAGTCTGCAACTTTGGATGCCACCCTGTATCTAATGTATCACCAGTTGCTTGAGCACCACAGTGAGTTGCAAAGTGTATACATTCAATAACCCACATTGCGAGTTCATCTGACATACATGTTTGCCCAGCCGGGGTAACGCATAATCCCGACATGCAATCAACTTTACAACCAAGCTGTTTCCACATTTCTATATCTTGGCCTGGAGCATCCTCCTGTAATCTAACGACATATTGGATGGTTGGCATTGGTTTTTCTGAGGGAGACTTGTTTTTGTCCATGCTTTTAGTCTGCCTCATCATTTTAGGTACCACCACACTTGGGACACTTCCTTAACTTCTTGGCAATTTGTTTTGGCAACATAAGGGCCTGTAACAGGTCTGATATCAATTTCTGGTGGGATGTCTGTGTCCCTGCTGAAGTCAAGAATCACCTGTTTTTCCACTACTGACCAAAGTCATGGACCACTCCAAAAGCATATCAGGAGTCAGTATAAACGTTGATACTCAAGTCCTCCCCTAAGATGCAGGCTCTTATCAGGGCTAACAGTTCCACTTGTTGGGTAGAGAATGGTTTCAAAGGCCGCCGCCTCCACATTATTGCCATTCTGATCTATAATTACTTATCCTGAAAGTCTTTCCCCTGGAGATCCACTTGATGCACTCCCATCTACATACATAGTTAAGTCAGGGTTTGTCAGGGGAATATCTGTCAAATCTTCCCAAACAGAGGTATCTTCTTTAATCACAAATAGGCAGTCGTGCCCTGACTCAGCTTGTTCCTCCGGTGGTTTGGCGAGAAAGGATGCCGGATTGATGGTGGTACAATACTTAAATTGCAAGCCTGCCTGCTGCTTCAGCGGGTACTGTCATATAGAGGGCAGTGTTAACTTTTCTGGGGAGCTACTTGGATGGGGTTAATCTGGACACATCCTACCTGAGTAGAGTCTTCTGCCCACACCTGTGGGTCCATATACTCTGTTACCTCACTCCCCAGATGATGGCGTAGCTGTGTAGTAACCGTCCTTGGTGACTGATAAAATTGAACAGTACAGTTATTAGACAGTTCTTGTTCCTGGCTCGTGTTTCAAGTTCAAGTTCAAGTGAGTTTATTGTCATGTGTCCCTGATAGGACAATTAAATTCTTGCTTTGCTTCAGCACAACAGAACATAGAAGGCATTGACTACAAAACAGATCAGTGTGTCCATATACCATTATATAAATATATACACACATGAATAAATGAACTGATAAAGTGCAAATAACAGATAATGGGTTATTAATGTTCAGCGTTTTGTCCGAGCCAGGTGAAATAGCCTGATGGCTGTGGGGAAGTAGCTATTCCTGAACCTGGACGTTGCAGTCTTCAGGCTCCTGTACCTTCTACCTGAAGGTAGTAGGGAGATGAGTGTGTGGCCAGGATGGTGTGGGTCTTTGATGATACTGCCAGCCTTTTTGAGGCAGCGACTGCGATAGATCCCCTCAATGGAAGGAAGGTCAGAGCCGATGATGGACTGGGCAGTGTTTACTACTTTTTGTAGTCTTTTCCTCTCCAGGGCGCTCAAGTTGCCGAACCAAGCCATGATGCAACCGGTCAACATGCTCTCTACTGTGCACCTGTAGAAGTTAGAGAGAGTCCTCCTTGACAAACCGACTCTCCGTAATCTTCTCAGGAAGTAGAGGCGCTGATGTGCTTTCTTGATAATTGCATCAGTGTTCTCGGACCAGGAAAGATCTTCAGAGATGTGCACGCCCAGGAATTTGAAGCTCTTGACCCTTTCAACCATCGACCCGTTGATATAAACGGATTCGCCAGACCAATCGCTTGCTTAACCATAGCTCCTAAATCCTTTGCATGAGATGGGGTTCACTTTCTTTGTTATATGCGAGGCAACCTCAATTCTTGGCTTACTTCCGAAGGCACCTCAGCGTACTCTGCTGTACCTGTGGTCCGGTTACTAATGCCAAAAGGTTTACATCCCATCTAGTTCCTTCACGGGATTAAAAACATGTTTCTAGCTCTTTATTCCCGCCACTCCGGTCATAGGCTAAGGTGATATGGAGCAGGGGCTCATCTTCCAGTGTTAGGGAGCACCATTGGGGCATTACTGATGAATAACACTGTCTCTTTATTGGCCATGAGGTCACAGTTATTCCAATATTTCCACATACGATCTTTAACTGAAATATACATAACAAATCTTGGCCCAGCAGATTACAGTCTAGGCCTGGGGTGATCACAAACTGATACTGCACCGTATGTTACTTCGACTGGCATAGAGATGGGGTATTGATAGATCTGTTCTTGAAATCCAGATAATCTCCGAGTCTTGTCGGATTTGGAGAGGTTGTTGGTGGACTGAATGGATGCCCCTGTATCCACTATGAAGGTACACTTTTCCCGCAACTTGTAATACCAGAACAGGTTCCTTGTCAGTGTAGCACCCGTTCACCACTAAGTTGAATAGTCAGCATTGAGGAAATTGATCAGTCTGAGAGAAGTCTGTGTACCTCCCTTGTCCTTGATCTCCTTGCCAACCTCCCCTTTGTTCTTGCTGATAACCCCCTCCCGCTTGTCTCTGCCATGGGTACTCCTTGCTCCAATGTCCATGCTGGATACAATTAAAGTAGCATTTAACTGCACAGGCCATTTGGCTCTTAGAAAAGTCAGTCCAGTCCATATTGGTAGTTTTATTTTGCCTATGCGACATTAGCTGGGAGACAAAATACTAGGATAGCACAGTACTGGGGTGAATTCTGACTGTCTCGATACCTATCATCCTCCGACTGACTGATGTATATCTCTGAAAATCTCTCCAAAAATTCTTCTGCCCTTTCTCCTTTCCTGGGTTTAGTATCCATAATTTTGGAGATATCAATAGGTTTTTGCACAGTAGTAGTAAGGGCGGTAATGATTGCGTCACCCCGGGTCGGATTCTGGGCATGTTGATCAGGGGTTGCGGACCCCAGGTTAGCCAGTAATTTTGCGTGTTCTACTGGCGTAGAACTTGTTGCACATGGGCCCACAATTCTCTGGAATCAGCATTATAGACACGTATAGTGGTTCTGAGGGAGTTAACAAATGAGGCGGGTGATTTATTTTTATTTGGCAGCTGGTTCAGTAAGATTATCATTTTGTTTGGCTTCCAAGGGAGGTAAATGTCCATATTGACACCAGCTGGAACTGCTGGGTCAAAAGCGACTGGGGAAGTGGACACAGGTAGTACTGTAAGACCAATTACCGCAGGGTTGGGGGTGTTGGAATTGTGACGGTTGGCAGAGCACGTGAGCATTAGTACAGATTCCCACTCTCCCACTCATCCAAATCAATCCTCGTAGTCTCTCTTTATCAAACCAATGCCAACCATTAGATCACGCAAGTTGCTGCTCCTCTCTAAGACTAAGAAAGTGGATCACATCATTCCAGTTTTGAGGCCTTTACACTGGCTTTCAGTCTGTCAAATAATTGATTTCAAAATATTACTGTTGGTTTATAAAGCACTGAATGGTCCAGGGCCAAAATACATTTCTGATCTTCTGCTACATTATAGAAACATAGAAACATAGGTGCAGGAGTAGGCCATTCGGCCCTTCGAGCCATTCAATATGATCATGGCTGATCATCCAACTCAGTATCCTGTACCTGCTTTCTCTCCATACCCCCTAATCCCTTTAGCCACAAGGGCCACATCTAACTCCCTCTTAAATATAGCCAATGAACTGGCCTCAACTACATTCTGTGGCAGAGAATTCCACAGATTCACCACTCCCTGCGTAACAAAATGTTTTTCTCATCTCAGTCCGAAAAGATTTCCCCTTTATCCTTAAACTGTGACCCCTTGTTCTGGACTTCCCCAACATCGGGAACAATCTTCCTGCATCTAGCCTGTCCAACCCCTTAAGAATTTTGTAAGTTTCTATAAGATCCCCCCTCAATCTTCTAAATTCTAGCGAGTACAAGCCGAGTCTATCCAGTATTTCTTCATATGAAAGTCCTGACATCCAAGGAATCAGTCTGGTGAACCTTCTCTGTACTCCCTCTTTGGCAAGAATGTCTTTCCTCAGATTAGGAGACCAAAACTGTACGCAATACTCCAGGTGTGGTCTCACCAAGACCCTGTACCTCTGCAGTAGAACCTTCCTGCTCCTATACTCAAATCCTTTTGTTATGAATGCTAACATACCATTCATTTTCTTCACTGCCTGCTGCACCTGCATGCCTACTTTCAATGACTGGTGTACCATGACACCCAGGTCTCGTTGCATCTCCCCTTTTCCTAATCGGCCACCATTCAGATAATAGTCTACTTTCCTGTTTTTGCCACCAAAGTGGATAACCTCACATTTATTCACATTATGAACTATCCAGACCTCTGAGGTCGTATGGGACAGGTTCTTTCTGTCACCAGTCGCAACTAAACATGGAGAGACAGTGTTATTTTTTCACCATATATATGAAACAAATACAGGTCCACTCAAATTAACAACGCAGAATACCAATGGCATTAAGTAATGTCCCAAGAAGCTTCAGCCAAGGACTTGTTTTTCTGTGCCATCATGGCTTATCAGTTCTAGCTCTTTAAAGGGGCCCCTCTTATTTGCTCCACGAGAGAAAGCCCGTCTGAGAGAAGTACAAAGCCACAAGATCTAGTCAAGTATCTCAGTAAGCAATGCAATAGCAAATAGCTCTTTCATGCCTTGTGATGCATTTTGGCCAAAAAAATCACACAAATCAATTAGATTCCCACAACACAAAATTGACACGTCAAAATAAATGCCACAATAAAATAAATTCCGCAATACCCCCCTCTCACAAATCTCAGTTTCTTAGAACAACAAAAGTTAACAATGCAAGAACAAAATCAACAAACTCTAATAAAAGTATTTGAAGAATCTGAGTGTAGCGCTTTAAGTGAAAGCACTGGACCGTGGCAGAATTATTATCAGCAAAGGAATGTTGTTTCCTCCTCACCACTTCAATTTTAAAGCAAAATGACACAAAGTTAAACGAAAGCTTAAGCAAAAATATAAATCACACAAACTTAAGAAAAACATTCAATAAAACACTTTGACTTAATAGAATTTAGAGCAGAAATGTTTTTGATCGCAGTCCTTCAATACTACAGACACCCCTTCCCACTTCTACCTCAGCGCTGGTTTTGAAGTAATTTGTCAATTTTTACTTCAGCCCGAAACCCCTTCCCAACCTTTTACACAGTACAGGCTCTCAAAGTAATTAATTCATTAACTTATCCTGACTTCCTACCTCAAAGCTGATTTTAAAGTAATTTGTCAAATTATTACATCAGCCCGAAATGTATTTCCAATTACCTCAATACTGAAATGTTCCCTCAGCTGAACCCCTTTATCAATATACCCAACCGAATATCAGTATTCTTCGGACTACTAACCTCAGTCTCTTCGGGGATGCCTCTCGAAGGCCAGCGAATTGGCGAGCAGCTGGATCAGCGAATCGGAGTAACAAACCGATGGGAGTAAAATCACTCATCGGGGGCCCAATTCCTAGATTCCCTGACCCGACAACTCAACCCTGCTAGGGCCTCTTCCGAGATCCCAGATGAGCCCCCAAATGATAATTCCGGTATTTATATCCCTTAGTCCGTTCAGTGAAAACACCGACTAGAATACTTTAAATTATCCTTTATTTCACCATGGTGACCAGGTTTCTCTGTACCGCCCTGGGAAGCTCTCCCAGTGGATCATGGAGAAACACATGTGCTCAAACAAAGGAATTAGCATATATATATGGTTGACACAGTTCTTGGTTCTTGGTTTCTTGGTCCTCCAAAATATTCCAAATGGTGGGTAATTTACAAAGATGGTGATTCTAGACCAATAACTACAGTATTACATGGTTATACAGGTGGGGACAATCTTTCCACCCAATTACAACATACACAGCATAATAAATCTTAGCCAATTACAATAGCATTAAACATCACATGTTTTCCAGGAAAAATGTCACAGCAAGGATAATGAAACTTAACTGAATGATGTCAAAATAAAGAAATTGAAACTTTACTCAGATTACTTAAACCTTAGTCCTAAAGTATCCCCAATTCTACATATTCTCATAGTGACACGACAAGAAAGAGAATGAGGGTAAAATATTGTGGCTATTGACCCTATCTGTGCACCTTTTTTAGATCTTACACACATCTATAATTTCACCCTGGCAGGCTCCCATGAAAAATGCCCCAGACTGAGTAGTCTGTTTCAGTAATGAGTAGGTTGACCTATGATGAGCATTTGTCAGCACTGGGCCTGTACTCGCTGAAGTTTAGAAGAATGAGGGCAGGGATGGGGGCTCTTTGAAACAAACAGAACAGTGAAAGGCTTGGATCGAGTGGATGCGCAGAAGATGTTTCCACTAGTCTAGGACCAGAGGTCATAGCCTCAGAATTAAAGGACGTACTTTTTGGAAGATGGGGAGATTTTTATTGAGTCAGAGGGTGGTGAATCTGTGGAATTGGTTGCCACAGAAGGTTGTGAAAGCCAAGACAGTGGATATTTTTGTGCAGAGATTCTTATTTACTACAGGTGTCAGAGGTTATGAGTGGAAGGCAGGAGAATGGGGTAAGGAGGGAGAGATAGATCAGCCATGAATGAATGGCGGAGAAAACTTGATGGGCTGAATGATCTGGATCTGGATGTAGTACGCTGAAAAACTGTAGGTAGAGCACTATAGGGAGCACTGTAGGGAGGGAGCCGGCCGGGCGCAGTGGTCCGGGATCTCCCCATCCCCCGAATGCTCACATTGAACAGTTCAAACCATAAGGAGTAGGAAAAGGGGAGATGCAACGCGACCTGGGTGTCATGGTACACCAGTCATTGAAAGTAGGCATGCAGGTGCAGCAGGCAGTGAAGAAAGCAAATGGTATGTTAGCATTCATAGCAAAAGGATTTGAGTATAGGAGCAGGGAGGTTCTACTGCAGTTGTACAGGGTCTTGGTGAGACCACACCTGGAGTATTGCGTACAGTTTTGGTCTCCTAATCTGAGGAAAGACATTCTTGCCATAGAGGGAGTACAGAGAAGGTTCACCAGACTGATTCCTGGGATATCAGGACTTTCATATGAAGAAAGACTGGATAGACTCGGCTTGTACTCGCTAGAATTTAGAAGATTGAGGGGGGATCTTATAGAAACTTACAAAATTCTTAAGGGGTTGGACAGGCTAGATGCAGGAAGATTGTTCCCGATGTTGGGAAAGTCCAGAACAAGGGGTCACAGTTTAAGGATAAGGGGGAAGTCTTTTAATAATAATAATAATAAATGTTATTTGTGCGCGGCTATACAAAAGTCTCAAGGACACCTTACAGAATTTAACAAAGAACATATAATCGGAGTAAAATAAGTTATAAAGACATCACCAATACACAAATTAAAGACAGAATTGGATCCAAAGACAAAAAAGAAATCAGAAACACCGAGATGAGAAAAACATTTTTCACACAGAGAGTGGTGAATCTCTGGAATTCTCTGCCACAGAAGGTAGTTGAGGCCAGTTCATTGGCTATATTTAAGAGGGTTAGATGTGGCCCTTGTGGCTAAAGGGATCAGGGGGTATGGAGAGAAGGCAGGTACAAGATACTGAGTTGGATGATCAGCCATGATCATATTGAATGGCGGTGCAGGCTCGAAGGGCCGAATGGCCTACTCCTGCACCTATTTTCTATGTTTCTATAATGCAAATGTCGGCCTAATTCTACTCTTATCACCTGTGACGTTATGACCATATGACTGTCCAACTTCACCTGATTACCCAGCCCTTCAGACCTGATGTAATTAATATAACACCTTTTGCACCCACTCCAATTTATTAACAATCCTATCCTTCCCTTTGTCGCATCCTCCACTCATAGAAACATAGAAAGTAGGTGCGAGAGTAGACCACCAGGCCCATCGAGCCCGCACCGCCATTCGCTCATGGCTGAACACTAAACAGACACCCTTACCCACAAACAGTAGACACAAGACACAGAACACAAGACACTACCCTCCCCTTTATATCGCTATCACCCCTCTCCACCCCAAGAACCGCGTGATCTCCTGGGGGAGGCAAAAAACCGGATAAAAACCCAGGTCCAATTCGGGAAAAAAATCCGGGAAATTCCTCTCCGACCCCAATCCAGGCGATCGACACTTGTCCAGGAGATCACTCAGGTCTTACTATACTAACCATACCTAGGTCCATATCCCTGCCCTCTCCCCGTAGCCCCTTATCCCCTTGGCAGCTAAAAAAACATCTATTTTAGATTTAAATATATTTAATGTTTCTGCTTCCACTGCTCCCTGGGGCAGTGAATTCCATAAATTAACCACCCTCTGGGTGAAGAAGTTCTTCCTCATCTCAGTTTTAAAAGAGCCCCTTCTTATTCTACAACTATGTCCCCTAGTTCTAGTTTCCCCGATCATTGGGAACATCCTCGGTGCATCCACCCGATCAAGGCCCCTCACGATCTTATATGTTTCAATGAGATCGCCTCTCATTCTTCTAAACTCCAAAGAGTAGAGTTCCAGCCTACTTAACCTTTCCTCATATGTCAATCCCCTCATTGCAGGAATTAATCTTGTAAACCTTCGCTGCACTGCCTCCAGGGCCAGTACATCCTTTCTTAAGTATGGACCCCAGAACTGTACACAGTATTCCAAATGTGGTCTCACTAATACTGTGTACAGCTGCAGCAAGACCTCCGTGTTTTTATACTCAATCCCCCTAGCAATAAAGGCCAAAACTCCATTGGCCTTCCTGATTGCTTGCTGCACCTGCATACTAACTTTTAGTGATTCATGTACTACTACCCCTAGATCCCTTTGCGTTGCATTACAACGCAGCTCCACCTCATTTAGAAAATAACTTGCCCTATCATTTTTTTTCCCAAAGTGAATGACTTCACATTTATTAGTATTAAATTTCATCTGCCAAGTTGTTGCCCACTCACCTAGCTTATCTATATCCTTTTGCAGACTCTTCCTATCCTCCTCATCCCCTACTTTTCCTCCCATTTTTGTATCGTCCGCAAATTTCGATATATTACACTTGGTTCCCTCCTCCAAATCATTTATATAAATTGTGAACAACTGGGGTCCCAGCACCGACCCTTGCGGAACCCCGCTAGTTACCGGTTGCCATCCCGAGTATGAACCATTTATCCCCACTCTCTGTTTCCTATTTGTTAGCCAATCCTCTACCCATGCTAATATATTACCCCCAATCCCATAATTTTTTATTTTTAGCAATAGTCTCTTATGTGGCACCTTGTCAAAAGCCTTTTGGAAGTCCAAGTATACCACATCCACCGGTTCCCCTTTATCCACCCGGGTTGTTACTTCCTCAAAGAATTCGAGCAGATTCGTTAAACAGGACTTCCCCTTCACAAAACCATGCTGGTTCTGTCCGATGAAGTCATGTTTATCCAAGTGCCCCGTTAGTGTTTCTTTAATAATTGTCTCTAACATTTTACCCACCACCGATGTTAGACTAACCGGTCTATAGTTACCCGCCTTCTGTTTACTTCCTTTTTTAAATATAGGTGTTACATTGGCCATTTTCCAATCCACTGGGACCGTTCCTGCCTCCAGGGAGTTTTGGAAAATTATCACCAATGCATCCACAATCCCCACCGCTATCTCCCTCAAGACCCTTGGATGTAATCCATCAGGCCCAGGGGATTTATCCTCCTTCAGTCTCATTAATTTCCCTAATACCACCTCCTTGGTGATCTTAATAGTATTTAGCTCCTCCATTCCTACCGCCCCCTGTTTATCCAGCGTTGGAATATTTTTTGTGTCTTCTATGGTGAAGACTGATACAAAATACTCGTTTAATGCCTTTGCCATTTCCATGTTCCCCACCAACAACTCTCCAGTCTCACCCTCCAATGGACCAACGTTCACCTTAGCCACCCTTTTTCTTTTTATATAGCTATAAAAACTCTTACTATTAGTTTTTATGTTGTTCGCTAAATTCCTTTCATAGTCTATTTTCCCCGTCTTAATTAATCTCTTAGTTATTTTTTGCTGACCTTTAAATGCTTCCCAATCCTCTACCCTCCCACTATCTCTAGCTACCTTATATGCCCTTGCCTTCAGCCGAATACTATCCTTTATAGTTTTACTGAGCCATGGCTGACTGTTCTTTCCCTTACCCCTTTTTTTCTTCATAGGAATAAATTTTTCTTGAAGGTTATACAGTAGATCCTTAAACGTACACCACTGCTCATGTACCGTCTTATTCTTGAGTCTGCTATCCCAGTCAACTTTGATCAGCTCAGTCCTCATACCTTCATAATCCCCTTTATTTAGACTAAGTACCCTAGCCTGAGTTTCAACCTGCTCTCCTTCTATTTGAATATGGAATTCGACCACTCAAAAAACACAGGAGCATGTCATCTGGCACCTCAAGTCTGCCCCTTTTCACTATGACCATGACGACTTCCCAACATCCCTCACCTTAATATCCACTTGCCCCGATCTACCTCCATATTTGAATCGCCCCCCTCCCCCCCTTCGTTTCTCCATCCCCACCGCAATCTCGCAATCCTCCACACTCGTCCTCACCACCGACTCTCCCCCATCTCACAAAATTCTCCTCTCCAACCCGGATAAAATTTCCGGGAAAGGTGTCTGTTGTCCATCCAATGTGGTTGCGGTTAAACCCCTGGCCAGGTTTCAGTTGTCCGCCCGCCTGTGCCTGAGGCCGAGCAGCATCTCCCCCGGTCCCGGGGCCACGCTGCCCGAGTCTCCCCCCGATCACCGGGGACTTTCTGATTCTCTGCTTTCCCCCCCCAGTCTCCGTCACCCTGGATGTGGAAACAGCGCATCCGCAGCTCGAGGTGTCTGAGGATCGGAAGAGGGTGAGACTGACCCGAACCCGGAGGAGTCTCCCTGACACCTGGAAGAGGTTTACAGTCGGGGCGTGTGTGCTGGGATCGGAGGGATTCACATCGGGGAGACATTACTGGGAGGTGGAGGTAGCGGGTAGTCGGTGGTGGAGTCTGGGAGTCGCCACAGAGTCTGTGGAGAGGAAGGAATGGGTCACACTGACCCCGGAGACTGGAGTCTGGAGCATCAGGTGGGTTGATGACGTGTTTGATGCATTCACCTCCCCTCCATCCCGTCTCCCCGCCCGTCCCATGCCCGGGAGGGTGGGAGTTTATCTCAGTTATGAGTCCGGGACAGTTTCATTTTACGACGCGGACACCAAGTCCCATCTCTACACCTTCACTGGGAATAAATTCACGGAGAAACTTTATCCTTTCTTCTGGCCTTGGTATCCAAACCAGTGGCTGAGAATCTGCTCCAGTTCCACTCCGGGTGTGTAATAGGGTCGGGTCCCGGGACCGGCGTCTGGAGCGGGGCTCGGGTTATGGGGCAGAAACCCGGTGGACAACAGGTCGGCGCTGAACGGCTCCCATTTAATCCCCAAATTCCGCGTCATAAAACCGCAGTGAGCGCGGAAATAAAACCAGGGGGAATGTAAATGTGGGAAGAGTGAAATAAACAGCAACTGAAATCAGAGCTGTCTGTCGATCCGTTCATTTTAACGCGTTAACTGCGTCTTGGTTCTTGGTTTCCTGGTCCTCCAAATATATTCCAAATGGAATTTAAACTGGAGGTGGTGGAGGGTGGACTTAAGCAAAAAAGGGTTCTTGGGGAAAAAAGAGACCTTAAATTTAGTTGCATCTGGTTGGGTAACTATGGTAGGGTGAAGACTATTCCATGCTTTAATTGTGCGGGGGAAGAATGAATTGCTGTACACATCTGTCTTGGTAGCTGGAATCACAAATTGGATCGAATGCCCTCGTCTGCTCCTAATAGGTTTGGGTTTGGTGTAGGTTTGGTAAACTATGTCGAGCTGGCCATTTAACATTTTGTAAAAACAGGTCAAATGCTGAGCTTTACGTCTGTCTTGGAGAGGGTTCCTTCTTGGTTCTGCCACTGGATGGCAGCAGAGCCACCTGGTGCGACCATCTTATTAAATCGCTTATTGCCACATCTGCGGCTCAAACCAAATGCATGGACTAAAATGTTGAGGCTTTAAAATGTGGAATAAAAGCAGAAATTGCCCCAAAATAATCAGCAGGTCAGGCAGCATCTGCAAGGTGAAACAGACCTTACATTTCAGATCTAATACTGATGATGAATGGTGTTCAACCCGAGTCATTAATTCTGTTTCTCTACAGCCGCTAACCGACCTGCTGAGTATTTAATGGATCTTATGTGTTTCTTTCAAATTTTCAGCATCTGTGTTTTTTTTAAAAAGTTTTTGCAGTTCAATGGTCGATTGAAATACGAGCCTGACCATAAACAGCAAACAAAAAATACAGACAGAAAACGCTGGCAGCAACCGGCAGGTCGGGCAGTATACAGTATTTGGAAATGGAAGGCTTCATATTTCTGAGATACAGTGGAGCAGCGGGTAGAGCCGCTGCCTCACGGGGCCAGAGACCAGGATTCAACCCTTACAATAATTTAGTCCACGCCCAGAACGGATACAGTGCATGTGGCTGGAGGAGGTGCAAGTTAAGTTCTGCCTCACCTGAAAGGACTGGCGGCTTCCCTGAATGGAGTCTAGGGAGGTCGTATAGGGACAGGTGTTGCATCTACTGGACTCCTATCTATCGGCGAGACCAAGTGCAGTCTGGGCGATCGTTTCGCTGAGTACCGATCGTCCGCCTTGGCGATCTCACGGTTGTCAAACGTTTTTACTCCCCTTCCCATTCCCATACTGACATTTCAGCCCTGGGCCTCCTCCACTGTCAGAGTGAGGCCACAAGCAAATTGTAGGAACAGCACCTCATATTTTGCTTGGACAGCTTGCAACCCAGCGGTATTAATATTGATGTCTCCATTTTCAAATAACCCTTTCATTCCCTCTCCCTCCTTCTCCCCCTACCCAACATAGTCGTCCCGCTAGTTTTACTATTCCTGTCCCATAATTATCATCTCTTCCACAGTCAACAATTGACCATTGTGGGCTCCATTTTTCCTTAGACATCTGGACATTGCCCACAAATGCACTGAGTCCAACAACTACCCAGTCTGTGCCTCCTCCAGCCCAGCTTCCTGTGAGGATGCCATCCCCTTCTCTCAGTTCCTCCATCTCCGCCGCTTCAGTGCTCTAGATGAGGTGTAGAAAGGAAATGCAAATGCTGGTTTAAACCGAGGATAGACACAAAAAGCTGGAGTAACTCAACGGGACAGCCAGCATCTCTGGAGAGAAGGAATGGGAGACGTTTCAGATGTTGAGAACTTTCTGCAGCCTGTTTAGGGATCACAGAGCGGGAGCAGTGAGAGGTCTTCTACTCCAAGTCATCGGAGGTGTTGTAGCGACACCTGGTGGTGGCTCTGTGTAATCGAACCCTCGCGATGGGCTGGAGAAGCGCGGGTGTTTTATTCGCGGGCTTTTTACTGTATTGATTCATTCTAGCTCCACGCGTGTGGAACCAACATCGTGTATTTGGCTGTCTTTTGCGACGGGTAATTTCGTTATTTTCGTTCTCAAAATAAAACAATTTTACTTACCCACCGCTTCGACTCGCCAAACTGGTGACCCCGACGCGTCCACTGAATATTGGACGTCCATCAGGCAAGCCGCCGCCATCCCCAACGCCCAGCAAAACGCCGTGGGCCTCAAGCTGCCCGTGTTCTGGGCAGAGCAACCACAGGTCTGGTTTGCACACATCGAGGCTCAGTTCTGATAAGGCTGAATTATGTTAAAAATATAAGAAAATATTAAATGGATTCCTGGGCCAGCTTACAACTTCTATTTAGTCTCAAAGCAGGCTTTTCTCCAGTAGATTGATACAGAAAGGCTAGGCTTGCCTCAGGTTGCTGTGTATTGAGATCATGACCAATGACTTTGAAATGTGTCTACCATTTGACGAGCGAGGAAGCCCAGATTAATCCCAGTAAGGGGTATTGAGACAATGTCCGATGCCTTTGAGGTATGCAGTGAATGATGACTTTGATATGCAAGTACCTTGTACCAAATGTCCGATGCCTTTGATATGTGTCCTTGTACCAATGTCCGATGCCCTTGTCATGTGGTAAGTCCTTGTACCACATGACAAGATGCCTTTGATGCAACTGATGATTGACGAGACAACTCAGACGCATCCAGTAGTAATGTGTATTCTCTGTACCTCTGACCATAATGTATTTGGAATGTGCTTAGGTGACAAAAGAAAAGTATATAATACCATGTAATTCTGTGTTCAGGGAAGTGGAGAGAGGACAGCCAAGGGTCTGTGTTGCTCCCTTGGCTGGGGTTTTCCTTGCCACTTCCCCATCGGCCGATAATTAGTAAAGTTTTGAACTGGTCTACCAACCGTATTGTGAGTTGTCTGTTATTAAGAAGTGAACCTGTTTAAGTATAAGTTAACCTTTTTTCATTGGCGTAGTCGGCAGGATTAATTGGCGTTTTGTCGGCAGAATTCGTCAACAGCTGAATCTGCAAGAGGTTGCAGATGTTACCGGGATTTGAAGGGAGACAACTGAGCTCTATCGGCCCCATTGTAAGACCGACTCCTGTAGAAACTCCCGGGAACATCTGTAGTCCTTCGTCAAACGTTGATCTGGTTCCCCGCCGAGGTTCTTAGATACAGACAACGGTAAGACCAATTGTGTTTTTTTTTATCAGAGAGTCTGCCGGGTTGAGAACACGGGTCTCGATTAGAGAGTCTGCCGGGTTGAGATACAAGGGTCTCGATTAGAGAGTCTGCCATGTTGAGATACACGGGTCTCCATTACTGAGTCTGCCGGGTTGAGACACTTGGGACTGGTTAAAAAGTCAGCCGTGTTGAGACACTTGGGGCTGGGAAAGAGGTCGGCCAGGTTGAGATGCGGGGCTATTGTAAAAATTGGATAGAGCGAACTAGAAATGGTTTGTCGTAAATTTTGCTACTTGAAGTAGTCGGCATTTGGCTTTGCAAACAAAAAAAGTTTGTCGTTCACAAAGTAGTCGGACAGAGGAGAGACTCGCGGCTATGGGAAATAATCTGGAAAAGTTACGGGGGAACACTCGTACAACACAAGTGAATCCTAGGAATCTAAAATAATAAGTTATCAGCTAACCAAACGTTTGGGATAAGAAAATTGCCCAGCAGGGGGCACATGGAGACAAAGGAAAGAAAATCGAAGGAAGAATCTGTTAAAAGGCAGAAAGAGTTAGAGGTTGGAAAGTGTTGCTGTCAGTGGGCAGAGAGAAAAGAGAAAAGAGCAAAGAATTGGGTCGAAAAATAAAGCTGAAAAAAGAGGGAAGAAATTGCGCAAAACAAAATAACCCCGGGGGAACCCTTTTTCTGGCAAGCAACTCTGTTATAAAAAGATTGGGGATGAAGGAAAATTCGGTGGAGAAATGAGGATAGGGTAGGGAGACTGAAAAGGCAGATGAAGAAGGGAGAAAGGGCTGAGGCAGAAGAGGAAGAAAAACAGTATTAAATTAAACATTGAGAGTTAAAACAACGCATAGCCAGAAAGGAGATACAGAGGATGGAGAAGATTGGAGTGGGAAGAAAAAGCACGAGATTGAGGCTGCTTAAAAAACTTAAAATCACAAGCCAACAGCCTATTCTGTTTAAAACAAACTTGCCTTCGAGGTTTGAATAACTTTTGGCACAGAGCAACAATTATTGTGCTGAACCAAGACAGAATGTAGGTCTTTGTGGAGATTGAAGACCTCAGTGGTTGTGGCCAGACTTTTTGAGTGACGGGGAGTCTGATTGGTTGCCACCTCATTGGGTGTGGCCAGACTTTTTGAGTCACGAGGAGTCTGACTAATCACGATCTGGATCAATGTCCAATCACAGCGTACGAGTTTTTCAAACTTTACTTTCTCACTTCAACAAAAGACTACCAACAGTGAAGGCCTCAGTCCTCCCACTGCAATGACTATATAAGTGGCCTGACAGAGCATTAGTCTCTCTGGGGAATGTCTGAGCTAATAAAACAAGGCAGCTTTTAAATTTTTTCTTGTAAATTCTTTGTGACCAGGATTCTGGTAAACAGAAGGTACACAAAAATGCTGGAGAAACTCAGCGGGTGCAGCAGCATCTATGGAGCGAAGGAAATAGGCAATGTTTCGGGCCGAAACCCTTCTTCAGACTGATAGGGGGTGGGGGGGGGGTGGGGAGAAGAAAGGAAAAAGGAGGAGCCCGAGGGCTGTGGGAGAGATAGGAAGGGGAGGAGACAGCGAGGGCTAACACAATTGGGAGAATTCAATGTTCATGCCCCCAGAATGCAGACTCCCCAAGCGGAATATGGGGTGCTGTTCCTCCAATTTCCGGGGTTGCTCGCTCTGGCCATGGAGGAGACCCAGGACAGAGAGGTCGGATATGGAATGGGAGGGGGAGTTGAAGTGCTGAGGTCAGGTTGGTTAATGCGGACCGAGCGGAGGTGTTCGACGAAACGATCGCCAAGCCTCCGCTTGGTCTCACCGATGTAGATCAGCTGACATCTAGAGCAGCGGATGCAATAGATGAGGTTGGAGGAGATGCAGGTGAACCTCTGTCGCACCTGGAACGACTGCTTGGGTCCTTGAATGGAGTCGAGGGGGGAGGTAAAGCGACAAGTGTAGCATCTCTTGCGGTTGCCAGGGAACGTGCCCGGGGAGGGGGTAGTACACGAGGGAAGGGAAGAATTGACAAGGGAGTTACGGAGGGAGCGGTCTTTGCGGAAGGCAGACATGGGGGGAGATGGGAAGATGTGGCGAGTGGTGGGGTCACGTTGGAGGTGGTAAACAGAAGTCTTGTCAGAAAATGGGAAAGTAAATTACAAAGAGATGTCTTTGTAGGTGAAATATTATGTACTGCGTGTAAAACAATGTTTTTGTATGTGTGGAATGGAAAATTACACTTTGAAGCTATGAGCAAATGTGTGTGTGTCCCTTTAAGAAACTGCAATGAATGGGGGCGGAGCTATACTCGAATGATAAAATGTGTTGTTTGTTGTAAATCTTTTGAGCCGAGTTCAAAAAAAGACTCATCCCGATTAAAGTGGTAAATGAGATTGGAATGGTTGGGGGGAGGGACTCAAATAGAGAATGCTATTAGACAGTGTGTGAGGCAGGAGGCAGAGAAGGAAAGCACTCCGACCCAACATGTAGGGGGGTAAGAAGAAAACAATAATAAACAGAGAATAAGAGGTGGTGGGGTTCTTAAATGGGTGAGCAGAGAAACAGAGGGGTGCAAAATGCGGGCGGAAGCAATAGGTAGCAAGGTGAAAAGTAAAAGTGGCAGGCAGACAAATCCAGGGCAAAAATCAAAAAGAGCCACGTTCCAACATAATTGTATAAGGGGTAAGAGCGTTGTAAAAACAAGCCTGAAGGCTTTGTGTCTCAATGCAAGGAGCATTCGTAATAAGGTCGATGAGTTGAACGTGCAGATAGCAATTAATGATTATGATATAGTTGGGATCACGGAGACATGGCTCCAGGGTGACCAAGGCTGGGAGCTGAACATCCAGGGATATTCAATATTCAGGAGGGATAGAGAGAAAGGAAAAGGAGGTGGGGTAGCGTTGCTGGTTAGAGAGGAGATTAACGCAGTGGAAAGGAAGGACATTAGCTTGGAGGATGTGGAATCGGTATGGGTAGAGCTACGAAATACTAAGGGGCAGAAAACGCTGGTGGGTGTTGTGTACAGGCCACCTAGCAGTAGTAGTGAAGTTGGGGATGGCATCAAACAGGAAATTAGAAATGCGTGCAACAAAGGCAAAACAGTTATAATGGGTGACTTCAATCTACATATAGATTGGGTGAATCAAATTGGCAGGGGTGCTGAGGAAGAGGATTTCTTGGAATGTATGAGGGATAGTTATCTAAACCAACATGTAGAGGAACCAACGAGAGAGCAGGCTATTCTAGACTGGGTATTGAGTAATGAGGAAGGGTTAGTTAGCAGACTTGTTGTGCGTGCCCCCTTGGGCAAGAGTGACCATAATATGGTTGAGTTCTTCATTAGGATGGAGAGTGACATTGTTAATTCAGAAACAACGGTTCTGAACTTAAAGAAAGGTAACTTTGAGGATATGAGACGTGAATTGGCCAAGATTGACTGGCAATTAGTTCTAAAAGGGTTGACGGTGGATATGCAATGGAAGGCATTTAAAGACTGCATGGATGAACTACAAAAAATGTTCATCCCAGTTTGGCAAAAGAATAAATCAGGGAAGGTAGTGCATCCGTGGATAACAAGGGAAATCAGGGATAGTATCAAAGCAAAAGATGTTGCGTACAAATTAGCCAGAAAAAGCAGCATACCAGAGGACTGGGAGAAATTCAGAGACCAGCAGAGGAGGACAAAGGGCTTAATTAGGAAAGTGAAAATAGATTATGAAAGGAAACTGGCAGGGAACATAAAAACTGACTGCAAAAGGTTTTATAGATATGTGAAGAGAAAGAGATTAGTTAAAACAAATGTAGGTCCCTTGCAGTCAGAAACAGGTGAATTGATCATGGGGAACAAGGATATGGCGGACCAATTGAATAACTACTTTGGTTCCGTCTTCACTAAGGAAGACATAAATAATCTGCCGGAAATAGCAGGGGGCCACGGGTCAAAGGAGATGGAGGAACTGAGTGAAATCCAGGTTAGTCGAGAAGTGGTGTTGGGTAAATTGAATGGATTAAAGGCCGATAAATCACCAGGGCCAGATGGGCTGCATCCCAGAGTACTTAAGGAAGTAGCTCCAGAAATAGTGGATGCATTAGTGATAATTTTTCAAAATTCTTTAGATTCTGGAGTAGTTCCTGAGGATTGGAGGGTAGCAAACGTAACCCCACTTTTTAAGAAGGGAGGGAGAGAGAAAACGGGGAATTACAGACCAGTTAGTCTAACATCGGTAGTGGGGAAACTGCTAGAGTCAGAATTTTTCGAGGATGTAACTAGTAGAGTGGATAGGGGAGAACCAGTGGATGTGTTGTATCTGGACTTTCAGAAGGCTTTCGACAAGGTACCACATAAGAGATTAGGATACAAGCTTAAATCACACGGTATTGGGGGTTCAGTATTGATGTGGATAGAGAACTGGCTGGCTAACAGGAAGCAAAGAGTAGGAGTAAACGGGTCCTTTTCACAAGGGCAGGCAGTGACTAGTGGGGTACCGCAAGGCTCAGTGCTGGGACCCCAGCTATTTACAATTTATATTAATGATCTGGACGAGGGAATTGAAAGCAACATCTCCAAGTTTGCGGATGACACTAAGCTGGGGGGCAGTGTTAGCTGTGAGGAGGATGCTAGGAGACTGCAAGGTGACTTGGATAGGCTGGGGGAGTGGGCAAATGTTTGGCAGATGCAGTATAATGTGGATAAATGTGAGGTTATCCACTTTGGTGGCAAAAACGGGAAGGCAGACTATTATCTAAATGGTGGCCGATTAGGAAATGGGGAGGTGCAGCGAGACCTGGGTGTCATGGCACACCAGTCATTGAAAGTAGGCATGCAGGTGCAGCAGGCAGTGAAGAAAGCGAATGGTATGTTGGCCTTCATAGCAAGAGGATTTGAGTATAGGAGCAGGGAGGTTCTACTGCAGTTGTACAGGGTCTTGGTGAGACCACACCTGGAGTATTGCGTACAGTTTTGGTCTCCAAATCTGAGGAAGGACATTATAGCCATAGAGGGAGTGCAGAGAAGGTTCACCAGACTGATTCCTGGGATGTCAGGACTTTCATATGAAGAAAGACTGGATAGACTTGGCTTATACTCGCTAGAATTTAGGAGATTGAGAGGGGATCTTATAGAAACGTACAAAATTCTTATGGGGTTGGACAGGCTAGATGCAGGAAGATTGTTCCCAATGTTGGGGAAGTCCAGGACAAGGGGTCACAGCTTAAGGATAAGGGGGAAATCCTTTAAGACCGAGATGAGGAAAAACTTTTTCACACAGAGAGTGGTGAATCTCTGGAACTCTCTGCCACAGAGGGTAGTTGACGCCAGTTCATTGGCTATATTTAAGAGGGAGTTAGATGTGGCCCTTGTGGCTAAAGGGATCAGGGGGTATGGAGAGAAGGCAGGTACGGGATACTGAGTTGGATGATCAGCCATAATCATATTAGAGATTAGAGAGATTCCTTTATTTGTCATTCAGACCTTGCGGTCTGAACGAAATTTCGTTGCCTGCAGTCATACATATAATAATAAATGACAAAACACACAATAAACACAAATTAACATCCACCACAGTGAGTTCACCAGGTACCTCCTCACTGTGATGGAGGCAAAAGTCTTAAAGTCTCTGTCTCTTCCCGCTTTCTTCTCCCTCTGCGCTGAGGCGATCCAGGCTTCTGATGCTGTGACCCCGCCGGGCGACAGTAAGCCAGTCCAGCGGCCGAATCCGTGCTCCGCGACGGGCCGGCTCAAACTCCGCGGCCCGGGGTGGTCGAAGCTGCCGAAGCTGCCGCCCTCCAGTCCAGCGGACGCAGCTGTAGTTGCGGGAGCCCCAGAATGGCGGTGCAGGCTTGAAGGGCCGAATGGCCTACTCCTGCACCTATTTTCTATGTATCTATGTATCTATGAAATGTCAAAATCACAGAGAAAAAGAACATGTATTATGGATTACTGATTCTGAGTTTGAGTTCTTTTGGGAAAGCTTGTTTTGATGTGATAATAAGAGTCTGTCTTTTAAAATGCAAATGAAGCAAGATTACTGTCAGCAGACACAAATGTGTTGAAGCATGTGCTGTGTAAGGGAAAAATGAATGTACATGCAAAATTGTCTTAAATGGCTTACAAAAGGGGGTTTGAGGGAACTCACAGTGAGGGGTAAAAGGTGAGAGAAGATAAAAGTAGATTGGGGAAGAGAACATATTTGGAATATTGAATATTTAACATAGAAACATAGAAACTAGGTGCAGGAGGAGGCCATTTGGCCCTTCGAGCCAGCACCGCCATTCATTATGATCATGGCTGATCGTCTCCTATCAATAACCCGTGCCTGCCGTCTCCCCATATCCCTTAACTCCACCAGCCCCTAGAGCTCTATCTAACTCTCTCTTAAATCCATCCAGTGACTTGGCCTCCACTGCCCTCTGTGGCAGGGAATTCCATAAATTCACAACTCTCTGGGTGAAAAAGTTTTTTCTCACCTCAGTCTTAAATGACCTCCCCTTTATTCTAAGGCTGTGACCCCTGGTTCTGGACTCGCCCAACATTAGGAACATTTTTCCTGCATCTAGCTTGTGCAGTCCTTTTATAATTTTATATGTTTCTATAAGATTCCCCCTCATCCTTCTAAACTCCAGTGAATACAAGCCTAATCTTTTCAATCTTTCCTCATATGACAGTCCCGCCATCCCAGGGATCAATCTCGTGAACCTACGCTGCACTGCTTCAATCACAAGGATGTCCTTCCTCAAATTAGGTGGGGGGGGGGGGGGGGGCTAATCAGATATATCGGATTAAAGAACAAGTTCACAGGGAAGGTGATAAAGGGGGCATCTAAAGACTGATTTCACATTTCCAAACTGCAGCTATAGAAACAGGATTAACAACTTTTTTGAATGCAGGACAAGCTGCGGTACCTACCCTCTGGAGAGTGGGGGGGAAAGGACCTACAGGCCCTGGGCGATTAACTAATTATGTATGGACAACAATTAACCCATGTTTTACCACATCTGCATGCCCAGGTATGAGGAGCTGTGCTGAACACCAGTGAGCACAGGTACGAGTCCATAAAGCTACATGATGACGGGGTGCTGGGAGCGGAAGAAATTGAGACTGTGTTGAAAGGAACAACCAAGTGCTACCAACAACATCAACTGCCGTGAAGATTCAAGATGATCGCCGTCGGATACATTTGATTGAATGTGAACAGTTCGTGGTAACAAGAAAGGACAATGGGGCTATTGACCCTCCTTTTATTCTGGGGTTGGCCTACATGGACTGGACTTCCTTCAGAATGGACAAACTTGTGGACAACATTGGGAACATTTTTCCTGCATCTAGCTTGTCCAGTCCTTTTATAATTTTATATGTTTCTATAAGATACACCCTCATCCTTCTAAACTCCAGTGAATACAAGCCTAATCTTTTCAATCTTTCCTCATATGACAGTCCCGCCATCCCAGGGATCAATCTCGTGAACGTACGCTGCACTGCTTCAATCACAAGGATGTCCTTCCTCAAATTAGGTGGGGGGGGAGGGGGGGGCTAATCAGATATATCGGATTAAAGAACAAGTTCACAGGGAAGGTGATAAAGGAGGCATCTAAAGACTGATTTCACATTTCCAAACTGCAGCTATAGAAACAGGATTAACAACTTTTTTGAATACAGGACAAGCTGCTGACCCTCCTTTTATTCTGGGGTTGGCCCACATGGACTGGACTTCCTTCAGAATGGCAAACTTGTGGACTAACCCACATTTAAAGGATGGTACACCCCTCCCTTTAAACAAGATTGGAATTAAACATGACAAACGCAGCAGATATACCCCGACTACAGCTAGTAAGAGATCCGCAAAGGCCAGTTAATACTGCCTGTTTTTGCCACAACCAAGGCACTGGTGTATTTTTGGGGAACAGTATGTTTGTGACAGGGTATTGTTATGTAGCATATGTGGTGCCACACATGAGAAGCATGAACCGGTTACACCAGCACACGGGGAGTTCCAAGCGAAGCCTAACGAAGGCTGAGCAATTTTTATGATCCTTTTCCCGTCCTATGGTAGTATAATAGTGTTACGGGAACTAATTAAAATGGCCTCCGCTATAGAGACACTTGCTCATGCCACTGCCGCCTACTTGAGTGCAACCCAGCAGGAGATAGAAGGGGTAACAGCAGAGATGGTAGCTATGAGAACTGTTGTTTTACAAAACAGAATGGCCGTAGATTTTATCCTAGCAGAAAAAGGAGGGACATGTGCAATAATAGGTCGGGAATGTTGTACTTTTATTCCCGGTGCTTCCTACAACATTACCAACTTGGCTGCCCATATCAGAATGGAAGTGGCTAAAATATGGAAGGTAGGAGCTGAATTCCATGGTTATAGCTTCGGGGTAGGTTGGTGGCCATTTAATATGTTTGGAAGGACTTGAGGAATTATTGTCCACTATGGATTGATTATATTACTAACTGTACTTTTAATTTGTCTGTTGCGATGCTTAAGGTATTTCTTATGTACTCGACAAGGACTGTAATTGTTATCAAAAATGATAAACAGGAGGGAATGATAAGGCTGAATTATGTTAAAAATATAAGAAAATATTAAAAGGATTCCTGGGTCCACTTACAACTTATATTTAGTCTCAAAGCAGGCTTTTCTCTAGTAGATTGATACAGAAAGGCAAGTCTAGGCTTGCCTCAGGTTGCTGTGTATTGAGATCATGACCAATGACTTTGAAATGTGTCTGCCATTTGACCAGAGAGGAAGCCCAGATTAATCCCAGTAAGGGGTATTGAGACAATGTCCGATGCCTTTGAGGTATGCAGTGACTGATGACTTTGATATGCAAGTACCTTGTACCAAATGTCCGATGCCTTTGATATGGGGAGAAGGCAGGCATGGGTTATTGATAGGGGACGATCAGCCATGATCACAATGAATGGCGGTGCTGGCTCGAAGGGCCGAATGGCCTCCTCCTGCACCTATTTTCTATGTTTCTATATGTGTCCTTGTACCAATGTCCGATGCCTTTGATATGTAAGTCCTTGTACCACATGACAAGATGCCTTTGATCCAACTGATGATTGACGAGACAACTCAGACACATCCTGTAGTAATGTGTATTCTCTGTACCTCTGACCATAATGTCTTTGGAATGTGCTTAGGTGACAAAAGAACAGTATAATACCATGTAATTCTGTGTTCAGGGAAGTAGAAAGAGGACAGCCAAGGGTCTGTGTTGCTCCCTTGACTGGGGTTTTCCTTGCCACTTCCATCTGCCGATAATTAGTAACGTTTTCAACTGGTCTACCAACCGTATTGTGAGTGGTCTGTTATTAAGAAGTGAACCTGTTTGTTTAAGTGTAAGTTAACCTTTTTTCAGTTCCACCTGCGGAACATCGTCGTCAACGACACAAAGTATTTCCACGTCGTCCTGCCATTCTTGCAGGGCCCACCGGCGCTCGCGAAGTACGACGGCCTCAAAGCTCTCCTCCTCCGTACATTTGGGCTCAGCTGTCGAGACCGCGCCGCCCGCCTCCTACACATGGACGACCGCAAATAGTCCACCCTGATGAGCGAGATGCTCGCCTTAATGGACGGCCATCGCCCGTGCCTTTTGTTCGAGCAGGCGTTCCTTGAACAAATGCCGGATGACATCCGCTTGATGCTCGCCGGGTGCGACTTCACCGACCCCATGCAGCTCGCAGAACGGGCCGACGAGCTATGGCTCGCGAAGCAACAGGACGGTGGGTCTATAAACCGGGTCTCCGTGCCCGCACACCAGTCGCCTCACTGAGACCGCCGAGACGCCCCGGGCGCCCACTGCTAACGTCGCGGAGCCACAGCCACGCGCTGGAGACCGGGGTAAGCGCCAGTGGTGTTTTTACCATCTCTGCTGGGGCGCTGAGGCCTGCTGATGCCGACAACCCTGCTCGTTTTCGGGAAATGCCTCGGCCGATCGTCAGTAGAGGCAATTGCGCTCGTCCCGTACAACCGCCTCGACGTGCGTGACCGCCACTCTGGGCTACGTTTCCTCGTTGACTCCGGGTCCATCGTGAGCATCCTTCCCCCGACTGGGCTGGACACCCGTGCTGGTAAGCGGGGCCCTGTGCTCACGGCCGTCAACCGAAGTACGATCCGCACCTACGGCACGCGGACCCTCTCCATGACCTTTGATTCCCGCCCGTACGAATGGATCTTTATCGTCGCGGACGTCGCGGAACCGGTCCTGGGCGGCGATTTCCTCGGGGCTTTCTCCCTCGTCGATGTGCGGGGCGGGCGCATGATTCCACCGGCAGGCCTCGGACCCGCGGCCCTCGGCTCGACACAGCCCGCAGTGCAGCGCGGTGGCCGAGGTTGCGAGCCCCTATGCCTCCCTCCTCGCCGAGTTCCCGGGTCTCCTCACCCCACCCAGTTTCCGCACGGCGGCCGCCAAGCACAGGGTCGTGCATCATATCCCCACCGTGGGACCACCAGTGCCTGCCCGAGCGCGCCGGCAGCCATCAGACAAGCTGCGCATTGCCCGGGAGGAGTTCCAGCTGATGCAGGACATGGGGATTGTGCGGCGCTCAGACAGCCCGTGGGCATCCTCGCTACACATGGTCCCCCAAGGCATCTGGGGGGTGAAGACCATGTGGGGACTATAGGCGCCTGAACGCCATTACAACCGTGGACCGTTACCCCGTGCCACACATACAAGACTTTTTGGCCCATCTGGAAGGCGCTACCTTTTTTCCCCCCAAGGTAGACCTGGTTCGCGGTTAAAATCAAATCCCTGTGCAACCGGAGGACATACCCAAGACCGCAACCATCACCCCGTTTGGGCCATTTGAATGGTTTCGTATGCCTTTCAGTTTAAAAAACGCCACGCAGGCGTTCCAAAGGCTCATGGACATGGCCGGTAGGGGTTTGCACTTCGTCTACAATTACCTCAACGACATCCTGGTTGCGAGCCGCTCTCAGCAGGAACACCTCGCGCACCTGCCGACTCTGTTCCAGCGGCTCCAGGACCAAGGCCTTATCATCAACCTCTCCAAATGCCAGTTTGGCCTCCTCTCCATTTTGTTCCTGGGGCTAAGTGTCATATCTCAGGGCGCCGCCCCGTTACCCTCTAAAGTGGAGGCCATCCGGCAGCTTCCCCAGCACCGCACGGTGAAAGGGTTGCAGGAGTTTGTCGGGATAGTAAACTTTTACCACCGTTTCGTGCCGGCGGCGGCCAGAATCATGCGCCCCCTCTTCCAGTGCCTCGCGGGCAAGCCAAGGGAGCTTGTATGGTCCGCTGATGCAAAAACTGCTTTCGAGGGCGCCAAAGCGACCCTAGCGAGCGCCACCATGTTGGTACACCCGCGGGCCTCGGCCTCGACGGCGGATGCCTTTGACACGGCTGTGAGTGGCGTGTTGGAGCAGCTCATTGATGGCCGTTAGCAGCCGCTGGCCTTTTTCAGCCGTCAGCCGCGGGCCCCTGAACGCAACTATAGCGCTTTTGACAGGGAGCTTCTCGCTCTATACCTGGCCATCCGGCATTTCCGACACTTTCTGGAGGGCAGGCCTTTCACCACTTTTACTGGCCATAAGCCCCTGACTTTCGCCTTGGGAAAGGTGTCCCACCCGTGGTCTGCGCGGCAGCAGAGACACCTGGCCTTTGTTTCTGAGTTTACCACGGACGTGCAGCACGTGGCCGGCAAGTGCAACACGGTCGCCGACGCCCTGTCCCGCCCTCCCCACCCGGCCGTGGCAGCCGTGGACCACGGCGTGGATTACAAGGAGCTGGCTGCAGCGCAGATGGTGGGATGGTGCACTACAAGACAGCTGCTTCTGGGTTGCGGTTAGCCGACGTCCCGTGTGGTCCCGTGTGTGACAGCCCCACTGGTCGACCTCGTCCCATCGTTCCTGTGCGTTGGCGCCGTCGGATTCTTGAAGCCATCCATGGCCTGGCTCACCCTTCCATCCGGGCGACCTCCGCGCTGGTGGCGGTCAAGCAGGTTGCGGCCTGGGCTCGTGCCTGCATTCCCAGCCAAACTTCCAAAGTGCAGCGGCATGTACGGCCCCTGGTACAGGACTTCGCTGTCCCTTCGGCCCAGTTTCTGCACATCCATGTCGACTTGGTGGGCCCGATACCGACATCCCGAGGTGCCACTCATTTCACCAAGGTGGTGGATCGGTTCACGAGGTGGCCGGAGGCCATCCCACTCTCGTACACCTCCGCCACGTCTTGTGCCCGGGCCCTAGCGGCCAATTGGATTGCTCGGTTTGTGTTTCCATCAGACATTTCTACCGACCGGGGAGCACAGTTCACGTGCTCTTTGTGGACTTCACTGGCACAATTGTACGGGGCGCGGTTGCATCACACCACCGCCTATCAACCCCAGGCCAACGGGCTCATCGAGCACTTCAACCGCCACCTCAAGTCGGCGCTGAAGGCACGGGTCCAGACTGGGTCGACCAGTTGCCTTGGGTGTTACTAGGCCGCTGCACGGCCCCCAAAGCGGACATAGACACATCGTCCGCTGAGTTACTGTACGGCTCGGCTCTGCGGGTGCCCGGGGACTTTCTCCCTGCAGTTCGAGGGCAGACGGAATCTGCCCCGGCGGTGTTGGCGACTCTCCGGGAGCGAGTGAGCGGCCTGGTTCCGGTGCCTACCTCGCGGTACGGGACAACCATAGTCCACATTCCTGCAGAACTGTTTCTTTGCTTTTGTCCGCAGGGATTCATACCGGTTCCCACTGCAACGCGTCCACGAGGGGCCGTTCCGGGTGTTGCGCTCTGGCGTCCCAACTTTCACCTTGGACGTGGGGGGCCGGGAGGAGATCATCTCCACGCCCGGCTCAAGCCTGCTCACCTGGACGTCGGCCAATCTGGAGGGACAACCGTAGTCCACATTCCTGCAGAACTGTTTCTTTGCTTTTGTCCGCAGGGATTCATACCGGTTCCCACTGCAACGCGTCCACGAGGGGCCGTTCCGGGTGTTCCGGGACCTGTTGTGCCTGTTTCCCCCGCTCCGGTTATTTCTTTTTTTGTTGTTGAAAATATTTGTTATTGGAGATAAGTACACAACATATTAACATCATTACCAGTCTTACATTTTTGAATTGATAATATTGTCAATTATTATTACATTGTCTCCGATACCTTTTGCCTTTTTTTGTTTTTTTAAACTAGATAGAACTAAAAAGATAGATGAAGTAAAGAAAGAAAAGAGAGAGAAGAAAAGAGAGAGAAAGGAAAAAAAAAGAAAAAAAAAGAAAACAAAAAAGAAAAAGATAGTTAAAGAAGAATGGAAAAATGTATTAAAATAAAAAACTTCATTCGAGATATATTCGTACATTTCAGAGTATAGCATTTCATCCATTCTTTAGCCCGAGTGTTAGTCGGGTTCCTGTGCTGAACCATTCTGACCCTTTAAATAATCAATAAAGGGAGACCATGTTCCAATGAATAATTCCTGTTTGTCCAACAGGGAAAATCTGATTCTTTCCACGTTTAAGGTCTCCATCATTTCTATAATCCACATTTTGATTGTGGGGGTTATGGGGCCTTTCCAAAATTTTAGAATTAATTTTTTCCCGTTATTATACTATAATCAATAAAGTTTCTTTGTGTTGTTGTAAATGTTTGATTTAGTTCTAATGTTCCGAGTATTATTAATTTTTGATCCGGGTCCAATTGTGTGCTGGTCACTTTAGATATTATACTGAAAATATTTACCCAGAATTTTTTTATTTTTATACAGTTTGCAAACATATGAGATAAGAGCTTCTAAATGTTGACATTTATCACATATAGGTGAGATATGTTGAAAGATTTTATGTAATTTTGTTTTTGAATAATGTAACCTATGTATTACTTTAAATTGTATTAAAGAATGTCTGGCATTTAATGAACATTTTGATGTATGTGTTGTAAACTTTCTTCCCAAGTATCTTTTGTTATTATTTGATTTAATTCTTTTTCCCATGTTTGTCTGTGTAAGTCCGTCGATGGAATGTCACTGTCTAATAAAATATTATATATATATAAGATATTAATTTTTCTGTATTAGGATGTTTATTCCAACATTCATCAAGAATTTCTGAATTTCTAATTCGAAAATTTTGAGTATTCGATTTTACATAATCTCTGAGTTGAAGATATCTGAAAAAATCATTTCCTCGAAGTCCATAACTCTGTTGCAACTCCTGAAATGTCAGAAAAGTGCCTTCCTTGTAAAGTTGTCCCATATTTTTAATTCCATAATTCTTCCATTGTGTAAAACCCCTGTCCAACCATGAGGGCTTAAACAAAGGGTTATTCACAATTGGAAAAAGTGATAAATTATCTAATTTTAATGTCTTTTTTAATTGTTTCCAAATTCATATAGCACTAAATATTATAGGGTTTTCCATATATTTTTTTTTAATTTAGACGTAGCAAATAATATCGAGCCGATATCAAAAGGTAAACAATCTTCCTTTTCCATTTTTAACCAATCTGGTTGTTGATCTATTTCTTCCAACCAGAAATTCATATTTTTAATATTAACTGCCCAAAAATAAAACAGAAAGTTTGGTAAAACCAAGCCTCCATTTATTTTTGATTTACACAAATGTCTTTTATTTATCCTATGATTCTTATAATCCCAGATAAAATCATTAACAATGGAATCCAATTTAAAAAAAAGTTTTTTGACAAATATATCGGAATTGTCTGAAAAAGGTATAATATTTGCGGTAAAAAAATCATTTTTATGGCATTAATTTTGCCAACCATTGAGATAGGAAGTGTTTTCCAATATTGAATATTCTTATGTAGTTTGTTCAGTAATGGGGGAAAATTTGCTTTAAATAATGATGTATATATCTTAGTTACGTAAATGCCTAGGTATTTGAATTTATCGTTTACTATTTTAAATGGAAATTGTTGTATTATCTGTTTGTTGTGTTCCCTTATTGGCATAATTTCACTTTTATTCCAATTTATTCTGTATCCTGAGAGTGAACCAAATTGGGTTATTAGCTTTAATAAGTTTGGAATACTAATTTCTGGTTTTGTAATGTAAATTAGTACATCATCTGCGTCTAGAGAAATGTTATTCACTGTATCCTTTGTGTTATACCCATGTATTTCCCGGATGACCCCTAACTCTTTCTGCGAGTGGCTCAATAGCAAGCGCAAATAATAATGGAGATAACGGGCATCCTTGTCTACAACCTCTAGATAGGCTGAATTTAGATGACAACCTTTGGTTTGATAATATTCTAGCCGTAGGGTTTGTATATAACAGTTTTATCCATGTGCAGAATTTCTCCCCTAGCTGCATATTTTCCATCACCGAAAATAAATAGGACCATTCAACCTGATCAAAAGCTTTTTCAGCGTCAAGTGAGATTATTGCTAGATCTTCATTAATAATTCTCTTCGAATATATAATATTAAATAATCTTCTTAGATTATAATATGAGTACCGTTTCTGAATAAAGCCTGTTTGGTCAGGGTGTGTTAATTTATTCATCACTGTACTTAATCTATGCGCTAGTATTTTAGTTAATATTTTCTGATCTGTATTTAAAAGTGCAATTGCTCTATATGATCCTGGATCTTTATCAACTTTAGGAATAAGTGTTATTATAGATTCATTTAAAGTATCTGGAAGTTTCTGTTGAGTATAGATATGCTCATACAGCCTTTGTAAACGTGGGGAGAGCAAGTCATAATTTTTTTTATAGAATTCAGAGCCTAAACCATCTGGTCCTACTGCTTTACCATTTTTTAAAGAGCCAATAGACTCTTCAATATCCTTTATCGTAATCTCCCTTTCTAATAATTCTCTATCGTTTGAATCTAAACCTTTTAAATTACATTTTAGTAAAAAATCTGCTATTCCTTCTGGTTGTACTACAGTTTTAGTTGAATAAAGATTATGATAGTATTGGAGAAATCTCTCGTTTATATCCTTGTGCATTTTTAATAATTCTCCTGTCTCTGTTCTAATTTTATGAATTATTTTTTCCCCTTCCATTTTTCGTAACTGACGTGCTAATAGTTTTTGTGGTTTGTCTCCAAACTCGAAATGTAATTGTTTGGTTTTTTGATAAAGTTTTATTACTTGTTCTGAATACATTTTGTTTAATTTATATTTAAATACAGCAATTTTATTATGTTTTAAAATAGATGGCATTCTCGCATTTTCTATATCTAGTTGCTTGATTTCCCTTTCCATAGATACATAGATACATAGAAAATAGGTGCAGGAGTAGGCCATTCGGCCCTTCGAGCCTGCACCGCCATTCAATACGATCATGGCTGATCATCCAACTCAGTATCCCGTACCTGCCTTCTCTCCATACCCCCTGACCCCTTTAGCCACAAGGGCCACATCTAATTCCCTCTTAAATATAGCCAATGAACTGGCCTCAACTACCCTCTGTGGCAGAGAGTTCCAGAGATTCACCACTCTCTGTGTGAAAAAGTTTTTCCTCATCTCGGTCTTAAAGGATTTCCCCCTTATCCTTATGTTTGTTGTTTAATCCTGTTCTCTTTATTATAAAATACTTGGGCAGAAATTAATGCACCTTGAACAAACGCTTTAAACGTTTCCCACATAAGAGAAGTAGGTGTGTCAGGGTTGTCATTTACCTCAAAAAATATTTGAATCTGTTTAATAAGATATTCCTGGCATGATCTTTCGTTCAAAATTTGTGGGTTAAATCTCCAATATGTTTGTTTCTCGGACATTCCATTTAATTTAATCATGAATGTTACAGGTGCGTGATCTGAGATTATAATATTATGGTATTTTGAGTTGTAAGTAAATGGGATAAACGTGGAGTCAACTAAAAAAGAATCTATTCTTGAGTATGTTTTATGTACTGGTGAGTAAAATGAATATTCCCGTCCAGTTGGATTTTCAATTCTCCAGACATCCTTAATATTAGTGGTATTAATAAATGAATTTAAAAATACACTTGATTGAGATTTTACTTTTTTTTGCCTTGATGATCTATCTAAGTATGAATCTAATGTGCAATTGAAGTCTCCTCCAATTATTAATTTATATTGTGTAAATTCAGGAATTATATTAAATGTTTTATTAAAAAACATAGGGTTATCAAAATTAGGCCCATATACATTAAGAAGAATCACTTTTTCTCCATTTAACTCTCCAACTAATATAATATATCTACCATCAATATCCGCTATTGTTGATGAATGCGTAAAAGGTATTCCTTTACGAATTAATATTGCAACTCCTCTGGACTTATGGGAAAAAGAGGAATGATATGATTCAGCGATCCACTTAGCTTTAAGTCTATGTTGAGATTCCTTTTTAAGGTGTGTTTCTTGAAGGAATATTATATCTGTTTTGATTGAATTTAGATGTGCCAAAACTTTACCTCTCTTAATTGGTTCATTGATTCCCTTAACATTCCAACTACAAAATGTTATTCCCTCACCCCCTCTTGTCATATTAACATCTTGCATATTGTTTCTAAGGTGGTCTATAAGCGCGAGCAAAAAAGGTGCAACACATAAAACCTGACCCTGCTCCCGAACCTCAAATAGATGAATTTAAAATAATATACATCGCTCTTCCGAACACATCTCCTTGAATTAGTCTTGTTGTTCCATTCAAACATTAAGTTATAAAAATATTTAAAGTGAGAAAAGTGATAGAATTGGTTAGTATAGGGTGAAAGAAAAAAAACTACATCTACAATTAGTGTAGTTAGTGATAGCCACACTAACGTGGCTAGAATTCTAAAGACTTCCGTAGCCTTTGTAAAAAAAAAATCCCAGCTCCGTGCCCGAGAAAAAAAAGAAGAATATTTCTGACAATCAATTAACTTCTTTGGGAGTAGCAAACATATATACATACACATACATACACACACATACATACATATATATATATATATATATATATATATATATATATATATATATATATATATATATATATATACCCATATGCATACATATATACGCACATATCCCCTGCAGAAAAGTCCAAAAACAGCATAAATTCACAACGTTATTATTCTCTACATACCGTATTAATATCTTCGCTAAATCTATGAATTTAATTTTAAATTGAAAAATAAAGAGAAAAACCGTCAAACCTTATTATGACGTAGGCTGAATTACCTCTTGCACATCTTCCTATAGAATATAAGTATGTAACTCATTTCTACGTTAACCAGAGACTGTTAGTTATTAATCATTGTTATCAATCATACCCAGTATTAAATTTTTATGAGTAATATAAATGTTAATAATTTTAGTAGTAATATAGATATTTAATAAGTATTAGTAGTTACATATATAGTTAGATATGAATATACTAAATAGTAATAGTGATTAATAACAATTGGTCATAACTATGATATTATTGTTCTTAGAGTTTATACTAAAAATAAAAAAAGATTAAAAAAAATAAAAAACCACGGTTTTCTCCAATGTCCACCGTCCATTTCGGTTTTCGAATGTCCTTAAAGCTCTTAAAAGAACTTTAAAGTCCTTTTAAATCTGGCGAAGTCCCATAATCCTTGACTACTGAGGAGTAATGTAAATTCTTCAGTCTGTGGTCACGTTCTCGATTTCTTTGGCATATTCCAGTGCTTTTTCGTGGTCTGTAAAAAATTGCTCCTTCTGCTTGTAGGCGACTCTTAGTCTTGCGGGATAAAGCAAGCCGTATCCCAAATCAGGTACCTTCTTCAGTATTCTTTTTGTCTCAGTGAACAGCGCTCTTTTCTTGAAGACCTCTGCCGGGATAATCTCGGTAAATACTGAACCTCGCACCTTCAAAATAGAGCTGTCCGCTTCGGACGATTTTCTTCATTATCTCGTCAAATTCATGATCAAGTTGCACCTTTACTATAATTTGTCTTGGATGGGCATCATCTTGTGTACGACGCCCCTGCGCTCTATGTGCTCGACCGAGTGAAGGTTTTTGATCCAATTTTAAGGCTTTTTGTAGTAGGTCTGCCACAAAATCCCGAGGCCCATTTCCCCTCTCACTTCTTCTTTCACCCCTACAATTCTTAAATTCTTGCGTCTTTGACGCCCCTCCAAATCGGTAGACTTATCACTTAATTTGATCACCATACCGGAGAGGCGTTGGTTTTCAATAAGGAGTCGATTTACAGTTTCCTCACTTGTCGCCGCCCATTTCTCAAGTTCGGTTATCGCTGTTCTATGTTGATCAAGTGCTTGATGAATGGGGACCACCTCCCTATTAACGCTCGATTCCACCGAAACGAGCCTGGCTTCCAGCACTTCCATCTGTTCCTTGGCCTCATCGTCCCTCGACCTCTTCCAGACTTCCAGTATTTCTTGAACGGTAGAATCCATTTCTGCTTTAAAATCTTCCTTGAAAGAGTTAAGTTCCTCTTTAAAATTCAATTTCAAATTTCCTTCGAAGGTTTTCAACTGTAGTTGAATCTGTTTAATTTCAACAGCGAGAAAAGTTTTAAGATCTTCAATTTCAGACTTTTTCTGCTTTGATTTCTTCGTTGGGTCTTCCTGGGCCATCATTGTAACTGAGACCGAGGCCTCAGTTAGGCCTACCTCTTCCATCGGTAGTTTCCCTTTAACGGATTTTTTTGGCCCACGGGGGGGGGGGGGGGGCGTATGTTGCATGTAGCATCAACATCAGTCAAAGTCGCTCGCCTGATGACGTCACGTGGCAGGCAGCCATTTAGATCGCGATCACTGCAGGTAAGACCCGATTTTCTCCCGTTTTCAGATTCTTCGGAACGGAGCTAGTTGGCACTGGACCCAAGCCTCCATAGCGCTCCGGTTATTTCTGTTCCTCCCACCCTGTTACGGTCCCCCGGCTTTGTTCCGCCAGCTCCCTCTGTTACGCCCGCCCCGTTTCCAAGTACCACGCGTTCCGGTCGCCGTGTCCGGCCCCCTGCTCGGTTCCGTACCTCGGGTTCTGGGGGGGGGGGGTCCTGTAGCGACACCTGGTGGTGGCTCTGTGTAATTGAACTCTCGCGATGGGCTGGAGAAGTCACATGAGCAAGGGTGTTTTATTCGCGGGCTATTTACTGTATTGATTCATTCTAGGCCCACGTGTGTGGAACCAACATCGTGTATTTGGCTGTCATTAGTGACCGGGTAATTTCGTTATTTACGTTCTCTTTTTATTTATTTTTTAAATTAATTTTATTAGAAGCAATTGTACAGGGATAAGACAATCGACATAACAGTTATACAATTATTGTACAGCTTCATTTTTAACATTGTAACCTAAATCCAAAAAAAAGGGAAAAAAGAGAGAAAAAATAAGAGAATGAAGAAAGAGAAATAAAATAAGAGCAAGAAAAAGACCTCTAAGCTACCAAAGAAGTGAAAGAGAAAAGAAAAGAAATCAGAAAAGAGAAGATGGAGTTACACCTTCCCCCCCCCCCCCCCCCCCCCCCCCACCCATCACTGGCATCGGGTTTAAATTTGTGTTTAACCATTCTGTTGTTGCAGAAATTCAGTAAAAGGCAACCTTGTCTTGAGAAATTGATCTGCTTTTTCCACCAAGACAAGCCTAATGTTTTCTAAAGGTAGTGTCTCGGACATATCAGTCATCCACACCCTCACTGTGGGGACTGTTTCCAAGATTTGAGTATTCGTTTTTTCGCCGCTATTAGGCCGTAATTGATGAAACGTCTTTGAAATATCGTTAGCTTAGAGCAGGCCTCTGACATACCTAATGTGATGAGTTTTATATCTGGTTCCAAGTTACTTTTAAGTATTTTGCAGAAGATATCAAGTATTCCCTTCCAGAAGTTTTGTAACTTTATACAGAGAAGCGAAGGAATGGGTTATAGTCGCTTCTTGGAGGTGACAATTATCACAAATAGGAGAGACGTTTGGGAAGATCTTGTTCAATTTGGTCTTTGAATAGTAGAGTTTATGCAGTATTTTAAATTGTATCAGGGAATGCCTAACATTGAGAGAGCAGTAGTGTATGTATAGAAGGCTTTCCTCCCAGCTATCCTTTGAAATTAATAAACCCAATTCATCTTCCCAGGCTCGCCTATGCATCTCAGAAGATGGGATGTGTACAATTAAAAGAGTGTTGTAAATCTAGGATATTAACTTGCTTGTATCAATCTGTCCATTCATGTATTCATCTAGTATATCTGGACCCATAAAGTGACAGTCTTGTGTATATGTTTTCACATGGTCTCGGATTTGAAGATATCTAAAAAAATTAATTGCTTTCAGAAAGATATCTATATTACTAAAAGTAAGATCTTGACTTCTTTTGACTCACTGTGCTGCGATTTCTGAGAGAACGGCGTCAACTATGGCCGTCAATTTTGGCCACCTCGCTCAGAACCCCTCCGGACTGGACCGGAGGATTTTTCCCATCGATGAAAAATCAGAGAGATATTAATGTTTTAAAGGAATTCGCCATTCTCTCTGCTGCCCGGAAGTGTTGTGCCTCACTCAGTCTCTGCGAGACGGAGGAAGCGAGAGGGTCACGGCTCTCTGAGCTGCGAAAAACTCTGAACGTATTGGTTGTAAAGTGTTTGCAAATTTGTTTCTCTTGGCTTTAAAAAAAATGTTTTTCAGAAAACATATGGGTTGTAAAGTATTTGCAAATTTGTTTCTTGGCTTTTAAAATGGTTGCAACAGTTTTTGGATGGATAAAGCATGAATAAACATTTTATTATATCAGGACTGCGTTTAATTGCAAAATTGGCGCTCATTCCGTGACTTCTGCTTAGTGGCAAGATGGCGCCGATTACGTCATTTCTGGTTAGCGGCAAGATGGCGTTGAGTGCGTCATTTCCGGTTCGTGGCAAGATGGGACTGACTGTAGAAGACACAGAGTGAAGACGTCTTTGAATAATTCAAGAGGGCTGACTGCTCTGTCTATGGTGAGTGTGTTTGTTAGATTGTATTTAAAGCATGTTTTTGCTTCAGCAGCAGCCTCCACAGGAGGCTTTAAATGTTTGAATCATTCGTTTTTCACACTGTGTGCTTACCACGTTCTGAAGTCACTTGGCATTTTAGTATTGGTTGTGTGTGTGTGTGTGTCTGTGAGTGTGTGCGTGTGTGTGAGTCTGTGTGTGTGTATGTGCGTGTGTTTGTGTCTGTATGTGTGTGTGTCTGTGTGTGAGTGAGTCTGTGTGTATGTCAGTATGAGTGAATGTGTGTGTGTGAGTGAGTCTGTGTGTGTGAGAGTGTGTCTGAGAGTCTGTGTGTGTGTGTAGGGAGGTTGCACGTAAGGTCACCGGGTCAAAGGGCTTGACGCACGGAGCCGCTCAATCCATCTGGAGGACATCGCAGCTTCCGGTATATGTTGTTAATACACGAAACGCGTACTTTCCTACCAGTTAAAAACCACCAAAATGGTGAATTTTTGCGCTGTAAATAATTGTGGAAGTCTGGGTAACTGTGAGAGACATCTATCCTACAGAATTCCAAAAGAGTAGAGAAATGAAGGTAAAGAGAAGCGAGAGCTGAAGGGACAACAACAGCTAAAGTGCTTGGCGAACATTGGCCGTGCAGATATCGAGATTGGAAAATATTGGGAATTATCGCCTTTGCTCACTGCATTTCATCAACAGTAAGGCATTATTTGTGATTTTTCTTGATTCCATTGGTATCTAAAAAGTTTCAGAAGTGATAAATCTGGCTGTAAAATTTTTAAATCACCCATGGTTCTGAAGTGGGTTTTTACATGCAAAACGAAAACGCTTCTGAAGCTAAATTTATCTTTAAAAAAATCTCCAGACTTACGAGTGGTGTGTGGAAAAGTAACTTTTCTATCATTATGCTATTGAGATGTATATTTTGGCAAATAATAAAATGTCCTGACTGCTTAAAGACCCACTCCCTTTCAATAGGATATTGTCAATTTGCTGAGGTTGATTATGTCCAATTAACAGCTAACAATTATGCCATTCCTTGGCTTGCGTCTGAGTAAAATGTAATTCAAAACCCACGTATGGGTCGCGATTTTTTTAATGATAAATCTTGCTTCAGAGGCGTTTTCTTTTTTATGTAAAAACCCACTTGAGAACCATGGGCGATTTTAAAATTTTACAGCCAGATTTATCACTTCTGAAACTTTTTAGATGCCAAAGGAATCAAGAAAAACCACAAATAATGCCTTACTGTTGATGAAATGCAGTGAGCAAACGCGATAATCCAATATTTACAATCTCGATTTCTACACGGCCAATGTTCGCCAAGCACTTTAGCTGTTGTAGTCCCTTCACCTCTTGCTTCTATCTACCGTCATTTCTCCTCACATTTGGAATTCTGAAGTAGGATAAATGTCTCTCACGCTTATCCCGATTTCCATAATTATTTACAGCGCAAAAATTGACCATTTTGGCGGGTTTTAACAGGCCCACTACGCTGGAAACAATGGTAAGTGCTTACCTGCAGTTCATCGCGTGTACTCCACTTGGCGTAGCGTAGCAACAGTACGGGTCATGGGTCGTGACCCAACTGCCGTGCAACCAGGGCCGGATTTAGATTAAGAGAGGCCCTAAGCTGTTCCACTTGTGAGGCCCCCCCCCCCCAATCCCCCACCCATACGAGTAGAGGAAGATGGTCCACCAGATTGACACCGATTTGCAGCCGAGCATGGCCAATGAGATAAGGGGCTGGAAAGCTGCGCTTTCTTTATTTATTTATTTATTGCCAGTGCTAGTGTCGAGTTATTGGCTTAAAACACTATTATTCTAAAATGGAGGGCAAGGAAAATTACTGAAGGGTTGTTTAGAGACTACAGTGCGTTGTGACAGCATATGTAAGAAAGGCCTATGACTGTCAAAAATATTATACACCTAGCAGGGCACTCACTTAATTTTTTTCTCGGTTGTCAGCCGGGCAACCTTGGCAGCTTTTAAAGTTGCCAAATGACAGTTTAGATGGTCATTTAAGACATAAAAATTATGCTCAATGAAGCATTCACATATTTTCTCTGCTTCAAATAAAGTCACAAACTAAACATATTCACCAATCAAGACATGATATATACCACAATGATGCAGCAAAATTATAATACAGTATCTTATTGCCTTTTACACATCGCAATGAATGCAATTTCTATTATTTCTTTCCACTTCCAAACATAGAAACATAGAAAATAGGTGCAGGAGGAGGCCATTTGGCCCTTCGAGCCTGCACCGCCATTTAATATGATCATGGCTGATCATCCAACTCAGTATCCTGTACCTGCCTTCTCTCCAAATCCCCTGATCCCTTTAGCCACAAGGGCCACATCTAACTCTTAAATATAGCCAATAAAATGGCCTCAACTACCTTCTGTGGCATAGAATTCCAGAGATTCACCACTCTGTGTGAAAAATGTTTTTCTCATCTCGGTCCTAAAAGATTTCCCCCTTATCCTTAAACTATGACCCCTTGTGCTGGACTTCCCCAACATCGGAAACAATCTTCCTGCATCTAGCCTGTCCAACCCCTTAAGAATTTTGTAAGTTTCTATAAGATCCCCCCTCAATCTTCTAAATTCTAGCGAGTACAAGCCGAGTCTATCCAGTCTTTCTTCATATGAAAGTCCTGACATCTTAGGAATCAGTCTGGTGAACCTTCTCTGTACTCCCTCTATGGCAAGAATGTCTTTCCTCAGATTTGGAGACCAAAACTGTGCGCAATACTCCAGGTGTGGTCTCACCAAGACCCTGTACAACTGCATTAGAACCTCCCTGCTCCTATACTCAAATCCTTTTGCTATAAATGCTAACATACCATTTGCTTTCTTCACTGCCTGCTGCACCTGCATGCCTACTTTCAATGACGGGTGTACCATGACACCCAGGACTCGTTGCATTTCCCCTTTTCCTAATCGGCCACCATTCAGATAATAGTCTACTTTCCTGTTTTTGCCACCAAAGTGGATAACCTCACATTTATCCACATTATACTGCATCTGCCATGCACTTGCCCGCTCACCCAGCCTATCCAAGTCACCTTGCAGCTTCCTAGCATCCTCCTCACAGCTAACAATGCCCCCCAGCTTCGTGTCATCCGCAAACTTGGAGATGTTGCATTCAATTCCCTCGTCCAAATCATTAATATATATTGTAAATAGCTGGGGTCCCAGCACTGAGCCTTGCGGTACCCCACTAGTCACTGCCTGCCATTCTGAAAAGGACCCGTTTACTCCTACTCTTTGCTTCCTGTCTGTCAGCCAGTTCTCTATCCACATCAATACTAAACCTCCAATACCGTGTATTTTAAGTTTGTATACTAATCTCTTATGTGGGACCTTGTCGAAAGCCTTCTGAAAGTCCAGATATAACACATCCACTGGTTCTCCCTTATCCACTCTACTAGTTACATCCTCGAAAAATTCTATAAGATTCGCCAGACATGATTTACCTTTCATAAATCCATGCTGACTTTGTCCAATGATTTCACCATTTTCCAAATGTGCTGCTATCCCATCTTTAATAACTGACTCTAGCAGTTTCCCCACTACCGATGTTAGACTAACTGGTCTGTAATTCCCCGTTTTCTCTCTCCCTCCATTTTTAAAAAGTGGGGTTACATTAGCTACCCTCCAATCCTCAGGAACTACTCCAGAATCTAAAGAGTTTTGAAAAATTATCACTAATGCATCCACTATTTCTGGGGCTCCTTCCTTAAGTACTCTGGGATGCAGCCTATCTGGCCCTGGGGATTTATCGGCCTTTCATCCATTCAATTTACCTAACACCACTTCCCGGCTAACCTGGATTTCACTCAGTTCCTCCATCTCATTTGACACCCGGTCACCTGCTTTTTCCAGCAGATTATTTATGTCTTCCTTAGTGAAGACAGAACCAAAGTAGTTATTCAATTGGTCTGCCATGTCCTTGTTCCCCATGATCAATTCACCTGTTTCTGACTGCAAGGGACCTACATTTGTTTTAACCAATCTTTTTCTCTTCACATATCTATAAAAACTTTTGCAGTCAGTTTTTATGTTCCCTGCCACTTTTCTTTCATAATCCATTTTCCCTTTCCTAATTAAGCCCTTTGTCCTCCTCTGCTGGACTCTCCCAGTCCTCTCCCAATTTCTCCCAGTCCTCTGGTAGGCTGCTTTTTCTGGCTAATTTGTATGCTTCATCTTTTGTTTTGATACTATCCCTGATTTCCCTTGTTATCCACGGATGCACTACCTTCCCTGATTTATTCGTTTGCCAAACTGGGATGATCAATTGTTGTAGTTCATCCATGCAGTCTTTAAATGCCTTCCATTGCACATCCACCGTCAACCCTTTAAGAATCAATTGCCAGTCTATCTTGGCCAATTTACGTCTCATACCCTCAAAGTTACCTTTCTTTAAGTTCAGAACCCTTGTTTCTGAATTAATTATGTCACTCTCCAGCCTAATGAAGAACTCAACCATTTTATGCTCTTGCCCAAGGGGGCACGCACAACAAGACTGCTAACTACCCATTCCTCATTACTCAATACCCAGTCTAGAATAGCCTGCTCTCTCGTTGGTTCCTCTACATGTTGGTTTAGAAAACTATCCCGCAAGAAATCCTTTTCCTCAGCACCCCTGCCAATTTGATTTACCCAATCTATATGTAGATTGTAGTCACCCATTATAACTGTTTTACCTTTGTTGCACGCATTTCTAATTTCCTGTTTGATGCCTTCCCCAACTCCACTACTACTGTTAGGTGGCATGTACACAACTCCCAGTAGCGTTTTCTGCCCCTTAGTGTTTCGCAGCTCTACCCATATCGATTCCACATCCTCCAAGCTAATGTCCTTCCTTTCTATTGCGTTAATCTCCTCTCTAACCAGCAACTCTACCCCACCTCCTTTTCCTTTCTGTCTATCCCTCCTGAATATTGAATATCCCTGGATGTTCAGCTCCCAGCCTTGGTCACCCTGGAGCCATGTCTCCGTGATCCCAACTATATCATAGTTATTAATAGCTATCTGCACATTCAACTCATCCACCTTATTACGAATGCTCCTTGCATTGAGACACAAAGCCTTCAGGCTTGTTTTTACAACACTCTTACCCCTTATACAATTATGTTGAAAAGTGGCCCTTTTTGGTTTTTGCCCTGGATTTGTCTGCCTCCCACTTTTACTTTTCACCTTGCTACCTATTGCTTCTACCCGCATTTTACACCCTCTGTCTCTCTGCTCACACATTTAAGAAACACACCACCTCTTATTCTCTGTTTATTATTTTTTTCTTCTTTCCCCCCTACATGTTGGGTCTGAGTGCTTCCCTTCTCTGCCTCCTGCCTCACACACTGTCTTCTAGCTTTCTCTATTTGAGTCCCTCCCCCCAAACAAAATTCTGGTTGGATTATTCAGAGTGGTAGCTGTGTGGAATGAGCTTCCAGTGGAAGTGGTGGAGGCAGGTTCGATGTTATCCTTTAAAAATAGATTGGATGGGTATATGGACGGGAAAGGAATGGAGGGTTATGGTCTGAGTGCAGGTAGATGGGACTAGGGGGAAGTATTTTATTTACTTCCGTCCTTATATGGTTATATGGTTATATGGTATGATCAACCTCAGTGAGACCAAGTGCAGGCCTGGCAATCGCTTCGCATAACACCGACACTCAGTTCGCAATAACCAACCTGATCTCCCAGTGGCTCAGCACTTCAACTCCCCCTCCCATTCCGAATCCGACCTTTCTGTTCTAGGCCTCCTCCAGGGCCAGAGTGAGGCCCACCGCAAATTGGAGGAACAGCACCTTATATTTTGCTTGGGTAGTTTACACCCCAGCGGTATGAACATTGGCTTCTCCAATTTCAGGTAGACCTTGCTTTCTCCCTCTTTCCCCTCGAATTCCCAGCTCTCCCACAGCCCACTGTCTCCGCGTCTTCCTTTCTTTTTCCCGACCCCCCCGCCCCGACATCAGTCTGAAGAAGGGTCTCGACCCGAAACGTCGCCTATTCCTTCGCTCCATAGATGCTGCCTCACCCGCTGATTTTCTCCAGCTTTGTCTACCAACTGGATCCCAGCACTGGCCACATCTTCCCATCTCCTCCCCTGTTGGCTTTCTGCAGAGACCGCTCCTTCCGTAACTCCCTGGTCAATTCGTCCCTTCCCACCCAAACCACCCCCTCCCCTGGCACTTTCCCTTGCAACCGCAGGAAATGCTAGACTTGTCGCTTTATCTCCCCCCTTGACTCCATTCAAGGACCCAAGCCGTCTTTCCAGTTGCGGCAGAGGTTCACCTGCACCTCCTCCAACCTCATCTATTCCATCCACTGCTCTAGGTGTCAGCTGCTCTACATCGGTGAGACCGACCATAGGCTTGGCGATCGCTTTGCCCAATCCCTCCGCTCGGTTCGCAATAACCAACCTGACCTCCCGGTGGCTCAGCACTTCAACTCCCCCTCCCATTCCGAATCCGACCTTTCTGTCCTGGGCATCCTCCATGGTCAGAGTGAGGCCCACCGTAAATTGGAAGAGCAGCACCTCATATTTTGCTTGGGCAGTTTACACCCCAGCGGTATGAAAATTGACCCCCAATTTCAGGTAGTCCCTGCTTTCTCCTCCGCTTCCCAGCTCTCCCTCAGCCCACTCTCTCCACCTCTTCCTTTCTTCTTCCGCCGCCCTCTGCACCCTCACATCAGTTTGAAGAAGGGTCTCGACCTAAAACGTCGCCTATTTCCTTCGCTCCATAGATGCTGCCTCACCCGCTGAGTTTCTCCAGCATTTTTGTCTTCCCATTCACACAAGTTCTGTTATCCCACTTTCCTCACCCACTCCCTACACATTAGGGGCAATTTTACAGAGACAAGTTAACCTACAAAGCCAATGCATCTTTGGGATGTGGGAGGAAACCTACATGGTTGCAGGGAGAATGTGCAAATTCAACACAGACAGGGCCCGAGGACAGGATCGAACACAGATCCCTGGCCTGTGAGGCAGCAAGTCCACTAGCTGTGCCACTATATTTTATTTTCCAACACACAAAAAATTATACGTTGATAACTTTGGTTACTAAAAAGAAAGAAACTATCCATTTTCAGTCTTAAATCTCTAAGTGATGCTATGTCCCCCTTTACAGCTACTGTATGTTTTAATTCAGTTCAAGACTATGGGGCAGTACATTGGCTATAAAGTTGCTGCCTAAAATTGCCAGAGACCCGGAATTGATCCTGAATATGATCCTTGCTTGCTGTCTGTCTGTCTGTATGGAGTTTGCTCCTTTTCCCTTTGATCGCATGGGTTTTCTCTGGGTGCTCTTGTTCCCTTCCACATTCCAAAGGTGTGCAGGAACCTTTTTCAGACCCAACCCAAAACGTAATATTTTCCTTTTGTCCATAGATTCTATCTGACCTGTTGAGTTACTCCAGCTTTTTGTGTCTATCTTCAGTTTAAACCAGTATCTGCAGTTCTTTCCTACACACAGGATACGATAGACTTTATTAATCCCAGGAGGGAAATTGTGTGTGTGTGTGTGTGTGTATGTATAGTTATATATTCATATATAAATATACACTGTTTTGTTTTCTCGTTTATAACATTGTTTACAGAGTACTATGTTTACATATTCTGTTGTGCTACTACAAGTAAGAATTTCATTGGGACATGAGAATCAAACATGAGAGAATAAAACACTCTTGACTCTTGACTTACGTCGCTAATGTGTGGGATAGAACTAGTGTACGGGTGATCAGTTGTCGGCGTGGACTCGGGGGGCCGAAGGGCCTGTTTCCACGCTGTATGTCTAAATTAAACTAAAACACTAAAACCAGAGGAAATCTAAAGAAGGGTCTCTACCCGAAACGTCACCCAATTTCTTCTATCCAGAGATGCTGGCTGCTCAAAGGAGTTCCACCGCACAATTAAAGCATGGAATAGTCTTCACCCTACCATAGGTACCCAACCAGAAGCAATTAAATTTAAGGTAGCTCTTTTTTTTCCGAAGAACCCTTTTTTGTTTAAGTCCAAGTCAAGAGTCAAGAGAGTTTTATTGTCATGTGTTCCAGATAGGACAATGAAATTCTTGCTTGCTGCAGCACAACAGAATGTGGAAACATAATACAGAACAGGAGATAAAAGTTCAGTGTGTCTATATACCATAGACCATATATATATGCACAATAAATAAACAGATAAAATGCAATAGGCTGTTATTTTTCAGAGTTTGGTGGTGGTGTTCAAATTCAGTTTAAATTCCATTTCGAATATTTTTGGAGGACCAGGAAACCAAGAAGCAAGAGGTTACTCCAGGGAGTTACTCCAGCTCCAGCGAGTGATTCGCGGCGAGTGGACAGCAATGGCAGCCAGATCTCCCACCATGCAAAGGGAGGGAGAAAATGGCCGACGCCGACCAGTTGCAGTGGCAGTGCGCATGTGCAGGGCGGCACATATGCACAACTACGGCCGATGATGTGCTGGCCAAAGATCCTCGCTATAGGATCTTTGGTGCTGGCCGTGGTTGTGTGCATGTGCGGCGGACGAGGAGCGGGCGGAGACCCGAGAGACAGAGAGTGGCAGAGAGAGAGAGAAAGATAGAGAGGGGCCTGCTCAGAATTAAATGACAAGTGTTGCCAAGCTGGGCAAAATGGCACGGCCTTTAGGTTGCCCGGCGGGACTGTGGGTTGCCATTGGCAACCGGGCAACCGTTAATTCGAGCCCTGATAGACCATATATATACACAATAAATAAACAGATAAAATCCAATAGGCTGTTATTGTTCAGCCCTCTACCACCTCCAGTTTAAATTCCATTTAGAATATTTATGGAGGACCAGGAAACCAGAAGCAAGAGTTACTGCAGGGAGTTACTCCTGATCCAGGGTCAGGGACTGATTATGCGTTGGTTTTCAGCGCTTGCGGCGAGCAATGGTGGCCAAATCTCCCACATTTCAAAGCGAGGGAGAAAGTGCCCAGCGCCGACCAGTTGCCGTGGCAGTGTGCATGCGCAGGGCGGCCGATGATGTGCGGGCCGTGGTTGTGCGCATGTGCAGGGGGAGGACGTGCAGGCCGTAGCAGTGCGCATGTGCAAGGCTGCCTGCCATGCCGGTGGATGAGGAGCGGAGAGCGGAGAGCGGAGACCCGGCAGCCCGGACACGGAGAGTCAGACAGAGAGAGAGAGATAGAGAGGGGGCCCGCTCAGAGTTGAACGGCAGGTGTCCTGCCTTGGCCGGAGGCCCCCTAGATTTCAAGGCCCGAGGCTTCAGCCTATGAAGCCTAGTGGTCAATCCGGCTCTGCGAGGCCCCCCTAGATCTCGAGGCCCTAAGCTTAAGCTTGTCCAGCTTATACATAAATCCGGCCCTGCGTGCAACCTACCTACAGTATATACAGTGGCTTGCAAAAGTATTCATACCCCTTGAACTTTTCCACATTTTGTCACGTTACAACCACAAACGTAAATGTATTTTATTGGAATTTTATGTGATAGACCAACACAAAGTGGCGCATAATTGTGAAGTGGAAGGAAAATGATACATGGTTTTCAAATTTTTTTACAAATAAAAAACTAAAAAGTGTCGCGTGCAAAAGTATTCAGCCCCCTTTACTCTGATACCTCTAAATAAAATCCAGTGCAACCAATTGCCTTCAGACGTCACCTAATTAGTAAATAGAGTCCACTTGTGTGTAATCTAATCTCAGTATAAATACAGCTGTTCTGTGAAGGCCTCAGAGGTTTGTTAGAGAACATTAGTGAACAAACAGCATCATGAAGCCCAAGGAACACACCAGACAGGTCAGGGATAAAGTTGTGGAGAAGTTTAAAGCAGTGTTAGGTTATAAAAAAATATCCCAAGCTTTGAACATCTCATGGAGCACTGTTCAATCCATCATCCGAAAATGGAAAGAGTATGGCACAACTGCAGACCTACCAAGACATGGCCGTCCACCTAAACTGACAGGCTGGGCAAGGAGAGCATTGATCAGAGAAGCAGCCAAGAGGCCCATGGTAACTCTGGAGGAGCTGCAGAGATCCACAGCTCAGGTGGGAGAATCTGTCCACAGGACAACTATTAGTCGTGCACTCCACAAATCGGGCCTTTATGGAAGAGTGGCAAGAAGAAAGCCATTGTTGAAAAAAAGCCATAAGAAGTCCCGTTTGCAGTTTGCCACAAGCCATGTGGGGGACACAGCAAACATGTGGAGGAAGGTGCTCTGGTCAGATGAGACCAAAATTGAAGTTTTTGGCCTAAATGCAAAACGCTATGTGTGGCGGAAACCTAACACTGCACATCACCCTGAACACACCATTCCCACTGTGAAACATGGTGGTGGCAGCATCATGCTGTGGGGATGCTTTTCTTCAGCAGGGACAGGGAAGCTGGTCAGAGTTGATGGGAAGATGGATGGAGCCAAATACAGGGCAATCTTGGAAGAATACCTGTTAGAGTCTGCAAAAGACTTGATACTGGGGCGGAGGTTCACCTTCCAGCAGGACAACGACCCTAAACATACAGCCAGAGCTACAATGGAATGGTTTAGATCAAAGCATATTCATGTGTTAGAATGGCCCACTCAAAGTCCAGACCTAAATCCAATTGAGAATCTCTGGCAAGACTTGAAAATTGTTGTTCACAGACGCTCTCCATCCAATCTGACTGAGCTTGAGCTATTTTGCAAAGAAGAATGGGCAAAAATTTCAGTCTCTAGATGTGCAAAGCTGGTAGAGACATACCCCAAAAGACTTGCAGCTGTAATTGCAGCGAAAGGTAGTTCTACAAAGTATTGACTCAGGGGGGCTGAATACTTTTGCACGCGACACTTTTCAGTTTTTTATTTGTAAAAAAATTTGAAAACCATGTATCATTTTCCTTCCACTTCACAATTATGCGCCACTTTGTGTTGGTCTATCACATAAAATCCCAATAAAATACATTTACGTTTGTGGTTGTAACATGACAAAATGTGGAAAAGTTCAAGGGGTATGAATACTTTTGCAAGCCACTGTATGTGTGTGTGTGAGAGTCTGTGTGTGTCTCTGTGTGCGTGTCTGTGTAAGTGTGTATGTGTGTGAGTGTGTGAGTGTGTGTGAGTGTCTGTGTGTGTGAGTGTCTGTGTGAGATGGAGGGTGAGTGTGTGATCAGCAAATAACAAATAGTACAAATAATATAGTCTTTCGTAGTTCAGAGCTTATTCGTTATGTTTAATAGCCTGATGGCTGTCAGGAAGAAGCTGTTCCTCAATGTGGATGTTACAGTTTTCAGTTTACAAAAGTCGGACGTGACTCCAGAAGTCGGGCATAAGTCAGTCAGTCCACAAGCCGTGATTCAGTCTGTCAGTCCAGAGGCCATGAGTGAGTCAGTCAGTCAGTCGGTCCAGAGACCATGAGATAATCCCAAGGCAGTGAGTCGAGAGGCCATGAGTAGGTCGCCCCCCCACCTCAAGACGCTGCCCTCCACCTGGCTATAGGATGCTCCCCCTCCTGAAGCCGCCCACATCACCCGCTGCAGGACACCCCCTCCCTCATCAGCCCACGAGAGCCAGCGCCTGAAGCCGTCCCCCTCCCTCGGCTGAAGGACGTTTGCCGCCCCCCACCCCACCCCGACAGCCCCCGCCTCAAAAAAATGTTTTGCACAAACTCTTCAGTGAGCCCTGAGGATTGAGAATTACGACAAAACAATGGAATTCTTTAATTTGCCACAACCAAGAAATGGAAGAATGCACCTTGACGATGACAATCCAGAATTGCTGCAGGAATTGCAATACGATAGAACTGAACAACAGCAATTTGTTGAGGAGAATGGGCCTCTGCTGAATGCTGAGCAGAGAGCAGTGTATGCACTCAATTTAACAGGTGAAGACATTCCCCTTCAGCAGACCCAATTCCCCATTCAATCAAGTTTTGCTATGACGATCCATAAAGCACAAGGACAAACAATGCACAAGGCGTTGATGTACCTCGACAAACCGGTATTTCAGCATGGAAAACTATATGTGTCTCTTACCCGAGGAAAGGTGAAGGGAAATGTCAAGGTTTTCATGGAACATAGACCAAGAACATTGTCATTAAAAGCGTGCTTCGTTGAATGATGACTTCTAAGATAAATTCTCAGATTTTCTTTGTTAAAATTTGACTGCTCAATCTCTCTATATTTGAATTGTATTTAAGTAAGTGAACTGCCAGCCCACCAGCTGTAAGTGACTGAACTGCCACCACACCAGCTGTGATTGACTGCACTGCCAGCCCACCAGCCCTGAGTAAGTGAACTGCCAGCCCACCAGCTGTAAGTGACTGAACTGCCAGCCCACCAGCCGTGAGTGACTGCACAGCCAGCCCACCAGCCATGAGTAAGTGAACTGCCAGCACACCTGCTGTGACTGAACTGCCAGCCCACCAGCCGTGAGTGACTGCACTGCCAGCCCACCAGCCATGAGTAAGTGAACTGCCAGCCCACCAGCCATGACTCCCTGAACTGCCAGCCCAATAATCCATTCAGTCCACCCTCTCCCCCATCTCTCTCACAGAGTCTGTCACCGGTTTTGGGCAGAATTTCTGGCAGTTTCTCAGCTGTCAGCCTGCCAGGTCTGAGTGACTGTACTGCCAGGCCTCAGTGACTGAGCTGCCAGCCCAAGAATCCATTTGGCCCACAATGTCCATACTAGCCCTCTAGATACCAGTCCCTTTGGCCCACAACACCCATACTAGCGCAACAGAACCCCCCCCCCCCAGTAGCCAGCAATACTGGAATAGGTGGAGATGGAATATTGCGTTGGGTGATGCTGGAACCCAACGGGTCCTACTTAGTCTTGTATTTATATATGAATATCTATATTACTAAAAGTCTGATCTTGACCGCTTTTGGCCCACTGTGGTGCAATGTCCGAGAGAACGCTGCCACCTACGGCCGTCATTTTTGGCCACCTCGCTCAGAGACCCCCTCCGCCTTCCTGGACCAGAGGATTTTTCCCATCGATGCAAAATGAGAGAGATATTAATGTTTAAAAATAATTCGCCATTCTTTCTGCTGCCCCTGCTGGCGGCAGGGGGAGGGACTATAAAACCCGGACGTGTCGTGCCTCATTTAGTCTCTGCCAGACCCAGAAAGCCAGAGGGTCACGGCTCTCTGAGCTGCGAATCTACTCCACGGTGAGTCCCCTCGATGTGGTTTTCAGCGAACTGATGTGTATTTTGTCAGCTTGCCTGCTTGCTCAGTGTTTTGTTCCCACAATTGCTTGGCATTTTTTAAATTGCTTTTCAGCGAACTGATGTGTATTTTGTCGGCTTGCCTGCTTGCTCAGTGTTTTTTTCCCCCCATTGCTTGCCGTTTTTTAAAGGGCTTTCAGCAACAGTTTTCGGATGGATAAAGTGAATAAACATTTTATTAGATGAGAACTGTGTTTAATTTTAAAATTGGCGCACATTCTGTGATTTTCGCTTGGGTGCAAGATGGCGCCGATGGCGTCATTTCCGGTTAGCGGCATGCTGGCGCTGAGTGCGTCATTTCCGGTTCGAGAGGGTGACGTCAAGATGCCGCCGAGTGCAGGCGCTGTTGAATAATTCATGAGTTTACTGCTCTCTATGGTGAGTGTGTTTGTTGGATGTTATTTAGCTTCAGCACCAGCAGCCTGTACAGCAGGCTTTAAAGATTCCTTTTACACACTGTATATTCAACACGTTCTGAAGTTACTTGGCATTTGGTGTGTGTGTATGTGAATGTGTGTGTATGTGCATGTGTGTGTGAATGTGTGAGTGTATGAGTCTGTATGTGCATGTGTGTGTGTGTGTGAGTGAGTGTATGTGTGTGTGCATGTGTGTGTGTGTATGTGTATAAGTCTGTGTGTGTATGAGTCTGTGTGTGAATGAGTGTGTGTGTGTATGTGTGTATGAGTATGTGTGTGTGCGCATGTGTATGTGAATGAATCTGTGTGTATGTGTGTGTATGAATGTGTGTGCATGTATGTGTGTGTGAGTGTATGTGTGAATGAGTCTGTGTGTGAATGACTCTGTGTGTGTGTATGTATGTGTGTATGTGTGTGTGTGTGTGTGTGAATGAGTGTGTGTGTATGTGAATGAGTCTGTGTGTGTGAATGAGTCTGTGTGTGTGTGAATGAGTCTGTGTGTATGTGAATGAGTCTCTGTGTGTGTATGTGTGAATGAGTCTGTGTGTGTGTGAATGAGTGTGTGTATATATGATTGTGTGTGTGTGTATGAGTCTGTGTGTGTATGGGTCTGTGTGAATGTGTGTGTGTGTGAATGAGTCTGTGTGTGTATGTGTGTGTGTGTGTGTGAATGAGTCTGTGTGTGTGTGTGTGTATGTGTATGTGAATGAGTCTGAGTGTGTGTGTGAATGAGTCTGTGTGTGTGTATGTGAATGAGTCTGTGTGTGTGTATGTGAGAATGAGTCTGTGTGTGTATGTGTGAATGAGTCTGTGTGTGTGTGTGTGTGCATGAGTCTGTGTGAATGAGTCTGTGAATGTGTGTGTGTGCGTGTGTGTGAGTGAGTGAATGAGTCTGTGTGTGTATGTGAATGAGTCTGTGTGTGTATGTATGTGTGTGTATGTATGTGTGTGTGTGAATGAGTGTGTGTGTGTGTGTGTGTGAATGAGTGTGTGTGTATATGAATGAGACTGAGTGAGTGTGAGTGAATGAGTCTGTGTGTGTATGTGAATGAGTCTGTGTGTGTGTGAGAATGAGTCTGTTTGTGTGTATGTGTGTGTGAATGAGTCTGTGTGTGTGTGCATGTGAATGAGTCTGAGTGTGTGTGAGTGTGAATGAATCTGTGTGTATGTGAATGAGTCTGTGTATGTGAATGAGTCTGTGTGTGTGTGTGTATATGATTGTGTGTGTGTATATGATTGTGTGTGTGTGTATGTGTGAGTCTGTGTGTATATGAGTCTGTGTGTGTGAATGCGTCTGTGTGAATGTGTGTGAGTGTGAGTGTGTGTGAATGAGTCTGTGTGTGTATATGAATGAGTCTGTGTGTGTGTGAATGAGTCTGAGTGTGTCTGTGTGAATGAGTCTGTGTGTGTGTGTATGTGAATGAGTCTGAGTGAGTGTGAATGAGTCTGTGTGTATGTGAATGAGTCTGTGTGTATGTGAATGAGTCTGTTTGTGTGTATGTGTGAATGAGTCTGTCTGTGTGTGTATATATGATTGTGTGTGTGTATGTATGAGTTTGTGTGTATATGAGTCTGTGTGTGAATGAGTCTGTGCGTGTGAATGAGTCTGTGAGTGTGTGTGTATGTGAATGAGTGTGTGTGTGTGTATGTATGTGTGTGAATGAGTCTGTGTGTGTATGTGTGAATGAGTCTGTGTGTGTGTGTGTATGTGTGTGTGTGTGCGAATGTGTGTGTACGCATGTGTGTGTACGCATGTGTGTATGTGTGAATGAGTCTGTGTGTGAATGAGTCTGTGTGTGTGTGTGTATGAATGTGTGTGTGCGTGTGTGAATGAGTGTGTGTGTATGTGTGTGCGAATGAGTGTGTGTGTATGTGTGTGTGTGAATGAGTCTGTGTATGTGTGAATGAGTCTGTGTATGTGAATGAGTGTGTGCGTGTGTGTATGTGTGAATGAGTCTGTGTGTGTGTATATATGATTGTGTGTGTATGTATGAGTCTGTGTGTGTATGTGAATGAGTCTGTGTGCGTGTGTGTGAATGAGTCTGTGTGTGTGTATGTGAATGAGTCTGTGTGTGTATGTGTGAATGAGTCTGTGTGTATGTGAGAATGAGTCTGTGTGAATGAGTGTGAATGAGTGTGTGTGTGTGTATGATTGTGTTTGTGTGTGCATGAGTCTGTGTGCATGAGTCTGTGTGAATGTGCGTGTGTGTGAGTGAGTGAATGAGTCTGTGTGTGTATGTGAATGAGTCTGTGTGTGTGTGTGTATGTATGTGTGTGTGTGTGTGAATGAGTCTGTGTATATGAATGAGACTGAGTGTGAGTGAATGAGTCTGTGTGTGTATGTGAATGAGTCTGTGTGTGTGTGTGTGAGAATGAGTCTGTTTGTGTGTATGTGTGTGAATGAGTCTGTGTGTATGTGTGTGTGTATGTATGTGTGTGTGTGTGAATGAGTCTGTGTGTGTGTGTGAATGAGTCTGTGTGTGTGTGTGCATGTGAATGAGTCTGAGTGTGTGTGAGTGTGAATGAATCTGTGTGTGTATGTGAATGAGTCTGTGTGTGTGTGTGTGAGAATGAGTGTGTGTGTGTGTATATATGATTGTGTGTGTATATATGATTGTGTGTGTGTGTATGTACGAGTCTGTGTGTATATGAGTCTGTGTGTGTGAATGAGTCTGTGTGAATGTGTGTGAGTGTGAGTGTGTGTGAATGAGTCTGTGTGTGTATATGAATGAGTCTGTGTGTATGTGTGTGTGTGTGTGAATGAGTCTGAGTGTGTCTATGTGAATGAGTCTGTGTGTGTGTGTATGTGAATGAGTCTGAGTGAGTGTGAATGAGTCTGTGTGTATGTGAATGAGTCTGTGTGTATGTGAATGAGTCTGTTTGTGTGTATGTGTGAATGAGTCTGTGTGTGTGTATATGATTGTGTGTGTGTGTGTATGTATGAGTCTGTGTGTATATGAGTCTGTGTGTGTGAATGAGTCTGTGTGTATGTGTGAATGAGTCTGTGAGTGTGTGTGTATATGCACAGACCTCCAGATTCAACTTTATTGTCATTGTGCAGTGTACAGTACAGAGACAACGAAATGCAGTTAGCATCTCCCTAGAAGAGCGACATAAATATGAGCAGTAAATAAATAAATCTAATAAATCCTGGTGGGAGGAGTGTCCGGGGGGGGGGGGGGGGTGTGATTGGCAGTCACCGAGGTACAGTGTTGAGTAGTGTAACCGCCGCAGGGAAGAAGCTGTTCCTGGACCTGCTGGTCCGGCAACGGAGAGACCTGTAGCGCCTCCCGGATGGTAGGAGGGTAAACAGTCTGTGGTTGGGGTGAGAGCAGTCCTTGGCGATGCTGAGCGCCCTTCGCAGACAACGCTTGCTTTGGACAGACTCAATGGTGGGGAGTGAGGAACCGGTGATGCGTTGAGCAATTTTCACCACCCTCTGCAGTGCTTTCCGGTCGGAGACAGAGCAGTTGCCATACCATACTGTGATGCAGTTGGTAAGGATGCTCTCGATGGTGCAGCGGTAGAAGTTCACCAGAATCCGAGGAGACAGATGGACCTTCTTTAGTCTCCTCAGGAAGAAGAGACGCTGGTGAGCCTTCTTGACCAGAGTTGAGGTATTGTTGGTCCAAGAGAGGTCATCGGAGATGTTGACCCCCAGGAACCTGAAGCTGGAAACACGTTCCACCTCCCTCCCGTTAATGTGGATGGGGGTGTGCATGCCGCCCCTAGACTTCCTGAAGTCTACAATGAGCTCCTTGGTCTTCTTGGAGTTAAGGGCCAGGTTGTTGTCAGCGCACCATGCTGCTAGGAGCTGGACCTCCTCCCTATAGGCCGACTCATCGTTGTTGCTGATGAGGCCAATCACCGTTGTATCATCTGCATACTTGATGATGGTGTTAGTACCATGTACAGGTGTGCAGTCGTAGGTGAAGAGGGAGTAGAGGAGGGGGCTCAGCACACAGCCCTGTGGAACGCCGGTGTTCAGGGTGAGGGTTGAAGAGGTGTGCTTGTCTAACCTAACAGACTGGGGTCTGTTGGTTAGAAAGTCCAGTATCCAGTTGCAGAGGGAGGGGTCGATGCCCAGGTCACCGAGTTTGGTGATCAGTTTAGAGGGTATGATGGTGTTGAATGCTGAGCTGTAATCGATGAACAGCATTCTTACGTAAGTGTCTCTGTTGTCGAGGTGGGAGAGGGCGGAGTGAAGTGCCGTTGAGATGGCATCCTCCGTACTCCTGTTCTTGCGGTAGGGAAACTGATAGGGATCCAACGTGGGGGGTAGGCAGCCTTTGAGGTGTGCCAGGACCAGCCTCTCGAAGCACTTGGCGATGATGGGAGTAAGTGCAACTGGGCGGAAGTCGTTGAGGCTTGCCGCAGTGGAGTGTTTTGGCACCGGCACGATGGAGGTGGATTTAAGGCACGTGGGCACAACTGCTTGGGCAAGTGACAGGTTGAAGATGTCAGTCCAGACGTCTGTCAGCTGCGCAGCACAGGCCCTGAGGACGCGCCCGGGGATGCCGTCGGGGCCAGCAGCCTTACGTGCATTAGTCCTACTCAGTGCCATGTACACGTCGAAGGGGGTGAGTGAGAGGGGCTGGTGATCGGCAGGGAGCACCGCCTTGATGGCCAACTGCCGATTGTCCCTATCGAAACGGCCATAGAAGTGGTTGAGCTCCTCAAGGAAGGAGGCGTTACTGGATGTGGGGGTGGTGTTGGTGGGTCTAAAGTCCGTGATGGCCTGGATGCCTTGCCACATGCATCGGGGGTCGGAGTTGTTGTTGAAGTGCTCCTCAATCCTGAGTTTATGGCAGTGCTTGGCCTTCTTTATGCCCTTCTTCAGGTTAGCCCTGGATGAACTATAGGCTCGGGCATCGCCTGACCTGAAAGCGGTGTCCCGTGCTTTCAGCAGTAGCCTGACCTCGCTGTTCATCCATGGCTTCTGATTCGGGAATATGGTCACCTGTTTGAGGGAGGTGACACTGTTGATGGTGGAGTTTATAAAGTCCAGAACAGATGATGTATAGGAGTCAATGTCCGTGTGGGAGTCAAGGGTGGCCTGGGCTGCAAACGCCTTCCAGTCAGTGTTTCCAAAACACTGCTGAAGTGTGGAGTCCGCATCCTCTGACCAGACTTTAACTGTCCTCACAGTGGGTTTAACCCGTCTGATGAGTGGGGAGTACTTTGGGAGCAGGAACAATGAGAGGTGATCAGACTGTCCAAGGTGGGGGAGGGTATATGTGAATGAGTGTGTGTGTGTATGTGTGTGAATGAGTGTGCGGATGTGTGAATGAGTCTATGTGTGTATGTGTGAATGAGTCTGTGTGTGTGTATGTGTGAATGAGTCTGTGTGTGTGTGTATGTAGGTATGTGTGTGAATGTGTGAGTGTGAATGTGTGTGTGCGCATGTGTGTGTATGTGAATGAGTCTGTGTGAATGTGTGAGTGTGTGTATGAATGTGTGTGTGTGCGTGTGTGAATGAGTGTGTGTGTATGTGTGTGCGAATGAGTGTGTGTGTATGTGTGTGAATGAGTCTGTGTGTATGTGTGAATGAGTCTGTGTGTATGTGAATGAGTCTGTGTCTGTGTATGTGAATGAGTCTGTGTGCGTGTGTGTATGTGTGAATGAGTCTGTGTGTATATATGATTGTGTGTGTATGTATGAGTCTGTGTGTATGTGAATGAGTGTGCGTGTGTGTGTGTGTGAATGAGTCTGTGTGTGAATGAGTGTGTGTGTGTATGTGTGAATGAGTGTGTGAATGAGTCTGTGTGTGTATATGATTGTGTGTGTGTGTATGTATGAGTCTGTGTGTGTATATATATGAGTGTGTGTGTGAATGAGTCTGTGTGTGTATGTGTGAATGAGTCTGTGAGTGTGTATATGTGAATGAGTGTATGTGTGTATGTGTGTGTGAATGAGTCTGTGTGTATGTGTGAATGAGTCTGTGTGTATGTGTGAATGAGTCTGTGTGTGTATGTGTGAATGAGTCTGTGTGTGTGTGAATTAGTCTGTTCTGCAACATCGAGAAGAACTCTAAGATGGCACATTTCATGAGGCGTGAGTCATTGTTTGGGATGAATGTCCAATGATTAGGAGAGAAAGCTTTGAAGCGGTGGACAGAACTCTTCAACATGTCTGCAGCAACACTGCCTTTTGGCAGCATTCTTATCGTTTGTTGTGGCGATTTTCGACAACTACTTGCTGTGGTGAAAAGGGGAAATGATGCTGTGTGTGTATGTATGTGTGTGTGTGTGCATGTGAATGAGTCTGAGTGTGTGTGAGTGTGAATGAATCTGTGTGTATGTGAATGAGTCTGTGTGTGTATGTGAATGAGTCTGTGTGTGTGTGAGAATGAGTCTGTGTGTGAATGAGTCTGTGTGTGTGTGTGTGAATGAGTGTGTGTATGTATGAGTCTGTGTGTATACGAGTCTGTGTGTGAATGAGTCTGTGAATGTGTGTGTGTGAGTGTGTGAATGAGTCTGTGTGTGTATGTGAATGAGTATGTGTGTGTGTGAATGAGTCTGAGTGTGTGTGTGAATGAGTCTGTGTGTCTGTGTGTGAATGAGTCTGTGTGTGTGTGTATGAATGAGTCTGAGTGAGTGTGAATGAGTCTGTGTGTATGTGAATGAGTCTGTGTGTGTGTGTGTGAGAATGAGTCTGTTTGTGTGTATGTGTGAATGAGTCTGTGTGTGTGTGTGTATATCTGTTCTGCAACATCGAGAAGAACTCTAAGATGGCACATTTCATGAGGCGTGAAAGTCATTGTTTGGGATGAATGTCCAATGATTAGGAGAGAAAGCTTTGAAGCGGTGGACAGAACTCTTCAACATGTCTGCAGCAACACTGCCTTTTGGCAGCATTCTTATCGTTTGTTGTGGCGATTTTCGACAACTACTTGCTGTGGTGAAAAGGGGAAATGATGCTGTGTGTGTATGTATGTGTGTGTATGTGTGTGCGAATGAGTGTGTGTGTATGTGCGTGTGTATGTGTGTGTATGTATGTGTGTGTGAATGAGTCTGTGTATGTGTGAATGAGTCTGTGTGTATGTGAATGAGTCTGTGTATGTGAATGAGTCTGTGTGTGTGTGTATGTGTGAATGAGTCTGTGTGTGTGTGTGTGCATGTGAATGAGTCTGAGTGTGTGTGAGTGTGAATGAATCTGTGTGTATGTGAATGAGTCTCTGTGTGTGTATGTGAATGAGTCTGTGTGTGTGTATGTGAATGAGTCTGTGTGTGTGAGAATGAGTCTGTGTGTGTATGTGTGAATGAGTGTGTGTGTGTGTGTGTGTGTGTGTGTGAATGAGTGTGTATGTATGAGTCTGTGTGTATACGAGTCTGTGAATGTGTGTGTGTGTGAGTGTGTGTGAATGTGAATGAGTATGTGTGTGTGAATGAGTCTGAGTGTGTGTGTGAATGAGTCTGTGTGTCTGTGTGTGAATGAGTCTGTGTGTGTGTATGTGAATGAGTCTGAGTGAGTGTGAATGAGTCTGTGTGTATGTGAATGAGTCTGTGTATGTGAATGAGTCTGTGTGTATGTGAATGAGTCTGTTTGTGTGTATGTGTGAATGAGTCTGTGTGTGTGTGTGTATATGATTGTGTGTATATGAGTGTGTGTGTGAATGAGTCTGTGTGTATGTGTGAATGAGTCTGCGTGTGAATGAGTCTGTGAGTGTGTGAGTGTGTGTGTATGTGAATGAGTGTGTGTGTGTATGTGTGTGTATGTGTGTGAAAGTGTGTGTGTATGTGTGTGAATGAGTGAGTGTGAATGAGTCTGTGTGCGGATGTGTGAATGAGTCTATGTGTGTATGTGTGAATGAGTCTGTGTGTGTGTATGTGTGAATGAGTCTGTGTGTCTGTGTGTATGTAGGTGTGTGTGTGTGTGTGTGAATGTGTGTGTGCGCATGTGTGTGTGTGTGTATGTGTGAATGTGAGTGTGTGTATGAATGTGTGTGTGCGTGTGTGAATGAGTGTGTGTGTATGTGTGTGCGAATGAGTGTGTGTGTATGTGCGTGTGTATGTGTGTGTGTGTGAATGAGTCTGTGTGTATGTGTGAATGAGTCTGTGTGTATGTGAATGAGTCTGTGTCTGTGTATGTGAATGAGTCTGTGTGCGTGTGTGTGTGTGTGAATGAGTCTGTGTCTGTGTATGTGAATGAGTCTGTGTGCGTGTGTATGTGTGAATGAGTCTGTGTGTGTGTATATATGATTGTGTGTGTATGTATGAGTCTGTGTGTATGTGTGAATGAGTCTGTGTGTGTATGTGTGAATGAGTCTGTGTGTGTGTGAATTAGTCTGTTCTGCAACATCGAGAAGAACTCTAAGATGGCACATTTCATGAGGCGCGAGTCATTGTTTGGGATGAATGTCCAATGATTAGGAGAGAAAGCTTTGAAGCGGTGGACAGAACTCTTCAACATGTCTGCAGCAACACTGCCTTTTGGCAGCATTCTTATCGTTTGTTGTGGCGATTTTCGACAACTACTTGCTGTGGTGAAAAGGGGAAATGATGCTGTGTGTGTATGTATGTGTGTGTGTGTGAATGAGTCTGTGTGTGTGTGTGCATGTGAATGAGTCTGAGTGTGTGTGAGTGTGAATGAATCTGTGTATGTGAATGAGTCTGTGTGTGTGTATGTGAATGAGTCTGTGTGTGTGTGAGAATGAGTCTGTGTGTGTGTATGTGTGAATGAGTCTGTGTGTGTGTGTGTGTGTGCATGAGTGTGTGTGTATGTATGAGTCTGTGTATAGGAGTCTGTGTGAATAAGTCTGTGAATGTGTGTGTGTGCGTGTGTGAGTGTGTGTGAATGAGTCTGTGTGTGTATGTGAATGAGTATGTGTGTGTGTGAATGAGTCTGTGTCTGTGTGTGAATGAGTCTGTGTGTATGTGAATGAGTCTGTGTGTGTGTGTGTGAGAATGAGTCTGTTTGTGTGTATGTGTGTGTGTATATCTGTTCTGCAACATCGAGAAGAACTCTAAGATGGCACATTTCATGAGGCGTGAAAGTCATTGTTTGGGATGAATGTCCAATGATTAGGAGCGAAAGCTTTGAAGCGGTGGACAGAACTCTTCAACATGTCTGCAGCAACACTGCCTTTTGGCAGCATTCTTATCGTTTGTTGTGGCGATTTTCGACAACTACTTGATGTTTAAAATGCCTGCATCAAGAAATCCTACTTGTGGAGACTTTTCACTAAGTTTCAATTGCACACAAATATGAGATTGACAGAGGGAGAAGGCGACTATTCTCAATTTTTGTTGAAAGTTGGAGAAGACAAGATTTTAAAGAATGAAGACGATGAAATTGACATCCCACAAGACATACTTCTATCAGCAGAAACACTGGAGGATTGTATTGATTTCATCTATCCCACATTTGACAATCCTGCAGAATTATTCTCCAACAATTGTATCTTGGTTCCTCACAACGATACCATGAGAAGCATCAATTCTACATGCATCAGACTCTTCCCTGGAATCGTTAAGGAGTACTTTTCTTTCAATGCCGTCACTGAGGGAACTCATGATACTCACTTCCCAACAGAATTCCTCGATTCACTCAAGCTCTCTGGATTACCACCACACAAATTGGAGTTGAAAAAAGGATCTCCAATCATATTAATGAGAAACTTGGAGCCGCCAAAGCTATGCAATGGAACGAGGATAATTGTGGAATAGCTACACAATAATCTGATCGTTGCAAGAGTCAACATGGGAGCCTTCAAAGATGACCAAGTTCTCATTCCTAGGATAGCACTCATTTTGACAGAAGGTGAAGACATTCCCCTTCAGCGCACCCAATTCCCCATTCAATCAAGTTTTGCTATGACGATCCATAAAGCACGACAAACAATGCAGGTGTTGATCTACCTCGACAAACCAGTATTTCAGCATGGACAACTATATGTGGCTCTTAGCCGAGGAAAGATGAAGGGAAATATCAAAGTTTTCCTGAAGGATGGAACATCGACCAAGAATGTTGTCATTAAAAGCGTGCTTTGTTGAATGATGACTTCTGAGATAAATTCTCAGATTTTCTTTCTTAAAATTTGACCGCTGAATTTCTCTATATTAAAGTTGTCTCTTTTTATCAACAGGAAATAGTCATCAAGAGGCAGTGAGCAGCAGAACACAACAAGAGACACAACAAGAAAGAACGTAATAATTCTCATCTTTAACATTTAAATTGTTCTTATATTTTAAAGAGTCATTCACCTTTTAAACTTTAATAAATCCTTTTTGCTCTTTTGATGCCTGTGTGTTCTTCATCACAATGGGAACCTAATAGGCAGGAATGGCTGCTCTGTGGGAGAGCCACTAAGAGTGAATGGGGGGAGGTTGTGGGGAGATGCACTGAATGTGTGGGTGGGAGGGGAATGGCAAGGAGCAGAGTGGGGGGGTGAAGGGAGGTGGGGTGACTGAGTGAACTGCCAGCGTACCAGGCGTGAGTGACTGCACTGCTAGCCCACGAGCCGTGAGTAAGTGAACTGCCAACCCACCAGCCGTAAGTGACTGAACTGCCAGCCCAATAATCCATTCAGTCCACCCTCTCCCCCTTCTCTCACAGTCTTTCACCTGTTTTGGGCAGAATTTGTGGCAGTTTCTCAGCTGCCAGCCTGGCAGATCCGAGTGACTATACTGCCAGGCCTCAGTGACAGAGCTGCCAGCCCAAGAATCAATTCTGTCCACAATGTCTCCTTGGAAACCAGATCCTTCGGCCCGCAACACCCATACTACCGCAACAGAGAGCCCCCCCCCCCACTTGCGAGCAATATTGCAATTGGTGGAGAGGTGGAATATTCGCACGCGCGCGCACACACGCACACACACACAGAGGATTAATAAAGTTCTATCGTATAGTATTGTGTGTAAGAAAGAACTGCAGATGCTGGTTTAAACTGAAGATAGACACAAAAAGCTGGAGTAACTCAACAGGTCAGACAGAATCTCTGGACAAAAGGAAAATATAATGTTTTGGATTGGGTCTGAAAAAGGTTCCTGCACACCTCAATTCTGGGTCTCTGGCAATTTTAGGCAGCAACTTTATGGCCAATGTACTGCCCCATAGTCTTGAACTGAATTAAAACCTGCAGTAGCTGTAAAGGGGGACATAGCATCACTTAGAGATTTAAGACTGTACTTATCTAAAACGACAGAACAATCAGCAGGAATGGAAACATTTCTACAGAAATGTAATCTTACGGGTTTAGATCAGAAAGAGAGAGAATCACTAGATGCTGAAATTATGGTAAAAAACATCGAAGAGTCAATTAGATCTTTAAAAAACGGAAAGGCCGCAGGTCCTGATGGTCTAAGCTCTGAATTTTGTAAAAGATTTTATGATCTGATTTCTCCACGCCTACAGACACTGTACAAATACGCTTACACTCAACAGAAACTCCCAGAAACTCTAAATGAATCTACAATCATACTTATACCAAAAATGGATAAGGATCCTGAAGACCCAGGTTCATATAGAGCAATAGCTCTCTTAAATACTGATCAGAAAATATTAACCAAAATCCTATCTCATAGATTGAGCTTAGTGATTAACAAATTAATACACCCCAAAACGTTACTCATTTTATAATCTGAGAAGACTATTCAATATTATATACTCAAATAGAATTCCTAATGCAGATCTAGCAATTAATTTGTTAGATGCTGAAAAAGCATTTGACCAGGTAGAATGGTCATATTTATTTTCGGTAATGGAAAATTTTCAACTGGGAGGGAAGTACTGTACATGGGTTAATTTGTTATACTCTAACCCAACAGCTAGAGTATTAACAAACCAAATGTTATCAGCTAAATTTAATCTTTCTAGAGGTTGCAGACTTGGATGTTCACTATCCCCACTATTATTTGCTCTTCCAATTGAACCATTAGCAGAAAGCGTTAGAACCCATCCAGGAATACACAGGTACAGCACTTGAGACACAAGGAATAAAATTTCTTTATATGCAGATGATGTACTAATATATATTACAAAGTTAGAAACTAGTATTCCAAATCTATTAAATCTAATAACTCAATTTGGTCAGTTCTCAGGATATAGAATTAACTGGAATAAAAGCGAAATCATGCCAATAACAAAATTCAATTTACATACATTACAACAATCCCCTTTTTAAATAGTTAATATTTAGGAATCTACGTAACTAAGACATATACCTCTTTATTTAAACTAAATTTTCCACCCTTACTGAATAAATTACACAAGAATATTCAGTACTGGAAAACACATCCCATTTCAATGCTTGGTAGAATTAATGCTTTAAAAATGATCTTCTTACCACAACTACTGTACATATTTCAATTAATTCCGATATATATCCCAATTTTTTTTCCCAAAAAGTCGATTCCATTGTTACAAGCTTTATTTGGGATTATAAGAATCATAGAATAAGTAAAAAAACATTTATGTAAGTCAAAGAGCAATGGAGGTTTGGCCTTGCCAAATTTCTTATTTTATTTCTGGGCAGTCCATATTAAAAACATGAATTTCTGACTGGAAGAAATGGATCAACAACCAGATTGGTTAAGGATGGAAAAGGAAGACTGTTTACCTTTTGAAATTGGTTCGATTATATTTGCTCCCACAAAACTGCATAAAAAAACCTATAAGGAAAACCCTATCATACATAGTGGAATACGAATTTGGAAACAATTAAAAAAAGCTTTAAAACTGAATAATATACCACTATGTCTTCCCATTGTAAATAATCCTTTATTCAAGCCATCCATATTGGATAAAGGTTTCACACAATGGAAAAATTATGGAATTAAAAAGATTGGACATCTTTATAGGAAAGGCATCTTTCTTTCATTTCAAGAGTTACAACAGAATCATGGACTGCACTCAAATAATTTCTTCAGATATCTACAAATTAGAGATTATGTTAAATCTAATACACAAGTTTATAGGACTAGGGAACCAGAAATTCTTGATGAATGTTTGAATAAGCATCCTAACACTGAAAAATTAATAGCTTATATTTATAACACCCTCTTAAACAACGAGGTACCACCGATGGAACTATATAGACACACATGGGAAAATGAGTTAAGTCATCCTATAACGAAAGATATTTGGGACGAAAGTTTACAACATATACATCAATGCTTGTTAAATGCCAGACATGCTTTAATACAATTTAAAGTCTTACACAGATTTCAAAATAAAACTAAATAGAATCTTCCCACATATTTCTCCTATTTGTGATAAATGTCTGCATCTAGGGGCCAATTTAACACATACTTTTGCAAATTGTACAATAATTAAAAATTCCTGGACTGATATTTTTGAAATAATTTCTGAAGTTGTTAATACTAAATTGGATCCAGACTCAAAATTAATAATACTTGGGATATCAGAACAAAGTTTAACACAAGCCAAAGAAAGTTCCTCGACTACAGTATAACCGGGAAAAAATTAATAACAAAATTTTGGAAAGGCCCTATAACCCCCACAATTAAAATGTGGATTGTGAGAAATGTCGGAGACCCTACATCTAGAAAGAATTAGACTTGTCTTAATGGACAAACAAGAACTTTTTGTTAAAATATGGGCTCCATTCATTAACTATTTGAAGGGATAGATTGGCCCAGCACGAAAATCCAACTGAAGCTTGAACTCAGGATTAGATGAAAAATTATACTTCATAATCTACAAACTTATCCCCAATGACGTATTATAAGTAATTCATTGCACCTTCTCTCTTTTTTGATACATATAATTCTTTTTTCTCTCTTTCTCTCTTTTTCTATCTATATTAAAAAAAAATACTAGAAGCAGAATTAATCGACAATTGAAAATTTTAATAATGTATGATTGATGTATATGAAAAGTTTTTTTTTTACTATAATATGTAACTATACTTTATAATATGTCTGCTTCTAATAAAAAATATTAATTAAAAAAAAAGATTTAAGACTGAAAGTGGATAGTTTCTTTTTTTTTAGTAGCCAAAGTTATCAACGTATAATTTTTTGTGTGTTGGAAAATAAAATATTGTGGCTCAGCTGGTGGACTTGCTGCCTCACACGCCAGAGATCTGTGTTCGACCCTGTCCTCGGGCACTCTTTGTGCAGAATTTGCACATTCTCCCTGCAAGCATGTAGGTTTCCTCCCACATCCAAAGATGCATTGGCTTTGTAGGTTAACTTGTCTGTAAAATTGCCCCTAATGTGTAGGGAATGGGTGAGGAAAGTGGGATAACAGAACTTGTGTGAATGGGGAGACAAAAATGCTGGAAAAACTCAGCGGCAGCATCTATGGGGCGAAGGAAATAGGCAACGTTTTGGGTTGAGACCCTTCTTCAAACTGATGTGTGGGTGCAGGGGGTGGGAAGAAGAAAGGAAGAGGCGGAGACAGTGGGCTGAGGGAGAGCTGGGAAGCGGAGGAGAAAGCAGCGACTACCTGAAATTGGAGGTCAATTTTCATACCGCTGGGGTGTAAACTGCCCAACCAAAATACATAGATACATAGAAAATAGGTGCAGGAGGACGCCATTCGGCCCTTCGAGCCAGCACCGCCATTCATTGTGATCATAGCTGGGTGAAAACGTTTTTTCTCACCTCAGTCTTAAATGACCTCCCCTTTATTCTAAGACTGTGGCCCCTGGTTCTGGACTCGCCCAACATTGGGAACATTTTTCCTGCATCTAGCTTGTCCACTCCTTTTATAATTTTATATGTTTCTATAAGATCCCCCCTCATCCTTCTAAACTCCAGTGAATACAAGCCTAGTCTTTTCAATCTTTCCTCATATGACAATCCCGCCATCCCAGGGATCAATCTCGTGAACCTACGCTGCACTGCCTCAATCACAAGGATGTCCTTCCTCAAATTAGGAGACCAAAACTGTACACAATACTCCAGATGTGGTCTCACCAGAGCCCTATACAACTGCAGAAGAACCTCTTTACTCCTATACTGAAATCCTCTTGTTATGAAGGCCAGCATTCCATTAGCTTTCTTCACTGCCTGCTGTACCTGCACGCCAACTTTCAGTGACCGGTGTACAAGGACACCCAGGTCTCGCTATACCTCCCCCTTACCTAGCCTAACCCCATTGAGATAATAATCTGCCCCCTTGTTTTTGCCGCCAAAGTGAATAACCTCACATTTATCTATATTATACTGCATCTGCCACGCATCTGCCCACTCACTCAACCTGTCCAGGTCACCCTGCAACCTCCTAACATCCTCTTCACAGCTCACACTGCAACCCAGCTTTATGTCATCCGCAAACTTGCTAGTGTTGCTCCTAATTCCCTCTTCCAAATCATTAATATATATGGTAAACAGTTGCGGCCCCAACACCGAGCCTTGCGGCACTCCACTCGCCACTGCCTGCCATTCTGAAAAGGACCCGTTCACTCCTACTCTTTGCTTCCGGTCTGCCAACCAATTTTCTATTCGTCAACACCCTACCCCCAATACCATGTGCTCTAATTTTAGTCACTAGTCTCCCGTGCGGGACCTTATCAAAGGCTTTCTGAAAGTGTAGATACACTACATCCACTGGCACCCCTTCATCCATTTTACTTGTCACATCCTCAAAAAATTCCAGAAGATTAGTCAAGCATGATTTCCCTTTCATAAATCCATGTTGACTTGGACTAATCCTTTTACTGCTAATATGAGGTGCTGCTCCTCCAATTTATGGTGGGCCTCACTCTGGCCATGAAGGAGGCCCAGGACAGAAATGGGAGGGGGAGTTGAAGTGCTGAGCCACCGGGAGATCAGGTTGGTTATTGCGAACCGAACGGAGGTGTTGGGTGAAGCGATCACCAAGCCTATGCTTGGTTTCACCGATGTAGAGCAGCTGACACCTAGAGCAGCGGATGCAATAGATGAGGTTGGAGGAGGTGCAGGTGAACCTCTGCCACACCAGGAAAGACTGCTTGGGTCCTTGAATGGAGTCAAGGGGGGAGGTAAAGCAACAAGTGTAGCATTTCCTGCGGTTGCAAGGGAAAGTGCCAGGAGAGGGTGTGGTTTGGGTGGGAAGGGATGAAATGACCAGGGAGTTACGGAAAGAGCGGTCTCTGCGTAAAGCCGACAGGGAAAGAGATGGGAAGATGTGGCCAGTGGTGGGATCCTGTTGGTAGACAAAGCTGGAGAAAATCAATGGGTGAGGCAGCATCTATGGAGCGAAGGAATAGGCGACGTTTCGGGTCGAGACCCTTCTTCAGACTGATGTCGGGGGGGGGGGGGGTCGGGAAAAAGAAAGGAAGAGGCGGAGACAGTAGGCTGTGGGAGAGCTGGGAATGGGAGGGGAAGGAGGGAGAAAGCAAGGACTACCTGAAATTGGAGAAGTCAATGTTCATACAGCTGGGGTGTAAAGTACCCAAGCAAAATATGAGGTGCTGTTCCTCCAATTTGCGGTGGGCCTCACTCTGGCCATGGAGGCCCAGGACAGAAAGGTCGGATTCGGAATGGGAGGGGGAGTTGAAGTGCTGAGCCACCGGGAGATCAGGTTGGTTATTGCGCACTGAGTGTAGGTGTTGTACGAAGCGATCGCCAAGCCTGCACTTGGTCTCACTGAGGTTGATCATACGCTGAATAATCCAACCAGAATTTTGTTTGGAAGTGGAAAGAAATAATAGAAATTGCATTCTTTGCAACGTGTAAAAGGAGATGAGGTACTGTATTATAATTTTGCTGCATGTCATTGTGGTATATATCAAGTCTTGATTGGTGAATATGTTTAGTTTGTGACTTTATTTGAAGCAGAAATAATATGTGAATGCTTCATTGACCATAATTCTGACTGGTAACTACGCACTCGTCCGAGCACATTATCGCACGTGTCATGGAAACCGTCTTAAATGACCACCTAAACTGTCATTTGGCATCCTAAAAAGCTGCCTAGGTTGCCCAGCTGTCAACAGGGAAAAATAGTTAAGCGGGAGCCCTGCAAAGGCTTGGTTGATTGTGACTTTGTAGTCACCACATAGTCGAACAGTTTTGTCGGCCTTGGGTATGGCCACAATTGGCGTTGCCCAGTTACTCTGGTCTGTCTTCACGAGTACTCCATTCCGCTCTAACCTGTCAAGTTCTTCCTCCACTTGTTGCTTTGGTGCATATGGTACAGGTCTTGGTCGACAATACATAGGTCTATCTTGCTTAAGTCGAATGTGTGCAGAGTACCCTGTTATACCCGTGTAACTGTCAGCAAAGATGTTTGCATGTTTGCTTTTGATGTTTTCAAGACGTGATTTTCCAGTCTAACTCTATTCTACTCAGCCAATCCTTTCCAAGGAGGGTTGGTTTATTTCTATAGCTGGCCACTATAATGGGCAGTGTTACTGACTGACCATTATGCTGAACTTTACAGTTCATTTGTCCACATGTCTCCAAAACTTCGCCCGAGTAGGTTCTCAGCTTGACCTTACCCTCAAACAATGGTATCTGTGGGAACGTTTCGTACAGGACTCTGCTCATGACCGAGCAATCTGCTGCCGTGTCAATACACATATAGATTAATTGTTCATTAATCAATAGTTTAGTTCGAAAGTCCTTGCCTTGCTGGTTGGAGGCTTATCGATGTTGGTTGCATAAATGGTGTACAACCCAAGTTCATTTCCATCTGAGTTCATCTCCAAGTTATGAACTCCTCTCTGGTGTTGTCGCTTGATTCCCGCAGATTGTTGGTTTCCTGTTTTAAGCTTGGCCCGACATGCTGAGGCGATATGGCCTTTCTTCTGGCAGTTATAACAGTTGGCCATTTTGAACTGACAAAATTGGGATGAGTGATGATTACCGTTGCAACGATAACAACTGGCTGAACTCGGCTCCCCGCCATACTTTGGTTTTGGTTTAGCGCCTCTTGGTTTGGCCATAGGCACTGCCTTGTGACTGTAAACGGCCACTGCAGTCTGTGGTGGGCGAGCATTCTTTGATGCCATCTCCATTGTGGTAGCAATCTTGCATGCTTTCTCAAATGTGAGTTCTGGAGTGTTCACGAGTTTGGACTGAATTTGTTCATTCACTAGACACAAACAAATCTGTTGCGTAGTGCGCGTCCGAGAAAGGTTCCAAAGTTACAGTGTAAAGTTAAGTTTTTCAAAGCAACAATGTACTCATTGATTGTCTAATACTGCTTCTGGTTTCTAGTGCCAAATTTATAGCTTTCTGCAATTTCCAGAGGCTTTGGGTTGAAGTGCTCCTCCATCTTCTTTATAATGTCATTGAAGGGCACGTCTTTTGCCTTTGAGGGCGCAAGGAGATTCACCAGTGTGCTGTACACTTCAGGACCGATCTCCGTGAGCAGAATAGCTTTCATGTGTTCGCAAACGGCCTTATTTGTTTCAGTCACTATCTCTCCTTCACCACTAATCTCCATTATATTGTTTGCCGTGAAAAACATGTTTTTGCTCTCCACATATAGGAGCTGAACAGCTCTCCACTCTTGTCAAAAGTGCCAAGGTTTCCGATGTAGCCCGTGTACACTGCCATCGTGTTGTTCTCTTATTTTTTTAAAAGGTCCGTTCAAAAACCCCGAATTCCTGTCTGTTTTAGTGCAACAATTCACCTAAAACTTAGCTGTATAAAGACTATTCAGCTTAAGGAACTGTAAAAAAAAAACTCAGTCTAAAATGTTATATAATTCCAAGGACGACATCTTGCCACGTGGACACAATATAGAGATAGCCTGACAAACTCTTGCCGATTTGTACAGATGATGTTTTAAACTACAGTCCCCTGCATAGAAGGATCTGCGGCCTATCGAGTCCAGCTCCCAAACAACTGCGACACAACTCCGTATTTACTGTTTAAACTGTTAAACAATACTGGATGTTGCAAAACAGTCCAGCACTATATTTAAAGGATGAGTTCACAAACTCTATCCCATCCCTGTCGCCAATTTGGTTATATTCTGGACGGCAGAATGAATCAAAGATACTAGAGGAGCTCTGCTCTATAATCTTTGGAGTGAATAACAACTGCCTGGCTCACGAAAGAGATTTATTACCCAACATTCCCCACTTATATACAACACCAACTCATTAACATATACATGAATATGCATTAATACATTACAATGTTGATCGGACGAAGATAGTATAGGTCTTACTGAGCAGGGAATGAAATTGGAAAAATAATTCGAGAAAGATGAATTCACTGAACTTCTCGCAACTTTGTCGGCGCCAGAAACGTGGCGACTCTCTCTGTACTGCCTGGATGAGATCTGTATTTTACCGGATTACATGCAAAAAGAAAGAATTTCACTGTCCCTTGATACCCGTGACAATAGAGTATCATTGAGAATCATTGAGTTGAATTCAAGTTTGCACATGAGACTGTTAAATAAAATAACAATGTTTACTATAGAACGAATATTATTGTATAGCCTAATATAATGAACAACTCACGATAGGAAACACTATCCCTGTGGTAGAGAGCGGAAGAACCCTCCATAGTTTCCGCGGGTGGATTTGTCTCCTTCCTTTAAAATGGTCGTAACGATGGTGAACCTCGGGTTGGTTGAATTGATGGTGAAATTCACCCTCAGTCTGAAGAAGGGTTTCGGCCCGAAACGTTACCTATTTCCTTCGCTCCCTAGATGCTGCTGCACCCGCTGAGTTTCTCCAGCATTTTTGTGTACCCGTGAAATTCACCAGCGCCTTCAGTGCCCGCACAACCTTTGGCCGTCTGAGGAGAAGAAGTGTGTCTCAAGATCAGGACACAATTCGCAAGTCCTCGATCATTGTATCACACATCTTCTGCCTTTTCATCAAAGATATCTTTGCTTTTCATCTCTGGACTTTGTACAACTAAACCGTCTGCCGATCAACTCCCCCCCTCTCCTCCTTCAACGGTGTCAACCTATTACCAGCCAGGCTTTGTCCTGCCCCCTTCCTTCCATCGTTCTTCCATCTCCCACCCACCGCCCCTACAATCAGTCTGAAGAATGATCCAGACCAGAAACATCACCTGTCCATGTTCTCCAGAGGTGCTACTTGACCCGCTGAGTTAATCCAGCATTTTGTGTCTTTTTGTTGTGAACCAGCATCTGCAGTTCCATGTTTCTGCATCTTCACACTGAACACTTGCAGCCGAATTACATTCATTCCTCGAGACGGCAGCGTCAGCAGTGGACACTCGCGGTACTGCAGGGGGGGTCAGCAGTTCAGGGAAAGGGAATCCTCTTTTGAACCAGGAAGAGGAGGAGTTAATATGGCTTCCAGCGACCAGGTCGAGAGTTGGACCGCGGAGATAATTTGTCCCATCTGCCTGAATTTCTTCACCGATCCGGTGTCACTGGAGTGCGGGCACAACTTCTGCCGCTCCTGTATCACACAGAGTTGGGACAAGGAGAGTAGAAACTCCTGCCCGGAATGTAGAGAGGAGTTTACAGACCGCACCCTCAGGGTGAATCGGGCCTTGGCGAGACTGTCTGAGAAAGCTCGAACACTGAGCCTGGTTCGGACAGAGAAGGCAAGAAAACTTCAGTGCGAGGAACATCAGGAAGAACTGAAGCTGTTTTGTCAAACTGACGAGAAGCTGATCTGTGTAATTTGTGCAGCTGGGCAGGATCACAAATCTCACAACTTCACGCTGATAGCAGAAGCTGCAGAAACCTACAAGGTAAAGCAAATCGATGTTGATCGCATCATTGTTTAATTCCTTTTCTATTATCTAACACTTTTATTCTTTGATTTTCAAACATAATCCCAGGATCAGGTTAAATCTTCCTTCCAGTCTCTCACAAAAAAGGAATCAGAGATCCAGCAAATGGAGCAGCAACAGAAACAGAAGATTTCTGGAGTTCTGGTGAGGCTTTCCTATTTCAATTTCCTGATCTTTTGTAGATTTGATCCCTGTGATGCGTGTAATAAAAAGGCAGCCTTCACGCCTTCTCCCTGTGACCGCGTCGGATTCCTTCCACGACCCCGATACACTCTGGTTCAATGGTCAATCGGCGACTGTAATTTATCCCTGGGAAAGTGGGTGGTGGGCGGATGAATTGGAATTAAAGCGCACGTGAAAAGGAATAGGCAGCAGGGAATTGCATTGGGGGTAGAGGATTGATGGGTTATAAGATTACCGTCACGATATTTCAGAAACATTTGGAATTGAATTGCCAAAGCAAATAAAAAATGCACAGGACAAATGTTACGGTCAAGTTTGTGAGGAAACACAATCAGTGACATTATGTATTGATCTTCACCTTTCATTTCCCAGGAACAGTCACACAACCTTCAGTCCGAGATCACATTCCAGTTTTCTGAACAGCACCAGATTCTCACTGAGAAAGAGCAGCGCGTACTGGCAGATATCCAAGAGAAAGAGAAGAAGATTCTCAATACAATGGAGAAAAATCTTGGAGAGATTGAAGGGAATTTAAAATCTATTCAACAGGATCTCCGTACATTGCAGCAACATATAGATCAAAAAGACAGTGTGGTGTTTCTGAAGGTGAGGGGTTACGCTACAGTTTGGTGAAGTGAAAGTGCACAGTCACAAAATGGTGGGTGACCTTTCCAAAATAAATGCTGCATTTACCAGTAATTGAGAACTGGGTAAATGTTCCCTCTATTCCAGCTGTTGTTTTTCCCAAACTAATTGGCCTCCCGTATAATCTATGAGATCTCAGGAATACTTGGCCGGAATGTAGAGAGGTGTTTGTATTCTGTAGTGTTTAGAATGACGACGGGTGATCCTATATCTGATCCCAAGGACCACGAATGGACAGAGGGCAGTAAATCTGGGATTCTCCAACCTAGAGACTCTGAGAGGTTTAACATTTTGGACGTATTTAAACCAGAGGAAGATACATTTTAGAAAATTTGGGGAATTAAAATTGAAAGGAATGGGGAAAAGAGGAGGAGTTCAGTCCTGGTGAGAGAGAATTAAATTCCCTCTCATCAATCCTGACATCTTTTCCAGACTAAATCCCACGACCTGCCCAGTCTTTTCATTAAGTTCCATCCTCTCATTTATGGCGTAATTCTCATGAACATTCTTTATGCTTTCCCCCATCGTTCTACATCTCTGCGGCAATATCCTCTTTCTGTCTGCATGACAGTGGTAATAAGAGTTGGGAGATGGGAATTATCAGAAGGTTGCAGAAATTTGGTGAAATTCCCGCTGTCGGGATGAGGATGGTCCATCTCAATCAATTGAGATTTGTGTTTTATTTATTTCAGGAGGAAGCTGGTCGCAAGCGAAGGTAGGACTGAGAATATCCTGGTTATGAAATAATTGTAGTGTAAAATATTTTTTTAAGTAAAAGATTAGCTTTACTTTTTTTGGTTCTGAATAAACTGATTTTATAATTCTGTGCCGTATTAGAGGAATTATGGGAATCACGAAGTTAGAGGCCTGCATACCAAGCTTCTCTGAAATTGTTTCCTGTTATGCCCAAGGAAAAGACGATTAACGATAGTGGGAGAGAATGTGTTTCCTGGGGAATCGGAAATTTCTGTAAACAGTAACTTCTTTGGTGTTACTGATAATGATGCTTGCATTGTTTAAGATGAAATGGCAAATGTTGGGCATTTGCCTAAGTTCCTGATGTTTAGAAGTTTTGTGATCAACAGTTTGTGATTTGATGTAACCACAGCATGACAAGTATTGTATTAGTGACAAGTATACTTTGAATGGGCACAGCCTGTGATTGATTTGTGTTAAACGTCATTGCTGCAACTCTGTATAAACATGTGACCACATTTCCAAAATACTATAAAAAAAACTGCTGTATGTCTTTGTTCATTAGAGTGGTGGCTCAGGAAAGTTAAGTGTCTGTTGCATACTTGACTTTGTATCCCTCACTCTCTCGCCGGCTGATGATCAGTAAAGCTTGGAGGTAGACAAAAATGCTGGAGAAACTCAGCGGGTGAGGCAGCATCTATGGAGCGAAGGAAATAAGCGACGTTTTGGGTCGAGACCCTTCTTCAGACTGATGTGGGGGTGGGGGGGACGGAAAGAAGAAAGGAAGAGGTGGAGACAGTGGTGGGAAGGATAGGAAAGAAGGAGAAAGCAGGGACTACCTAAAATTGGAGAAGTCAATGTTCATACCGCTGGGGTGTAAACTACCCAAGCGAAATATGAGGTGCTGCTCCTCCAATTTACGGTGGGCCTCACTCTGGCCTTGGAGGAGGCCCAGGACAGAAAGGTCAGTAAAGCTTGAGTTGGTTTACCTAACCCATTGTGAGTTGTCTGTCATTAAGATATGAATCTCAACAGGACATTGTCCTGATGGAAACATTGTAAGTTTTTGTGGAACAACTCAAAACATTTCTAATGCTCAGTTTAAAACCAGCTGTTAAATATTTCCAGGATTCGTGATGAACCCAAACCACTGTCGGTGGTAGATGATGCCTTGCCGATTGAAACGTTTCGTTGCCCTGTTTCGTTCGATACGGCATTCAATGAAATATCTGATGACTTCAAACAAGGTAACGCTTATACCTTTTCCATTATTCTTGTTTCTGACATCTTTACCCTTACACCTGACACCTTATTATTTCCCAGCCCCGCACAGCCCGGTGTCTCCTAAAAATCCAAAAACACAACTGTCCTGTCCCACCGAAATGATTTCCACGTACCTCGACTCCATCCTATCCCCCCCCACCCCCCGGTCCAATCCTTACCAACCTATGTCCAAGATACTTCACATGCCCTTCGTCTCTTTAATGACTTTGCTTTCAGAGCCATCACCCCCTCATATTTACTATGGACATTCAGTCTCTACACCTCCAACCCGCATCAGGAAGGACTTAAAGGCCTCAGTTTCTTCCTCAACCACAGAACCATCCAATTTCCCTCTACTAACACTACTCGGCCTAGCGGAGCTGGTTCTCACTCTTAATAAGTTCTCCTTTAAATCCTCCAAGTCCAAGGCCCTATCCCCGAACTCTATCTCCATTGCATTGATGACTGCATCGGTGCTACCTCCTGCACCCATGCAGAGTCTTTAACCTCTTTTTAAGAAGGGTTCAACCACCAACCCAGCGAATTATCGTCCTGTTTCATTAACAAGTACTTGCTGCAAATTACTGGAGCATGTAATTGATAGTAATCTGATGCGACACGTGAGCAAACATAATATTCTTGCTGACAACCAACATGCATTGAGGAGGCATAGATCATGTGAGTCTCAGCTTATCCTGTACGACAAATGACCTGGCCAAACATCTTGATGGTAACGTCATCACGGATTTAGTAGTGCTGGACTTTTCTAAAGCATTTGATGTCATCCCACACCAGAGACTGCTTCGGAAGCTTGACTTCTATGGTATTCGTTCCAACACGAAACGATGGATTTCCAGTTTCCTGACAAAACGTCTTCAGTGTGTGTGTGAACGGAAAGAGCTCCAATTGGCATCCAGTGTTGAGTGGTACACCTCGGGGCACAGTACTTGGCCCACATCTGTTTTTGCTTTACATAAACGACATCCATGAAAAAGTCGCAAGCACGACCAGACTATTCGCTGATGATTGTTTGCTGTACCGTCCAATTAAGTCAGCTGATGATGAAGATGCTCTCCAAAAGGACCTCGATACAATGGTTGAGTGGTCACACCAATGGGGCATGCAGTTCAACCCTTCCAAATGTGAAACCATGCGTGTCACCAGAAAGAGGAATCCAGGCGAAACATCGTACAATATACTTGGTACCACCCTTGAAGAATCCAAACAAACCAAGTATCTTGGCATCAAATTGCAGAATGATCTGCGTTGGAATGGTCAGACTCATCATGCAACGATGAAAGCAACAGGTGTCCTAAATTTTCTGAGGCGCAACTTTCATCATTGTTCAACTTCTGTCAAGGAGAAGCTATACTTCACCCTCGTTAGACCTCATTTGGACTACACAGTTGCAGCATGGGACCCATACACAAATAAAAACATTTCTTCCATCGAACGTGTCCAAAGACAGGCAGCTCGATTTGTTACTAACACCTATGAGAGAGAAGCGAGTGTTACCAAACTTCTGAATTCTCTGGGGTGGAACCCTCTCCAAGACAGACGTGAAGCTCACCGTTTGACCTGTTTTTACAAAATGTTAAATGGTCAGCTCGACATAGATTACAAGACCTACACCAAACCCAAACCAATTAGGAGCAGACGAGGGCATTCGATCCAATTTGTGATTCCAGCTACCAAGACAAATGTGTACAGCAATTCATTCTTCCCCCGCACAATTAAAGCATGGAATAATCTCCACCCTACTATAGTTACCCAACCAGATGCAACTAAATTTAAGGTAGTTCTTTCTTCCCAAAAACCCTTTCTGGCTTAAGTCCTCCCTCCACCACCTCCAGTTTAAATTCCATTTGGAATATTTTGGAGGACCAAGAAACCAAGAACCAAGAACCAAGAGCTCAAGGACTTCATCAACTTCACCACCAATTTCCATCCTGCAATCAAATTTACTTGGACCATCTCCGACACCTCCCTCCGCTTTCTTGATCTCACAGTCTCCATCACAGGAAATAGACTATCAATAGACATCTATTACAAGCCTACTGACTCCCACAACTATCTCGACTACACTTCACCCTACCCTGCTTCCTGCAAAGACTCTATCCCCTAATTCCAATTCCTCCCTCTACGCCACATCTGTGCTCAAGATGAGGTGTTCCATACCAGGACATCCGAGATGTCCTCATTCTTTAGGGAACGGGGGTACCCCTCTCCCATCATAGATGAAGCCCACACTCGTGTCTCCTCGGTACCCTTCAGCTCTGCCCTTGCTCCCGCTCCCACTAGTCACAACATAGACAGAGTCCCCCTTGTTCTTACCATTCACCCCATCAGTCGCCGCATACAACACATAATCCTCCAAAATGTCCGCCACCTCCAACGGGATCCAACCACTAACCACATTTTCCCATCTGCACCCCTTTCTACCTTCCGCAGAGACCATTCCCTCTGCAACTCCTTGGTTAACTCATCCCTTCCCACCTAAACCACCCCCTCCCCACCCAAGTCGCACTAGTTTCTCGTTTACACCTAACAAATAGCTAACAATGGCCTGTTTCCTAAATCATAGTGCATAAATGTGAGGTTATCCACTTTGGTGGCAAAAACAGGAAAGTAGACTATTATCTGAATGGTGGCTGATTAGGAAAAGGGGAGATGCAACGAGACCTGGGTGTCATGGTACACCAGTCATTGAAAGTAGGCATGCAGGTGCAGCAGGCAGTGAAGAAAGCGAATGGTATGTTAGCATTCATAGCAAAAGGATTTGAGTATAGGAGCAGGGAGGTTCTACTGCAGTTGTACAGGGTCTTGGTGAGACCACACCTGGAGTATTGTGTGCAGTTTTGGTCTAATCTGAGGAAAGACATTCTTGCCATAGAGGGAGTACAGAGAAGGTTCACCAGACTGATTCCTGGGATGTCAGGACTTTCATATGAAGAAAGACTGGATAGACTCGGCTTGTACTCGCTAGAATTTAGAAGATTGAGGGGGGATCTTATAGAAACTTACAAAATTCTTAAGGGGTTGGACAGGCTAGATGCAGGAAGATTATTCCTGATGTTGGGGAAGTCCAGAACAAGGGGTCACATTTTAAGGATAAGGGGGAAGTCTTTTAGGACCGAGATGAGAAAAACATTTTTCACACAGAAGGTAGTTGAGGCCAGTTCATTGGCTATATTTAAGAGGGAGTTAGATGTGGCTAAGGGGATCAGGGGGTATGGAGAGAAGGCAGGTACAGGATACTGAGTTGGATGATCAGCCATGATCATATTGAATGGAGATGCAGTCTCGAAGGGCTGAATGGCCTACTCCTGCACCTATTTTCTATGTTTCTATCATCATTATTTTTTGCATATCTTCCATTCATTGTTCTTTATCTCTTTACATCATCGCCTATATCTCTTGTTTCCCTTATCCCTAACCAGTCTGAAGAAGGGTCTCGAACCGAAACGCCACCCACTCCTCTCCAGAGATGCTGCCTGTCCCACTGAGTTGCCCCAGCCCTTTGAGTCTATCTTCGGTTGAAACCAGCATCTGCTGTTCATTCCTATACATCTTTAAGCAATACCTAGATGCAAAGATTAATTCTATTGTGGACTGAAGGGAAATTGGAGATATGATCTGCCACTAAATTCATCAGCTGGGAAGCATCACAGAGTCAGAGGTTTGGACTCTCCTGCCTTGGGTAAAATACTGTGGCTATTCACCTTATCAGTGCACCTTATATAGATCTTATACACATCTATAAAAGCATTCTGATGGTCTCTAAAGAAAAATGTTCCTGCCCATCCAAAGTCTCCTTATAACCTAGCCCTTCAGACCTGATGAAATTATCGTAAATTACACCCTCTAATTTGCTAACACCCTTATTGTGTCAAACGCTGTATTTAATATCCTGACCTATGGAAGCATGAGTGAGGAACACATTCTTCACCACCCTGCCTGTCACTGTTGCATTTCCATGGCACTGTATACCTGCAGCCCGAGATCTCTCAGTTCTATAAAGTTCCCCGTTTACTGTGTATGTCCTGCCCTGGTTTAGAAATATAGAAAATAGGTGCAGGAGTCGGCCATTCGGCCCTTCGAGCCTGCACCGCCATTCAATATGATCATGGCTGATCATCCAACTCAGTATCCTGTACCTGCCTTCTCTCCATACCCCCTGATCCCTTTATCCACAAGGGCCACATCTAATTCCCTCTTAAATATAGCCAATGAACTGGCCTCAACTACTTTCTGTGGCAGAGATATCTACAGATTCACCACTCTGTGTGAATTTTTTTTCTCCCATCTCGGTCCCCTTATCCTTAAACTGTGAGCCCTTGTTCTGGACTTCCCTAACATCGGGAACAATCTTCTAGCATCTAGCCTGTCCAACCCCTTAAGAATTTTGTAAGTTTCTATAAGATCCCCCCTCAATCTTCTAAATTCCAGCGAGTACAAGCCGAGTCTATCCAGTTTGTCTCAGCAAAGTGCATCACCTCACCTTCACATGAATAAATCCCACCTGCCGTCCCTGAGCCCAGTGGCCCAGTTCACAGGGATCCCATTTACTCTCAGATAACCTTCTACACTCTCCACTATGTCACCAATTTTAGTTTCATCTGCAAACTGACTAATCGTGCAACCTACATACACACCCAATCATTTATATAAATAAGGAACAACAGTGGACTCTGTCTCCAGTCTGAAAAACGACCCTCTACCAACATCCTCTGTCTGCGACCTTCAGGTAAATGTTGTATTCCATCAGCTAGTTCACCTCGGATTCCATGAGATCCAACCTTCCAGAGTGGCCTCCCGGTGTGTAGAAGTTGCATCTCTCAGAGGGCAGTGAATATCTGGAATGTTGTGCCCAAGATGGTGGTGAAAAGCTGTGTTATTGGATATGTGCAACTTGGCTACAAAATAAACATTTGATAGATCGAAAATTGAAGATTATGGTGAACTCGCACAGAAGAGGAATTGGTGGCAGCTTAGATCAGCCATGATCACATTGAATGGAGGGGCAAGCCTGAGGAGCGGATCCTAAACCTGCTCCTGTTTTCTTGTGTTCCTATGCTCCTGTGTACCGATAAATTGACAGACTTGACACAGAGGAAATGCAGCAAAGATTAACAATACTTGTTCCTGGGACAATGAGTTTGCTGTGCGGGGTGAGATTGAGTAGACTAGGCCTGTGTACTCGAGAGTTCGGGTGTATAGGAGGAGATCTCAGTGAAACACACAATTCTTACAGGGCTCAGGGCTGGATGCAGGGAGGATGTTTTCCCTGTCTGAGGGGTCTGGAGAGTGGGCACCCTCTCAGAATGCGGGCTGCACCATGTAGGACAGAGATAAGGAGACATTGTTGCATGCAGAGACTGGGGAATATTTGGAGTTCCCTGCACAGGTGGCCGTGGAGACTCTGTCATTCAGTGCTCTTGGAGCGATAGCCATGGTTGTACCTTCCAGAGTCAGGCCCTTCCATCAGTATTCTTCTACACCTCACCTATTTAAATACCTCAAATATAATGATTATATCTCACTCCACCACCTCCTTTGTAGCATGTTCCAGTTATCTCCCACTGTGTTAAAAAAAAAAAAAAAAATCTCAGATATACTTTCAAATTCCTTGCTCTCAATATAAATCTGCACATTCTTGATTTGATATCCCTGCATGCGAATACGTTTTTGATAATTTACCTGCTGCAGAGTTTGCCAAACTTCCCTGCTATCCACATGTTTTGCGTCCACCACAAACTTACTAATCACACCTACATTCACAAACATGAACTTATAACATAAACAGCAAAGGTTGCAGCACAGTTCTCTGCTGCACTCCACCAGGCACAGACCTCCAAGCAGAAAAATCATCCTTCTACCTCCAACCTCAAGCCAATTTACAATCCATTATTCCGGCTCGCCTTGGATCCCACCTGCCTTCACTTTCTGGACCAGCCTTACATGTGCAACATTGTCAAGTCCCTCAGTGAAGTTCATGTATTGGTTCACAATGAGATCAGTGTGTTCTTAGTTGTACACACCCATCAAATCCACCCGTGAATCCCCTCTCTTTCAGCGACCCTACAACCACAAGTCTCCACCCATTCTGTCTAACACCCGATCATTCAACCTCTGTTTCCTTCCATGGTCCAAGCCACCCTTCCCTCTCTCTCACCCTCCACTCAAAGAAACAGGGGCAGGTCATCTGGCCCCTCATGTCTCCCCCCATTCACTATGATCATGGCAACTCCACCCCACACCTCTACCTCCTTTAACAACCTCAAATTTCCACTCACCTCAAGATCCTCTTGCTCCGATCTGCCTCCATATCTGAATAGCCCGCTTCATTTCTCCATCCCCACTACAATCTCGCAATCCTCCTCACTCTCGGCGCTCGTCCTCCCTGTCCACCCTAGTTTCAGTTGTCCGCCCGCCTGTGCCTGAGGCCGAGCGGCTTCTCCCCCGGTCCCGGGGTCGCGCTGCCCGAGTCTACCCCCCCCCCCCCCCGACCCCTGGCCACTCTCTGATTCTATGCTTCTTCCCCCAGTCTCCATCACCCTGGATATGGAAACAGCGCATCCGTGGCTCGATGTGTCTGAGGATCGGAAGAGGGTGAGATGGACCCGGACCCGGAGGAGTCTCCCTGACACCGGGAAGAGGTTTACAGGCAGTCTGTGTGTGCTGGGACTGCAGGCATTCGTATCGGGGAAACGTTACTGGGAGGTGGAGGTGGCGGGGAGTCAGGGCTGGAGGCTGGGAGTCGCCACAGACTCTGTGGAAAGGAAGAGACTGGTCACACTGACTCCGGAGACTGGAGTCTGGAGCCTCGGGCGGTGGGGTGACGCATTTGATGCACTCACCTCCCCTACAACCCCTCTCCCCGCCCGTCCCATCCCCGGGAGGGTGGGAGTTTATCTCAGTTACGAATCCGGGACAGTTTCATTTTACAACGCGGACACCAAGTCCCATCTCCACACCTTCACTGGGAATATATTCACAGAGAAACTTTATCCTTTCTTCTGGCCTTGTGATGGAAACTGGCTGAGAATCTGCTCCGTTTCCGAAACGGGTGTGTAAAAGGGTTGGGTCCCGTGACCGGCGTCAGGAGTGGGGCTCAGGGGCTGTGGGGCAGAAACCCGGTGGACAACAGGTCGGCGCTGAACGAACGGCTCCCATTTAATCCCCAAATTCCGCATCGTAATACCCTAGTGAGTGCGGAAATAAAACCAGGGGGAATGTAAATGTGGGAAGAGTGAAATAAACAGCAACTGGAATCAGAGCTGTCTGTCGATCCGTTCATTTCAAGGCGTGAACTGCGTCACCTCTTGGTTGCGCCACTAGATGGCAGCAAAGTCACGTGGTGCGACCACAGACCAGCTGTAACTTTGAGAATAAACTTTGACAATTGCAGAAACAGCGGGAATCTGATTTAATAAGTGACTTTTGTGACTTATTAAATCACTTATTACCGCACCTGCGGCTGGAACTGGTGGGCCGAAGGGCCTGTTTCCATGCTATTTAGAGGATAATAAAGAGGAAGAAGCTTGGACTTTCTTCCATCACAGTGAGGAATGTTGGGAATCTGCTGTGTTGATGTTTATGTTCACTTTTATGTAATTGTGTGTCTTTTTTTCCTATGGCTGTTTGGTAATTCGCATATCACTGTACCTTAATTGGTACATGTCACAATAAAAGACCTTTGAAACCTATATCTCTTAAAAATGATTAAAGCTTACTTGGAGAATTTAATGCTTTTAGACTAGCTCTAGTTCAGACCTTATCTTGTTTTCTGATTATCATGTAATCAGGATCTATTATCAGGGCTCGAAATTAACGGTTGCCCGGGTGCCAATGGCAACCTACAGTCCTGCCGGGCAACCTGAAAGCCATGCCATTTTGCCCGGCTTGGCAAGCACCTGGGACACCTCTCGTTTAATCCTGAGTCAGCCCCCTCTCTATCTCTCTCTCTCTCTCTCTGTCATTCTCTATCTCCGCCCGCCATTTGTGTCCGGGTCTCGGCTCTCGTGTCTCCGCTCGGCACGGCCGGCTGCCTTATACATGCGCACTGCCACGGCCTGCACATCCTCCCCCTGCACATGCGCACAACCACGGCCAGCACATCATCGGCCGTGGTTGTGCGCATGTGCCGCCCTGCACATGCGCACTGCCACGGCAACTGATCGGCGTCGGCCACTTTCTCCCTCCCTTTGCATTGTGGGAGATCTTGCCGCCATTGCTGTCCGGTCGCCGCCTCACCACGACCACTGAAAACCAACGCAGAATTACTCCCTGGAGCTGGAGTAACTCCCTGGAGTAACTCTTGCTTCTTGGTTTCTTGGTTCTCCAAAAATATTCCAAATGGAATTTAAACTGGAGTAGACCCACCACAACCAAACTCCACACTCTGAAAAATAACAGCCTATTGCATTTTATCTGTTTATTTATTTTGTGTATATATATATCTCCTGTTCTGTATTATGTTTACATATTCTGTTGTGCTGCATCAAGCAAGAATTTCATTGTCCTATCTGGGACACATGACAATAAAACTCTCTTGACTCTTGACTTGGACTTAAGCAAAAAAGGGTTCTTGGGGAAAAAAGAGCTACCTTAAATTTAGTTGCGTCTGGTTGGGTACCTTTGGTAGAGTGAAGACTATTCCATGCTTTAATTGTGCGGGGGAACTCCATGGAGCAGCCAGCATCTCTGGATAGAAGAAATTGGGTGACGTTTCGGGTAGAGACCCTTCTTTAGATTTCCTCTGGTTTTAGTGGTTTTAGTTTAATTTAAAGATACAGCATGGAAACAGGCCCTTCGGCCCACCGAGTCCACGCCGACCACTGATCACCCGTACACTAGTTCTATCCCACACATTAGCGACGTAAGTCAAGAGTGTTTTATTCTCTCGCGTCCCAGTTAGAACAATGAAATCTTTACTTGCAGCAGCACAACAGAATATGTAAACATAGTACTCTGTAAACAATGTTATAAATGAGAAAACAAAACTCCATACAGACAGCACCTATATCCAGGATCAATTCCGGGTCTCTGGCAATTTTAGGCAGCAACTTTATGGCCAATGTACTGCCCCATAGTCTTGAACTGAATTAAAACATACAGTAGCTGTAAAGGGGGACATAGCGTCACTTAGAGATTTAAGACTGAAAATGGATAGTTTCTTTTTTTTTAGTAACCAAAGTTATCAACATATAATTTTTTGTGTGTTGGAAAATAAAATATAGTGGCACAGCTAGTGGACTTGCTGCCTCACAAGCCAGAGATCTGTGTTCGATCCTGTTATCGGACACTGTCAGTGTTGAATTTGCACATTCTCCCTGCAAGCGTGTGGGTTTCCTCCCACATCCCAAAATCGCATTGGCTTTGTAGGTTAACTTGTCTTTGTAAAATTGCCCCTAATGTGTAGGGAGTGGGTGAGGAAAGTGGGATAACAGAACTGGTGTGAATGGGTAGACAAAAATGCTCGAGAAACTCAGCAGGTGAGACAGCATCTATGGAGCGAAGGAAATAGGCGACGTTTAGTGTCTAGACCCTTCTTCAGGCTGATGTGAGGGGGCGGGAAGAAGAAAGGAAGAGGCATGGACAGTGGACTGAGGGTGACCTGGGAAGCGGAGGAGGCCGCTGGGGTGTAAACTGCCCAAGCGAAATATGAGGCGCTGCTCCTCCAATTTACGGTGGTCTCACTCTGGCCATGGAGGAGGCGCAGGACAGAAAGGTTGGATTCGGAATGGGAGGGGGAGTTGAAGTGCTGAGCAACCGGGAGATCAGGTTGGTTATTGCTGACCGAGCGGAGGTGTTGGGCGAAACGATCACCAAGCCTACGCTTGGTCTCACCGATGTAGAGCAGCTGACACCTAGAGCAGCGGATGCAATAGATGAGGTTGGAGGAGGTGCAGGTGAACCTCTGCCGCACCTGGAAAGACTGCTTGGGTCCTTGAATGGAGTCAAGGGGGGAGGTAAAGCGACAAGTGTAGCATTTTCTGCAGTTGCAAGGGAAAGTACCAGGAGAGGGGGGTGGTTTGGGTGAGAAGGAACAAATTGACCAGGGAGTTATGGAGGAAGCAGTCTCTGCAGAAAGCCAACAGGGGAGGAGATGGGAAGATGTGGCCAGTGGTGGGGTCCCGTTGGTGGACAAAGCTGGAGAAAATCAGCGGGTGGGGCAGCATCTATGGAGCGAAGGAATAGGCGACGTTTCAGGTCGAGACCATTCTTCAGACTGATGTCGGGAGGGGTGGGGGGGCGGGGAAAAGAAAGGAAGAGGCGGAGACAGTAGGCTGTGGGAGAGCTGGGAATGGGAGGGGAAGGAGGGAGAAAGCAGGGATTACCTGAAATTGGAGAAGCCAATGTTCATACCGCTGGTGTGTAAACTACCCAAGCAAAATATGAGGTGCTGTTCCTCAAATTTGCGGTGGGCCGCACTCTGGCCATGGAGGAGGCACACGACAGAACGGTCGGATTCGGAATGGGAGGGGGAGTTGAAGTGCTGAGCCACCGGGAGATCAGGTTGGTTATTGCAAACTGAGTGGAGGTGTTGTGCGAAGCGATCGTTGAGGTTGATCATGCGCTGAATAATCCAACCAGATTTTTGTTTGGAAGTGGAAAGAGATAATAGAAATTGCATTCATTGCAACGTGTAAAAAGAGATGAGATACTGTATTGTAATTTTGATGCATGTCATTGTGGTATATATCATGTCTTGATTGGTGAATATGTTTAGTTTGCGACTTTATTTGAAGCAGAAATAATATGTGAATGCTTCATTGACCATAATTCCGACTGGTAACTACGCACTTCGTCCGAGCACATTATCGCACGCGTCATGCAAGCCATCTTAAATGACCACCTAAACTGTCATTTGGCAACCTAAAAAGCTGCCAAGGTTGCCCGGCTGGCGACAGGGAAAAAAAGTTAAGTGAGTGCCCTGTATTATGCCATCTGCCAGCCTGATTCTCTCCTCACTTTACCTCAATCATCCCTTTTAACATCTTCAGACTTTAAACTTAAAGCTTGTCACCGACTGATTACTGAAGATAGACACAAAAGGCTGGAGTAACTCAGCGGGACAGGCAGCATCTCTGGTGAGGAGGAATGGGTGACGTTTCGGGTCGAGGATCCTTCTTCAGACTCTATTTTCGATTTAAACCAGCATCTACATGTCCTTCCTACACACGGGACGATTCTAAACCTTTGAAGAAGGTCTCGTCCCAAAACATCACCCATTCCTTCTCTCCAGAGTGCTGCCTGTCCCTGAGTTACTCCAGCTTTTTGTGTCTATCTTCTGTTTAAACCGGCATCTGCAGTTCCTTCCTGCACATATCGACTGATTTCTGTTCACTTCGCTTTGATGGCAACTGGTATTATGGAAGCAAGTCTCTTGCAGGGCCTCGAGTAAACAAAGCTCTATTGTTCTGCTAAACAAATATCCATGATTGCCCCAAGCCGACCTACAGCCCTAAAGGGTAGCCTTAATTCTAGGCTGTAAAAATCACCTGTAACTGTCATCCTAACGTACCCTGTCATCCTAAAGTTAAGTTCAGTTGAGTTTATTGTCACGTGTACCGAGGTACAGTGAAAAGCTTTTGTTTCGTGCTAACCAGTCAGCAGACACTCAATACATGATTACAATTGAGCCATTTACAGTGTATAGATGCATGATAAGGGAATAACGTTTAGCGCATGGTAACGCCAGCAAAGACCGATCAAGGAAAGCATGAGGGTGCACAGATACAGGATAAAGGGAATAACGTTTATAGCAAGATGAATTCCAGTAAAATCTGATTAAAGACAGCCCGAGTTACAGTTCCAAGTATTTAACATAGAACATAGCACAGTACCGCACAGCAACAGACCCTTTGCACAAAATGCTGGTGTAACTCAGTGGTATAGGCAGCATCTCTGGACAGAAGAAATGGGTGACGTTTCAGGTCGAGTTTAGTTTAGAGATACAGCGTGGGTAAGGGCCCTTTGGCCCACCGAGTCCACGCCAACCAGCAATCTCTGCACTTACATAGAAACATAGAAAATAGGTGCAGGAGTAGGCCATTCGGCCCTTTGAGCCTGCACCGCCATTCAATATGATCATGGCTGATCATCCAGCTCAGTATGTTGTACCTGCCTTCTCTCCATACCCCCTGATCCCTTTAGCCACATCTAACTCCCTCTTAAATATAGCCAATGAACTGGCCTCAACTACCTTCTGTGGCAGAGAATTCCAGAGATTCACCACTCTCAGTGTGAAAAATGAATTCCAGAGATTCACCACTCTCAGTGTGAAAAATGTTTTTCTCATATCGGTCCTAAAAGATTCCCCCCTTATCCTTAAACTGTGACCCCTTTCTGCATCTAGCCTGTCCAACCCCTTAAGAATTTTGGAAGTTTCTATAAGATCCCCACTCAATCTTCTAAATTCTAGCGAGTACAAGCCGAGTCTATCCAGTCTTCATATGAAAGTCATGACATCCCAAGAATCAGTCTGGTGAACCTTCTCTGTACTCCCTCTATGGCAAGAATGTCTTTCCTCAGATTAGGAGAATGTCTTTCCTCAGATTAGGAGACTTACACTATCCTACACACACTCAGGACAATTTACAATGATACCAAGCCAATTAACCTACGTCTTTGAGTGTCTGGAATTTTCTGCTTTAGAAGGCAGTGGAGGCCAATTCACTGGATGTTTTCAAGAGAGAGTTGGATTTTGCTCTTAGGGCTCATGGAATCATGGGATATGGGGAGAAAGCAGGAACGGGGTATTAATTCTGGATGATCAGCCATATAACCATATAACAATTACAGCACGGAAACAGGCCATCTCGCCCCTTCTAGTCCGTGCCGAACACTTATTCTCCCCTAGTCCCATCTACCTGCACTCAGACCATAACCCTCCATTCCTTTCCCGTCCATATACCTATCCAATTTATTTTTAAATGATAAATCGAACCTGCCTCCACCACTTCCACTGGAAGCTCATTCCACACAGCTACCACTCTCTGAGTAAAGAAGTTCCCCCTCAGGTTACCCCTAAACTTCTGTCCCTTAATTCTCAAATCATAGATACATAGAAAATAGGTGCAGGAGTAGGCCATTCGGCCCTTCGAGCCAGCCATTCAATATGATCATGGCTGATCATCCAACTCAGTATCCTGTACCTTGCCTTCTCTCCATACCCCCGATCCCCTTAGCCACAAGGGCCACATCTAACTCCCTCATAAATATAGCCAATGAACTGGCCTCAACTACCTTCTGTGGCAGAGAATTCCAGAGATTCACCACTCTCTATGTGAAAAAGTTTTTTCTCATCTCGGTCTTAAAGGATTTCCCCCTTATCCTTAAACTGTGATCCCTTGAAATCAAATCAAGCCATGATCATATTCAATGGCGGTGCTGGCTCGAAGGGCCGAATGGCCTCTTCCTGCACCTATTGTCCATGAATGGATTGATTCTGCAACGTGTGAATCTTTGGAGGGAGCGAGTGACGTCAGCGGGGGGGGAGGGGGAGAAGTTATCAAGATGGCGGCGCCCATGGCGCTGATGGCGGCGGCCCGGGACCCGCTGTGGTCGCGGCTCCGTCATCCCCCTTCTCCACCCTCTGCCCCGGGCCTGTAGCAGCGGTCCCGGCCCCGACCCCGACCCCGCCCGGCAGCGGCTCCACAAGGAGCGGCGGCGGCTGCGAAGAGAGGCGGCCATGGAGGCTCGGAGTGGAGGAGGAGAGAAAAATGGAGGGGTGAGGAGAGGGGAGGGGAGGGGAGGGGAGGGGAGGGGAGGGGGTTGAAGGAGAGAAGGGAGGGGGAGGGGTTGAAGGAGAGAAGGGAGAGGGAGAGGAGGAGGTTGAAGGAGAGAAGGGAGGGAGGGGGTTGAAGGAGAAGGGAGAGGAGGAGGAGGGGGTTGAAGGAGAGAAGGGAGGGGAGAGGAGGAGAGAAGGGAGAGGAGAGGGAGCGAGAGAGAGAAATGGAGGAGGGGAGGGAGCGAAATTGAGGGGGGGGGAGAGTGGAGGAGGGGAAAATGGGATCAGGAGGGGAGGGAGAGAGAAATAGGGAGTGAGGCGGATGGGGAGGAGGAAAGGGAATGGAGGGGGCAGGAAGAGAGAGGAGGAAGAAAAAAATGGAGGTGGAGTGGGGAGAGATAGAGGGAAGGAATGAAGGAGGTGGAGAGAAATAAATAGAGAGAGGGAGGGTGGGAGAAGGAGTGGGTAGGGAGAAGGATTGAGGGGGAAGAATTGAATTGGGAGGAAGGGTAGAGAAAGTAGTGGGGGGGGAGCGATGGGAGAGGTGGGAAGGGAAGGTAGAAAGGGATTGGGGGAGGGAGGGAGAAATGGAGAGGGATGAGTGACGGGGAGTGAGTGCGAGGGGGAAAGGGCAAAGAAGGGAGCAGGCGGTAAGGGAGGGGGAGAGGGAGGGCGAACGAAGTGGGGAGGGAGAAGATCGGGTAGGGGAGAGGATGAAGGGGGTGGAAAGAAAGAGGGAGGGGGCGACGGGCAGATGGGGGATGAGAGTGGAGGGGTGGTTGGAGTGGATAGGTGTGCGTGCATGAGTGGGAGAGGGGAGGGAGTGAAAGAGGAGGACGAGGGGGAAGAGAGAAATGGAGAGGGCGTGGGTGGGGAGAGAGAAGGAATGAATGAGGGGAGGGAGAGAAATAAATAAATAGAGGGGGGGATGAGAAATGGAGAGGGTGCGGATAGGGGGAAGGGAGGGAGGGAAGGGATGGAGTGAGAGAGAGGGAGGGATGGTCGATCGGTTGGGGGTGACAGAGCCTCTTGCTGTGACAGGGCACCGAGCCGCGGAAGTGGACGGAGCCGCCGGTGTTCACGTACGACGTGCCGACTCCACCCGGAGAGAAGAAAGGTGAGGGTGGGGGGGGGCGCGGTCTGCTGCGCTGGGTATTATACGGGACCAACAATCACAGAGTCATACTTTTAAAATAGTTTCAAAATAGACTTCATTCAAGTAAGAAATATATACAATACATGCACCGTGCAAAAAAACTGCATCAGACATTGTCGGAAGGCTGTACTTATCAAAATAGCCTTTAATAAAATCTGACAATCTGCACTTTAACCACATGTGATTTTTTTCAATTACAAATCTCAAATTGTGGATATTGTGGAAATTGAGGTAAATAAATAAATGATGGGTCTTTGTCCCAAACATTATGGAGGGCATTGTTGATACAATACAGTTTCCCCACCTGATAATTTAACCCCAAACCCTTGCCACTCATGTGGACAACTTGTGTGAAATCCCTTTGTCATACGGCATGGAAACAGCCCAACCTGTCCAGTTCAGTTCCACATCACCGTCTATATTCTCGTTTCCCATATCCCAAACCAGTCTGAAGAAGGGTCTCGACCCGAAACATCACCCATTCCTTCTCTCCAGAGATGCTGCCTGTCCCGCTGAGTTTACTGCAGCTTTTTGTGTCTATCTTTGGTTTAAACCAGCATCTGCAGTTCCTTCTTGTTCAGTTCAGTTCAGTTTATTGTCACGTGTACCAAGGTACAGTGAAAAGCTTTTTGGTCCGTGCCGGCCAATATGCCCCATCTGCATGAGACTCTCTGATTAGACTCATAGAGTGATAAAGCATTGTGAGGCAGCAACTGTGGAATTCTCTGCCTCAGAGGGCGGTGGAGGCCGGTTCTCTGGATGCTTTCAAGAGAGAGCTAGATAGGGCTCTTAAAAATAGCGGAGTCAGGGGATACGGGGAGAAGGCAGGAACGGGGTACTGATTGGGGATGATCAGCCATGATCACATTGAATGGCGGTGCTGGCTCGAAAGGCCGAATGGCCTACTCCTGCACCTATTGTCTATTAACTCTACAGCTGCGCCACCGTATGCCACACAGTCTTCCTCCTTCTCCCCGCTCCTGTCCCGCACAGCCGTACAGAAGCTTGAAAGCGCTCACCACCAGACTCAGGAACAGCTTCTTCCCCTCTGTTATCAGGCTACTGAACGGTCCTTCCATAAGCTAGGGTACTGTCCAATTCACCTCTACCCCATTGCAGACATTGGACTATGTCTCTGGACCTGACACGCTACAATGCTGAGAACTATATTCTGCACTCTGTATCTTCCCCTCTGCTCTATCTGTTGTAGAGTCACAGAGTGATACTGTGTGGAAACAGGCCCAACTTGCCCACACCGACTAACATGTCCCAGCTACACTAGTCCCACCTGCCTGCGTTTGTCCCATATCCCTCCAAACCTGTCCTATCCATGTACCTGTCTATCTGTTTCTTAAACATTGGGATAGTCCCAGCCTCAACTACCAACTCTGGCAGCTCATTCAAAACACCCACCACCCTTTGTGCGAAGTTGGATTGTTGGAACATAGCAGGAACTCAGTGGGCAGAAGGGCCTCTTTCTATGCTGTATGACTCCATAATTGATGTAAGCGTGTGGCTACCATACATTCAGTGGGCTAAAGGGCCCGTTTCATGCTGTATAAGTTTGCAACACCAAGATTGTTGTAACGGGGTGGCTAGTATAAACCCACTGGGCCAAAGGGCCTGTTTCCATGCTGCATGACTGTATGATAGTTGCAACTGGGGTTGTTAGTAGGATCTTGGCGGTCTGAAGGGCCTGCTTCTGCACCGTGTAGAAACATAGAAAATAGGTGCAGGAGTAAGCCATTCAGCCCTTCGAGCCCGCACTGCCATTCAATATGATCATGGCTGATCATCCTAAATCAGTACCCCGCTTCCTGCTTTCTCCCCATATCCCTTGATTCCATCAGCCCAAAGAGCTAAATCTAACTCTCTTGAAAACATCCAGTGAATTAGCCTCCACTGCCTTCTGTGGCAGAGAATTCCACTGATTCACAACTCCCTGTGAATTAACCTGGTGAACCTACACTGCACTCCCTCAATAGCAAGAATGTCCTCCCTCAAATTAGGAGATGAAAACTGCACACAATACTACAGGTGCGGTCTCACCAGGTCCCTGTGCAACTGCAGTAGGACCTCATTGCTCCTAAACTCAAATCCTCTCGCTCTGAAGGCCATTCCATTCGCTTTCTTCACTGCCTGCTGTACCTTCATGCTTACTTTCAGTGACTGATGTACAAGGACTCCTTGCACCCCCCCTTTGGTGGCTAGCATGAGCGAGGAGGGCTGAAGGGCCTGCTCCATCTCTGCCTGACTGAGACAGTGGTGGAGACTCCCTATGCTGGCAAGCAGAGATTATCATCGCTCAGTCTTGACCCATGAGACCGTTCAACTCTCCTGGCTGTTGGTAGAAACCTAGAAAATAGGTGCAGGAGGAGGCCATTTGGCCCTTCGAGCCAGCAACGCCATTCATTGTGATCATGGCTGATCGTCCCCTGTCAATAACCCGTGCCTGCCTTCGCCCCATATCCCTTGACTCCACTAGCCTCTAGAGCTCTATCTAACTCTCTCTTAAATCCATCCAGTGACTTGGCCTCTACTGCCCTCTGTGGCAGGGAATTCGATAAGTTCACAACTCTCTGGGTGAAAAAGTTTTTTCTCACCTCAGTCTTAAATGGCCTCCCCTTTATTCTAAGACTGTGGCCCCCTGGTTCTGGACTCGCCCCAAGATTGGGAAATTTTTTCCTGCATCTAGCTTGTCCAGTCCTTTTATAATTTTATATGTTTCTATAAGAAATGCCCCTCATCCTTCTAAACTCCAGTGAATACAAGCCTAGTCTTTTCAATCTTTCCTCATATTACAGTCCCGCCATCCCAGGGATCAATCTCGTGAACCTACGCTGCACTGCCTCAATCACAAGGATGTCCTTCCTCAAAGTAGGAGACCAAAACTGTACACAATACTCCAGATGTGGTCTCACCAGAGTCCTATACAACTGCAGAAGAACCACTTTACTCCTATACTGAAATCCTCTTGTTATGAAGGCCGGGTAGGCCTGGGGATAGTGGGCCGAAGGGCCTGGGGAAGGAGGCCGGCATTCCTGATCCCTGTCTCCCCCAACACAGATACAACGGTCCCCGCTGCCGAAATCGTACAGCTCCCGATACGTGGAGGCTGCCTGGTATTCATGGTGGGAGAGGAGAGGGCTTCTTCACACCAGAGTACCACGTGAGTGGGGGGGAGAGGAGGGGGGGATGGGGGGGGGGTGGGAGAAATGGGGGAGAGATGAATGGAGGAAAGATTGAAAAGACTAGGCTTGTATTCACTGGAGTTTAGAAGGATGAGGGGGGGATCTTATAGAAGCATATAAAATTATAAAAGGACTGGACAAGCTAGATACAGGAAAAATGTTCCCAATGTTGGGCGAGTCCAGAACCAGGGGCCACAGTCTTAGAATAAAGGGGAGGTCATTTAAGACTGAGGTGAGAAAAACTTTTTCACCCAGAGAGTTGTGAATTTGTGGAATTCTCTGCCACAGAGGGCAGTGGAGGCCAAATCACTGGATGGATTTAGAGAGAGTTAGATAGAGCTCTAGGGGCTAGTGGAGTCAAGGGATATGGGGAGAAGGCAGGCACGGGTTATTGATAGGGGACGATCAGCCATGATCACAATGAATGGTGGTGCTGGCTCGAAGGGCCGAATGGCCTCCTCCTGCACATATTTTCTATGTTTCCATGAGAGAGAGGGTTTCCTCATACGCAAATATCATGTGTGAGGGGGTGGGGGAGAGAGAGGGCTTCTTCAAACCTGAGTATCATGTGAATAGAGGGGTGTGGGTGGGCAGGCAGTGAGGGGGGGTGAAGGGGGCAATGAGAGGGGGTGGGAGAGGGAGGGCTTCACACCTGAGTACGAGGTGAGTGGGGGGAGGGATGGAGAGAGGGCGATTGAGGGGGATGGGAGGAATGTGGAGTGGCTGCAGAATGGTGAAGGGGGGGATAGAGAGGTGGGGAGCAAGAGGGTGGGGGGGGGGGATGTTGAACAAATGATACTTTTTGTCACACTGTCCTGGGGACCGCTTCCCCCACCCCCCCTCCAACTGTCCACCCAGCCCAGACCATCATACAAACAAACCTCCCTTCCATTGACTCCATCTACACCTCGCGCTGCCTCGGCAAACCAGCAGCATCATCAAGGACCAGTCGCACCCCAGTCACTCCTCTTCTCCACTCTCCCATCGGGCAAGAGGTACAGAAGTGTGAAAACGCACACCTCCAGATTCAGGGACAGTAACCCTCGCATTCCCCCTCTCTCCAACCCCCTCCCCCTTCCCAGTTCTCCGACCAGTCTGACTGTCATCGTTTACATTTTATCTCTGTTTGCTTTGCTGTCACCTCTACCAGCGAACACTGATCTATTCTACATGTTCCTTGATCGCCATCTCTTTTGATGTCTTGCTTTCACACCTTACACTTCCTTATCTCTGTGTCTCCCCCCTCCCCTGACTCTCAGTCCGAAGAAGGGTCTCGACCCGAAACATCACCCATTCCTTCTCTCGAGAGTGATGCTGCCTGTCCCGCTGAGTTACTCCAGCGTTTTGTGTCAACCTTTGGTGTAAACTATCATCTGTAGTTCCTTCCTGCACACTTTCTTCCCGGCTGTTATCAGGCAACTGAAGCATCCTCCAACAACTAGAGAGCGGTCCTGACCTCCCATCCACCTGATTGGGGACCCTCGACTATCTTCAATCGGACTTTAACTTGCACAAAACGTTATTCCCTTTATCCTGTATCTGTACACTGTGGACGGCTCGATTGTAATCATGTATTGTCTTTCTGCTGACTGGTTAGCAAGCAACAAAAAAGCTTTTCACTGTACCTCGGTACACGTTGACAATAAACTAAATTAAACTAAAATGAATCTCCCACAGGCACAGCTGCCCCATCGAGAGGATGCCACCTTTGCCATGTGTATGCCCCCACCCAACGTTACAGGTTCCCTGCCACCTGGGTCACGCGCTGACTGTGGCAATACAAGACGCAATAGTACGATGGTGAGTGTACAACCCTGGGGTACAGTACCGGTGGGGACGGGGTTTGTCTGTGTAACACTGGGGTACAGTACCGATGGGGACAGGTGTGTCTGTGTAACACTGGGGTACAGTACCGGTGGGGACGGGTCTGTCTGTGTAACACTGGGGTACAGTACCGGTAGGGACGGGTCTGTCTGTGTAACACTGGGGTACAGTACCGGTGGGGACAGGTGTGTCTGTGTAACACTGGGGTACAGTACCGGTAGGGACGGGTCTGTCTGTGTAACACTGGGGTACAGTACCGGTAGGGACGGGTCTGTCCGTGTAACACTGGGGTACAGTACCGGTAGGACGGGTCTGGCTGTGTAACACTGGGGTACAGTACCGACGGGGACAGGTGTGTCTGTGTAACACTGGGGTACAGTACCAGTGGGGGCGGGTGTGTCTGTGTAACACTGGGGTACAGTACCGGTAGGGGACGGGTCTGTCTGTGTAACACTGGGGTACAGTACCGGTGGGGACAGTGTGGCAGGGTGAGAGTTGACAGGTCGCGACTATTGAGGGAGTGTAGCGTAGGTTTACGAGGTTAATTCCCGGGATGGCGGGACTGTCATACGCTGCGAGAATGGAGCAGCTGGGCTTGTATATTCTGGAGTTTAGAAGGATGAGAGGGGGATCTTATTGAAACATATAAGATTGTTAAGCGTTTGGACGCGCTAGAGGCAGGAAACATGTTCCCGATGTTGGGGGAGTCCAGAACCAGGGGCCACACAGTTCAAGAATAAGGGGTAAGCCATTTAGAACGGAGATGAGGAAACACTTTTTCACACAGAGAGTTGTGAGTCTGTGGAATTCTCTGCCTCAGAGGGCGGTGGAGGCCGGTTCTCTGGATACTTTCAAGAGAGAGCTAGATAGGGCACTTAAAGATAGCGGAGTCAGGGGATACGGGGAGAAGGCAGGAACGGGGAACTGATTGGGGATGATCAGCCGTGATCACACTGAATGGCGGTGCTGGCTCGAATGGCCTACTCCTGCACCTATTGTCTATTGTGACTTTTCCCTTTCAGGAACAGGATGAGGGGTCGGAGGGTGCTGTGGGTACCAGGCTGTGACCACGCTGGCATCGCCACACAGGTGGGTTTGCTTTCTGTCTGTCCCCCCTCCCCTCCATTCCCCCCCCCCCCCTCAACTCCTCCTTCCCCCATAGCAGGTGGGAATTCTGGTGGTCTGGCCCCTTAGAATGGCAAATGGCATGTTGGCCTTCATTGCGAGAGGATTTGAGTTTAGGAGGCAAGGAGGTCCTACTGCAGTTGTACAGGTGCCCAGGTGAAACTGCACCTGGAGTATTGTGTGCAGATTTGGTCTCCTAACTTAAGGTAGGACATTCTTGCTATCGGGGAATGCAGCATAGGTTCACCAGGTTAAATCCCGGGGTGGCGGGACTGACACATGATCAAAGAATGGGTTGACTGGGCTTGTATTCACTGGAATTTAGGATGAGAGGGGATCTTATAGAAACATATAAAATTCTTACGGGATTGGACAGGTTAGATGCAGGAAAAAATGTTCCCGATGTTGATGGACTCTGAAGAAGGGTCTCGACCGAAACGTCAGCCATTCCTTCTCTCCAGAGATGCTGCCTGTCCCGCTGAGTTACTCCAGTATTTTTTGCCTACCTTCGACTTAAACCAGCATCTGCAGTTCTTGCCAACAACTTTGTCCGGCCAAGTTTTGATTAAATTATTTCCCCGGCAGGATTGTTCCCGCCCCGACTTAACTCTGGGCTGCCCTCAATCGAGATTTAGCATTACTCTTCTAGAGATACAGCGTGGAAACAGGCCCTTCGGCCCACCGGGTCCGCAACGACCAGCGATCCCCGCGCACCAACACTATCCTGCACACACTACGGACGTTTTTGCATTTATACCAATTAACCTACAAACCTGCACGACTTTGGAGTGTGGGAGGAAACCGGAGAAAAGCCACGCAGGTCACGGGGAGAACGTACAAACTCCGTACAGACAGCACCCGTAGTCAGGATCAAACCCGGGTCTCTGGCGCCGTAAAGCGGCCAACTCTACCGCTGCGCCATTTGACCCAGTGTTCATCCAGATGAGAATCGCAGCAATCCTGGTGACCGGTTCCCTCACAGTCTTCAATGGTACTTTTTTGTCACTTGTACACTTCTCCCTCCCCTCCCCCTCTCCCTCTATCCCTCCTCCCAATCCCACTCCTATCCCCCTCTCCCTGTCCCCCTCACCTATCCCCCGCCGCTTTCCTCTTCCCCCCCAGGTGGTGGTGGAGCAGCGTCTACAGAGGGAGAGTGGGATCAGTCGGCGTGATCTGACCCGTGACCAGTTCCTGCAACATGTGTGGCGCTGGAAGCACGAGTGAGTGATGAGTGGGCAGGGGAGTGGGGGGAGGGGGAGACTGGGGGGGGAGGGGTGTGTGAGAGGGTTGGGGGGGTGATGCCGGTGAGATCTGACGCGTCTGTGTCTCTGGCAGGAAGGGGGATGAGATTTACCAGCAGCTCCGTTTGCTGGGCTCCTCACTGACTGGCACCGGGCCCGCTTCACCATGGAGGCCGTGAGTAGACGCACCTCATAGAAACATAGAAACATAGAAAATAGGTGCAGGAGGAGGCCATTCGGCCCTTTGAGCCAGCACCGCCATTCATTGTGATCATGGCTGATCGTCCCCTATCAATAACCCGTGCCTGCCTTCTCCACATATCCCTTGATTCCACTAGCCCCTAGAGCTCTATCTAACTCTCTTAAATCCATCCAGTGATTTGGCCTCCATTGCCCTCCGTGGCAGGGAATTCCACAAATTCACAACTCTCTGGGTGAAAAAGTTTTTTCTCACCTCAGTCTTAAATGGCCTCCCCTTTATTCTAAGACTGTGGCCCCTGGTTCTGGACTCGCCCAACATTGGGAACATTTTACCTGCATCTAGCTTGTCCAGTCCTTTTATAATTTTATACCTCCCCCCTGACCGCTGATCCCCAACCCATATCCCTCTCCCAAACCCCTCTCCCCATAACCCTAACTCTCTCCCACTGCTCCCCCCTCCAATTCCCTCCTCTCACCCCCACCCTCCCCCCAGGGTCCCCCCTCGCCGCCTCTCCCTCCCTGTCCCCCTCACCCTCTCTCTCTCCTTCCCTGTCCCCCCCCTCTCTACACCCTGTGTCCCCCTTGCCCGCTCTCTCCCCTTCCGTGTCCCCTCTCTCCTTGTGCCCCCCTCGCCCCCTCTCTCTCCCCCCCCCGTGCCCCCCTCGCCCCCTCTCTCCCTCCTTGTGTCCCCCTCGCCCTCTCTCCTTCCGTCCCCCTCTCTCTCTCTCCCCTGTGTCCCCATTTGCCCCGCTCTCTCTCCTTCCCTGTCCCCCTCTCTCTCTCTCCCCCGTGTCCCCCTTGCCCGCTCTCTCTCCTTCCGTGTCCCCCTCTCTCTCCTTGTGCACCCCTTGCCCCCTCTCTCTCCCCCCGTGCCCCTCGCCCCCTCTCTCTCCCTCCTTGTGTCCCCCTTGCCCGCTCTCTCCACCGCCCCCCCCCCCCCGTGTCCCCCCCTCACCCTCTCTCTACCCCCCCAGGGTTACAGTGAGGCGGTGGCTGAGGCGTTTGTGCGTCTGTACGAGGCGGGTCTGATCTACCGGGGCCGCCAACTGGTCAACTGGTCGTGTGCCCTGGGCTCGGCCATCTCCGACATCGAGGTGAGGGGTCGGGGGGTGGGGAGGGGAAGGGAGTGGAGGGAATAGAAACATAGAATGGCCTGCAGGAGCAGGCCATTCGGGCCCTTCGAGCCTGCACCGCCATTCAATATGATCATGGCTGATCATCCAACTCAGTATCCTGTACCTGCCTTCTCTCCATACCCCCTGATCCCTTTAGCCACAAGGGCCACATCTAACTCCCTCTTAAATATAGCCAATGAACTGGCCTCAACTACCTTCTGTGGCAGACAATTCCACAGATTCACCACACTCTGTGTGAAAAATGATTTTCTCATCTCGGTCCTAAAAGACTTCCCCCTTATCCTTAAACTGTGACCCCTTGTTCTGGACTTCCCCAACATCGGGAACAATCTTCCTGCATCTAGCCTGTCCAACCCATTAAGAATTTTGTACGTTTCTATAAGATCCCCCCTCAATCTTCTAAATTCTAGCGAGTACAAGCCGGTCTATCCAGTCTTTCTTCATATGAAAGTCCTGACTTCCCAGGAATCAGTCTGGTGAACCTTCTCTGTACTCCCTCTATGGCAAGAATGTCTTTCCTCAGATTAGGTGACCAATGGAGGGGAGGGGAGGGGAGGGGAATCTACCACTGTGCCACCGTGCACTGATCTGTGTCTCTCTCCAGGTTGAGAGCTGCCCCCTGAAGGGGCGAACCCTGGTTTCAGTGCCCTGGGTACCAGGAGAAGGTGGTCTTTGGGGAGCTGGCGCACCTGGCCTATCCGACAGAGGATGGGGGTGAGTGTGGAGGCGCAGCGGGGGAGGAGGGGGGGATTGGGAAGGGTGAGAGGGAGGGAGGGGGGGGAAAGAGAGGGAGGGAGGGTGAGAGGGAGGGGGAAGAAAGAGGAGGGGTGGAGAGTTACAGGGGAAATTGGGGGAGGTGGAGGGTTCCCCCTTCTGTGAGGGTCCGCCACCCTCTGTGTTTCCCCCTCTCCTGTGTGTCCGTCACCGTGTGTGTTCCCCGCAGGTGGGGAGGTTGTCGTGGCGACGACGAGGCCGGAGACGGTGACGGGGGATGTTGCCGTGGCTGTGAACCCCGACGACCCACGGTACTCGGTGAGAGGGGGGTTGAGGGTAGATGGGGGGTGAGGGGAGGGGAGGGGCGAGTGGGGGTTGAGGGGTGAGGGGAGAGGGGGGTGTGAGGGGAGAGGGGGATTGAGGGGAGGGGGGGAAGGGTGAGGGAGAGGGGGGGTTGAGGGGTGAGGGGAGGGGGGGGGTTGAGGGGTGAGGGGAGGGGGTGTTGAGGGTAAAGGGGGTGAGAGGGGGGTGGTGAGGGGAGAGGGGGAGGGGAGGAGAGGGGGGGAGGCGTGAGGGGAGGGGAGCTGAGGGGAGAGGGAGGGTGGGGGTTGAGGGGAGATGGGGGGGTGATGAGAGTAGATGGGGGGGTGAGGCGACGGGGGGGTGAAGGGAGGGGGGTGAGGGGAGATGGGGATTGACAGGAGGGGGTGAGGGGAGGGGAGGTGGGTGAGG
>JAXLNO010003426.1:511464-606311 GCA_038087875.1 Malacoraja senta
CCCGTTCCCTAAAGAATAAGGACATCTCGGATGTCCTGGTATGGAACACCTCATCTTGGGCGCAGATGCAGCGTAGACGGAGAAATTGGGAGTAGGGGATAGAGTCTTTGCAGGAAGCAGGGTGGGAAGAAGTGTAGTCAAGATAGTTTTGGGAGTCGGTGGGTTTGTATTAGACGTCTATCGATAGTCTATTTCCTGTGATGGAGACTGAGATCAAGAATGGGGAGGAAGGTGTCGGTGATGGTCCAATTAAATTTGATTGCAGGATGGAAATTGGTGGTGAAGTTGATGAAGTCCATTAGTTCTGCATGGGTGCAGGAGGTAGCACCGATGCAGTCATCAATGTAATGGAGATAGTGTTCGGGGATTGGGTCTTGGACTTGGAGGAAGTGGGAGGATTCGGAGAAGATATTAAGAGTGAGAATCAGCTCTGCTAGGCGGAGTAGTGTTAGGAGAGGGAAATTGGATGGTTCTGCGGTCGAGGAAGAAACAAAGGTCTTTAAGTCCTTCCTCGTGGGGGATGGAGGTGTAGAGACTGAACGTCCATGGTAAAGATGAGGGGGTGAGGGCTCTGAAAGCGGATGTCATTAAAGAGACAAAGGCATGTGAGGTATCTTGGACATAGGTCGGTAGGGATTAGACCAGGGAGGATAGGATGGAGTCGAGGTACGTGGAAATCATTTCAGTAGGACAGGGCAGTTGTGTTTATGGATTTTGGGGAGAAGGTAGAACCGGGCTGTTCGAGGCTGGGAAATGATAAGGTGCCAGGTGTATGGCTTAAAGGTGTCAGAAACAAGAATAATGGAAAAGGTATAAGCTTTACCTTGCTTGAAGTCATCAGATATTTCTTTGAATGTGTTGAACGAAACAGGGCAATGAAACTTTTCAATCTGTAAGGCTTCATCTACCACCGACAGTGGTTTGGGTTCATCGTGAATCCTGGAAATATTTAACAGCTGGTTATAAACTGAACATTAGAAAAGTTTTGAGTTGTTCCACAAAAACTTACAATGTTTCCATCAAGACAATGTCCTACCTTCGCTTGCGACCAACTTCCTCCTGAAAGAAATAAAACACAAATCTCAATTGATTGAGATGGATCGTCCTCATCCCGACAGCGGGAATTTCACCAAAGTTCTGTAACCCTCTGATAATTCCCATTTCCCAACTCTTATTGCCACCGTCATGCAGACAGAAAGCGGATATTGCCGCAGAGATGTAGAACGATGGGGGAAAGCACAAGGAATGTTCATGAGAATTACGCCATAACTGAGAGGATGGAACTTACTGAAAAGACTGGGCAGGTCGTGGGATTTCATCTGGAGAAGATGTCAGGAATGATGAGACTAAATTTAATATTATCGGTGGATATAAATGGGTGGGGATGAAATAATTTATCAAATCGAAAGGGAGACCAATAATCAAAGTTGAAATGCAATGTGGTCTTCAATAAATACTGAAAGGAATGCAGTCATGAGTACATGGACCTCACTTGTATTGAAGGGACTGAAGCTAACAGCAGAGATAAATTTAAGTGCAAGCGGGATAAACACATTAGGGCTCCTGGAATTCAGGGTATTGTTACCGGGTGTGGAGAGCAGATGGGAGGGATAATGAGTGAAAACTTGACTCGATAGAATGGGTCGAATGGCCAGTCTATGATGTAGAATGGGATGTCATTCTATGGTGAAACAAGGTGGACAAAACAATCAGAGCAAATTCCCCCAAGGTGAACACCCACTGCTAATGGGAACCGGATATAGATGATCAATCTGATGTGTGCGTCACGTTCTAGATTTCAATGTTAATCCCCACAATGTGGTCATGGCTGATCGAGCCCAGGACTGAACTCCTCCTCTTTGTCTCATTCCATTCTATTACAATTCCCTGAATTTTTTTAAATGTATCCTCCTCTGGTTTAAAATATGTCTAACATGTAAAACATCTCAGAGTCTCTTGGATGGAGACTCCCAGATATTCACTGCTCTCTGCCCATTCGAGGTCCTTGGGATCAGATATAGGATCACCTGTCATTCTTCTCAACTCCACATAATATAAACGCCTCTCTACATTCCGGCCAGACAGTACTGAGATCCCATAGATTCAGCGGGAGGCCAATTAGTTTCTGAACAACAACAGCTGGAACAGAGGGAGCATTTACTCAGTTCCGAATTATTGGTAAATGCATCATTTATTTCTGAAATGTCACCCACCATTTTGTGAATGCACTTTCACTTCACCAAACTGTAATGTAACCCCTCACCTTCAGAAACACCACACTGTCTTTTTGATCCATCTGTTGCTGCAACTTTAAGAGTTCCTCCTGGATGGATTTAAAATTCTCTTGAATCTTTCCAAGATTTTTCTCCATTGTATTAAGAATCTTCTTCTCTTCTTCCCGGATATCTGTCAGTGCCCGCTGCTCTTTCTCAGTGAGAATCTGGTGCTGTTCAGCAAACTGGGATGTGATCTTGGACTGAAGGTTGTGCGATTGTTCCTGTGAAATAATAGGTGAAGAACAATATATAATGTCACTGATTGTGTTTCATCATGACTTTGACCGTGACATTTGTCCTGTGCATTTTTTATTTGCTTTGGCAATTAAATTATTTGTCCAAATGCTTCTGGAATATCGTGAGGGTAATCTTATAACCCATCAATCCTCTACGCCCAATGCAATCCCTGCTGCCTATTCCTTTACACCTGCCCTTCAATTCCAATTCATCCACCCACCACCCACTTTCCCAGGGATAATTTACAGTCACCGATTGACCATTGAACCAGCGTATATTGGGGTCGTGGAAGGAATTCGACGCGGTCACAGGGAGAAGGCGTGAACCACACGGGCAGGCAACACCTGAGGTCAGGATCGAACCCGCTCACCAGAACTAGGAGACAGCAGCACTACTTGTGTCACTGCGCTGCCCTATTATTACACGCATCACATCTACACAAGATCAGGAAATTGAAACTGGAAAGCCTCACCAGAACTCCAGAAATCTTCTGTTTCTGTTGCTGCTCCATTTGCTGGATCCCTGATTCCTTTTTTGTGAGAGACTGGATGGAATCTTTAGCCTGATCCTGGGATTATGTTTGAAAATCAGAGAATAAAAGTGTTGGACAATTTTTAAAAAAAGGAATTAAACAATGCTGCGATCAACATCTATTTGCTTTACCTTGTAGGTTTCTGCAGCTTCTGCTATCAGCGTGAAGCTGTGAGACTTGTGTTCCCGCCCAGCTGCACAAACCACACAGATCAGCTTCTTGTCAGTTTCACAAAACAGCTTCAGTTCTTCCTGATGTTCCTCGCACTGAAGTTTACTTTCCTTCTCTGTCCGAACCAGGCTCAGTGTTCGAGCTTTAACAGACAGTTTAACCAAGGCCCGATTAACCCTGAGGGTGCGGTCTGTAAACTCCTCTCTACATTCCGGGCAGGAGTTTCTCCCCTCGCTGTCCCAACTCTGTGTGATGCAGGAGCGGCAGAAGTTGTGCCCGCACTCCAGTGACACCGGATCGGTGAAGAAATTCAGGCAGATGGGACAAATTATCTCCGCGGTCCAACTCTCGACCTGGTCGCTGGAAGCCATATTAACTCCTCCTCTTCCTGGTTCAAAAGAGGATTCCCTTTCCCTGAACTGCTGACCCCCCCTGCAGTACCGCGGGTGTCCACTGCTGACGCTGCCGTCTCGGGGAATGAATGTAATTCGGCTGCAAGTGTTCAGTGTGGAGATGGAGAAACATGGAACTGCAGATGCTGCTTCACAACAAAAAGACACAAAATGCTGGATTAACTCGATGATTGTTTTGGTGCCACATCCTGCACCCACACACAACTGACTGACTTCATCCGCTTCACCACCAACTTCCATCCGGCACTCAAATACACCTGGACCATTTCCGACACTTCCCTACCATTCCTTGACCTCACTATCTCCATCGCAGGTGATAGACTCCTTACCGACATCCACTACAAACCTACCGACTCCCATGGCTATCTGGACTACACTTCTTCCCACCCTGCTTCCTGTAAGGACTCCATCCCCCACTCCCAATTCCTCCGTCTACGCCGCATCTGCTCCCAGGATGAGGCGTTCCACACCAGGGCATCTGAAATGTCCTCATTCTTCAGGGAACGGGGGTTCCCCTCCTCCACCATAGATGAGGCTCGCACCAGGGTCTCTGCCATACCCCGCAACACTGCTCTCTCTCCCCATCCCCCCACTCACAACAAAGGCAGAGTCCCCCTAGTCCTCACCTTTCACCCCACCAGCCGTCACATACAACAAGTGATCCTCCGTCAGTTTCGCCACCTCCAACGTGACCCCACCACTCGCCACATCTTCCCATCTCCCCCTATGTCTGCCTTCCGCAAAGACCGCTCCCTCCGTAACTCCCTTGTCAATTCTTCCCTTCCCTCCCATACCACCCCCTCCCCTGGTACTTTCCCTTGCAACCGCAAGAGATGCAACACTTGTCCCTTCACTTCCCCCCTCCACTCCATTCCAGGACCCAAGCAGTCGTTCCAGGTGCGACAGAGGTTCACCTGCATCTCCTCCAACCTCATCTATTGCATTCGCTGCTCTAGATGCCAGCTGATCTACATCGGTGAGACCAAGCGGAGGCTTGGCGATCGTTTCGCCGAACACCTCCGGTCGGTCCGCAATAACCAACCTGAACTCCCGGTGGCTCAGCACTTCAACTCCCCCTCCCATTCCGTATCTGACCTCTCTGTCCTGGGTCTCCTCCATGGCCACAGCGAGCAACACCGTAAATTGGAGGAAATGCACCTCATATTCCGCTTGGGCAGTCTACATCCTGGTGGCCTGAACGTTGAATTCTCCCAATTCTGCTAGCCCTGGCTGTCCCCTCCCCTTCATCAGCCATCTGGTTGTCTCCTCCCCTCCCCCAGCCCTCGGGCTCCTCCTCCTCCTTTTCCTTTTTTCCTTTCTTCTCCCCACCCCCTATCAGTCTGAAGAAGGGTTTCGGCCCGAAACGTTACCTATTTCCTTCGCTCCATAGATGCTGCTGCACCCGCTGAGTTTCTCCAGCATTTTTGTGTACCCACGCTGGATTAACTCAGCGGGTCAAGTAGCACCTCTGGAGAACATGGACAGGTGATGTTTCTGGTCTGGATCCTTCTACAGGCTGATGGTAGGGGCGGTGGGTGGGAGATGGAAGAACGATGGAAGGAAGGGGGCAGGACAAAGCCTGGCTGGTATAGGGGGGTTGCACGTAAGGTCACCGAGTCAAAGGGCTTGACGCACGGAACCGCTCAATCCATCTGGAGGACATCCGTAACTTCCAGTATATGTTATTAATGCAAGAAACGCGTACTTTCCTACCTGCCAAAATGTTGAAATTTTGCGCTGTAAAAAATTGTGGAAGTTGGGGTAAGTGTAAGAGACATGTACCCAACTTTAGAATTCCAAAAGTGAAGCGAACTGAAGGTAAAGAGAAGCGACAGCTGAAGGGACAACAGCAGCTAAAGTGCATGGCGAACATTGGCCGTGCAGATATCGGAATTGAAAATATTGGGATTTATCGCGTTTGCTCACTGCATTTCATGAACAGTAAGGCATAATTTGTTTTTTTCTTGATTCCTTTGGTATCTGAAAAGTCTCAGAAGTGATAAATCTGGTTGTAAATTTTGCTTCAGAGGCGTTTTATTTTTGTATGTAAAACCCCACTTGAGAACCATGGGCGATTTTAAAATTTTACAGCCAGATTTATCCCTTCTGAAACTTTTTAGATGCCAAAGGAATCAAGAAAAAACACAAATAATGCCTTACTGTTGATGAAATGCAGTGAGCAAACGGCCAATGTTCGCCATGCACTTTGGCTGTTGTTGTCCCTTCAGCTCTCGCTTCTATCTACCGTCATTTCTCCTCACTTTTTGAATTCTGAAGTAGGCTAAATGTCTCTCACGCTTATCCCGATTTCCATAATTATTTACAGCTCAAAATTTGACAATTTCGGCGGGTTTTAACGGGCCCGCTACGCTGGAAACAATGATCAGTGCTTGCCTGCAGTTCATTGCGTGTAATCCATTTGGCGTCGCGTAGCAACAGTACGGGTCATGGGTCGTGACCCGACTGCCGTGAAACCTCCCTATAGGTTGACACGGTTGAAGGGGGGAGTTGATCGGCAGACGGTTGGACAAAGTCCACAGATGAGACAGAAAGTGTGTGACAAAATGATCGAGGACTTGTGAATTGTGTCTGATCTTCAAACAATCTTCTCCTCAGACGGCCAAAGGTTGTGCAGGTGCACTGAAGGCGCTGGTGAATTTCACCATCAATGTCTGCCTTCCTCTGGGAAGAGGAGCGCCGGCCACAGGACCCGAGGGTCACCATCGTTACCACCATTTTTAAAGGATAGAGACAAATCCACCCGCGGAAACTATGGAGGCTTCTCCCGCTCTCTACCACAGGGAGGGGTCAGTTACACATTAAACTGTCCTGAATATAGACGAAAGCGGAGAGTAGCGCTTGGGACAATGTAAACAAGGTTAACAGTTGGAAAAAACCTGCAGTCGAGTTCCAAGGACGTTGGCAAGTTTTGTGGCCCTGCGCGAAAGGGAGAGGTTGGGCAGGGTAGGACGTTATTAATTGGAGGGTATAGAAGTGTAGTATCTTTATATTTTATATTAGGCCCGAGAGCCGTTGGAGAGGTCGCAGAGGGAGGAGCTACACCCGAGCAGTAAGAGTTAAAGTGGAACGCGGGGCCGAAATATGCAACGTTCCAAGTTCCACTTAAAAAACAAGTGGGCTTGAGGAAGCCGCTGATTGGTGGAAGCAGACAATAGGGAGCAACTGATTGGGAGTCAGATCCCAGCTGATTGTACTGTATTGTAGCAGTTTGTTTTGTATTGTATCCAGTGTACAGGAGGGGTATGAGGGCCAGGGCAGTTTACTGTTCTGGATGTCAGATGTATTGTATCCAGGGTACAGGAGGGGTATGAGGGCCAGGGCAGTTTACTGTTCTGGATGTCAGATGTATTGTATCCAGGGTACAGGAGGGGTATGAGGGCCAGGGCAGTTTACTGTTCTGGATGTCAGATGTATTGTATCCAGTGTACAGGAGGGGTATGAGGGCCAGGGCAGTTTACTGTTCTGGATGTCAGATGTATTGTATCCAGGGTACAGGAGGGGTATGAGGGCCAGGGCAGTTTACTGTTCTGGATGTCAGATGTATTGTATCCAGGGTACAGGAGGGAGTATGAGGGCCAGGGCAGTTTACTGTTCTGGATGTCAGATGTATTGTATCCAGGGTACAGGAGGGGTATGAGGGCCAGGGCAGTTTACTGTTCTGGATGTCAGATGTATTGTATCCAGGGTAAGGGGGGAGAATGAGGGCCAGGGCAGTTTACTGTTCTGGATGTCAGATGTATTGTATCCAGGGTACAGGAGGAGTATGAGGTCCAGGGCAGTTTACTGTACTGGATGTCAGATGTATTGTATCCAGGGTAAGGGGAGTATGAGGGCCAGGGCAGTTTACTGTTCTGGATGTCAGATGTATTGTATCCAGGGTAAGGGGGGAGTATGAGGGCCAGGGCAGTTTACTGTACTGGATGTCAGATGTATTGTATCCAGGGTAAGGGGGGAGTATGAGGGCCAGGGCAGTTTACTGTTCTGGATGTCAGATGTATTGTATCCAGGGTACAGGAGGAGTATGAGGGCCAGGGCAGTTTACTGTTCTGGATGTCAGATGTATTGTATCCAGGGTACAGGAGGAGTATGAGGGCCAGGGCTGTTTACTGTTCTGGATGTCAGATGTATTGTATCCAGGGTAAGGGGGGAGTATGAGGGCCAGGGCAGTTTACTGTTCTGGATGTCAGATGTATTGTATCCAGGGTAAGGGGGGAGTATGAGGGCCAGGGCAGTTTACTGTTCTGGATGTCAGATGTATTGTATCCAGGGTAAGGGGGGAGTATGAGGGCCAGGGCAGTTTACTGTTCTGGATGTCAGATGTATTGTATCCAGGGTACAGGAGGAGTATGAGGGCTAGGGCAGTTTGTTGTTCTGGATGTCAGATGTATTGTATCCAGGGTAAGGGGAGTATGAGGGCCAGGGCAGTTTACTGTTCTGGATGTCAGATGTATTGTATCCAGGGTACAGGAGGAGTATGAGGGCCAGGGCAGTTTATTGTTCTGGATGTCAGATGTATTGTATCCAGGGTACAGGAGGAGTATGAGGGCCAGGGCAGTTTACTGTTCTGGATGTCAGATGTATTGTATCCAGGGAAAGGGGGGGGTATGAGGGCCAGGGCAGTTTACTGTTCTGGATGTCAGATGTATTGTATCCAGGGTAAGGGGGGAGTATGAGGGCCAGGGCAGTTTACTGTTCTGGATGTCAGATGTATTGTATCCAGGGTACAGGAGGAGTATGAGGGCCAGGGCAGTTTACTGTTCTGGATGTCAGATGTATTGTATCCAGGGTAAGGGGAGTATGAGGGCCAGGGCAGTTTACTGTTCTGGATGTCAGATGTATTGTATCCAGGGTACAGGAGGAGTATGAGGGCTAGGGCAGTTTGTTGTTCTGGATGTCAGATGTATTGTATCCAGGGTAAGGGGAGTATGAGGGCCAGGGCAGTTTACTGTTCTGGATGTCAGATGTATTGTATCCAGGGTACAGGAGGAGTATGAGGGCTAGGGCAGTTTTTGTCCTGGATGTCAGATGTATTGTATCCAGGGTAAGGGGAGTATGAGGGCCAGGGCAGTTTACTGTTCTGGATGTCAGATGTATTGTATCCAGGATACAGGAGGGGTATGAGGGCCAGGGCAGTTTACTGTTCTGGATGTCAGATGTATTGTATCCAGGGTACAGGAGGAGTATGAGGGCCAGGGCAGTTTACTGTTCTGGATGTCAGATGTATTGTATCCAGGGTACAGGAGGAGTATGAGGGCCAGGGCAGTTTACTGTTCTGGATGTCAGATGTATTGTATCCAGGGTACAGGAGGAGTATGAGGGCCAGGGCAGTTTACTGTACTGGATGTCAGATGTATTGTATCCAGGGTAAGGGGAGTATGAGGGCCAGGGCAGTTTACTGTTCTGGATGTCAGATGTATTGTATCCAGGGTAAGGGGGGAGTATGAGGGCCAGGGCAGTTTACTGTTCTGGATGTCAGATGTATTGTATCCAGGGTAAGGGGGGAGTATGAGGGCCAGGGCAGTTTACTGTTCTGGATGTCAGATGTATTGTATCCAGGGTACAGGAGGAGTATGAGGGCCAGGGCAGTTTACTGTTCTGGATGTCAGATGTATTGTATCCAGGGTACAGGAGGAGTATGAGGGCCAGGGCAGTTTACTGTTCTGGATGTCAGATGTATTGTATCCAGGGTAAGGGGGGAGTATGAGGGCCAGGGCAGTTTACTGTTCTGGATGTCAGATGTATTGTATCCAGGGTAAGGGGGGAGTATGAGGGCCAGGGCAGTTTACTGTTCTGGATGTCAGATGTATTGTATCCAGGGTACAGGAGGAGTATGAGGTCCAGGGCAGTTTACTGTTCTGGATGTCAGATGTATTGTGTCCAGGGTAAGGGGAGTATGAGGGCCAGGGCAGTTTACTGTTCTGGATGTCAGATGTATTGTATCCAGGGTAAGGGGGGAGTATGAGGGCCAGGGCAGTTTACTGTTCTGGATGTCAGATGTATTGTATCCAGGGTACAGGAGGAGTATGAGGGCTAGGGCAGTTTGTTGTTCTGGATGTCAGATGTATTGTATCCAGGGTAAGGGAGTATGAGGGCCAGGGCAGTTTACTGTTCTGGATGTCAGATGTATTGTATCCAGGGTACAGGAGGAGTATGAGGGCCAGGGCAGTTTATTGTTCTGGATGTCAGATGTATTGTATCCAGGGTACAGGAGGAGTATGAGGGCCAGGGCAGTTTACTGTTCTGGATGTCAGATGTATTGTATCCAGGGAAAGGGGGGAGTATGAGGGCCAGGGCAGTTTACTGTTCTGGATGTCAGATGTATTGTATCCAGGGTAAGGGGGGAGTATGAGGGCTAGGGCAGTTTACTGTTCTGGATGTCAGATGTATTGTATCCAGGGTACAGGAGGAGTATGAGGGCCAGGGCAGTTTACTGTTCTGGATGTCAGATGTATTGTATCCAGGGTAAGGGGAGTATGAGGGCCAGGGCAGTTTACTGTTCTGGATGTCAGATGTATTGTATCCAGGGTACAGGAGGAGTATGAGGGCTAGGGCAGTTTGTTGTTCTGGATGTCAGATGTATTGTACCCAGGGTAAGGGGAGTATGAGGGCCAGGGCAGTTTACTGTTCTGGATGTCAGATGTATTGTATCCAGGGTACATGAGGGGTATGAGGGCCAGGGCAGTTTACTGTTCTGGATGTCAGATATATTGTATCCAGGGTACAGGAGGAGTATGAGGGCCAGGGCAGTTTACTGTTCTGGATGTCAGATGTATTGTATCCAGGGTACAGGAGGAGTATGACGGCCAGGGCAGTTTACTGTTCTGGATGTCAGATGTATTGTATCCAGGGTACAGGAGGAGTATGAGGGCCAGGGCAGTTTACTGTTCTGGATGTCAGATGTATTGTACCCAGGGTACAGGAGGAGTATGAGGGCCAGGGCAGTTCACTGTTCTGGATGTCAGATGTATTGTATCCAGGGTAAGGGGAGTATGAGGGCCAGGGCAGTTTACTGTTCTGGATGTCAGATGTATTGTATCCAGGGTAAGGGGGGAGTATGAGGGCCAGGGCAGTTTACTGTTCTGGATGTCAGATGTATTGTATCCAGGGTAAGGGGGGAGTATGAGGGCCAGGGCAGTTTACTGTTCTGGATGTCAGATGTATTGTATCCAGTGTACAGGAGGAGTATGAGGGCCAGGGCAGTTTACTGTTCTGGATGTCAGATGTATTGTATCCAGGGTAAGGGGGGAGTATGAGGGCCAGGGCAGTTTACTGTTCTGGATGTCAGATGTATTGTATCCAGGGTAAGGGGGGAGTATGAGGGCCAGGGCAGTTTACTGTTCTGGATGTCAGATGTATTGTATCCAGGGTACAGGAGGAGTATGAGGGCTAGGGCAGTTTGTTGTTCTGGATGCTAGATGTATTGTATCCAGGGTAAGGGGAGTATGAGGGCCAGGGCAGTTTATTGTTCTGGATGTCAGATGTATTGTATCCAGGGTACAGGAGGAGTATGAGGGCCAGGGCAGTTTATTGTTCTGGATGTCAGATGTATTGTATCCAGGGTACAGGAGGAGTATGAGGGCCAGGGCAGTTTACTGTTCTGGATGTCAGATGTATTGTATCCAGGGAAAGGGGGGAGTATGAGGGCCAGGGCAGTTTACTGTTCTGGATGTCAGATGTATTGTATCCAGGGTAAGGGGGGAGTATGAGGGCCAGGGCAGTTTACTGTTCTGGATGTCAGATGTATTGTATCCAGGGTACAGGAGGAGTATGAGGGCCAGGGCAGTTTACTGTTCTGGATGTCAGATGTATTGTATCCAGGGTAAGGGGAGTATGAGGGCCAGGGCAGTTTACTGTTCTGGATGTCAGATGTATTGTATCCAGGATACAGGAGGGGTATGAGGGCCAGGGCAGTTTACTGTTCTGGATGTCAGATGTATTGTATCCAGGGTACAGGAGGAGTATGAGGGCCAGGGCAGTTTACTGTTCTGGATGTCAGATGTATTGTATCCAGTGTACAGGAGGGGTATGAGGGCCAGGGCAGTTTACTGTTCTGGATGTCAGATGTATTGTATCCAGGGTACAGGAGGGGTATGAGGGCCAGGGCAGTTTACTGTTCTGGATGTCAGATGTATTGTATCCAGGGTACAGGAGAGAGTATGAGGGCCAGGGCAGTTTACTGTTCTGGATGTCAGATGTATTGTATCCAGGGTACAGGAGGGGTATGAGGGCCAGGGCAGTTTACTGTTCTGGATGTCAGATGTATTGTATCCAGGGTAAGGGGGGAGAATGAGGGCCAGGGCAGTTTACTGTTCTGGATGTCAGATGTATTGTATCCAGGGTACAGGAGGAGTATGAGGTCCAGGGCAGTTTACTGTACTGGATGTCAGATGTATTGTATCCAGGGTAAGGGGAGTATGAGGGCCAGGGCAGTTTACTGTTCTGGATGTCAGATGTATTGTATCCAGGGTAAGGGGGGAGTATGAGGGCCAGGGCAGTTTACTGTACTGGATGTCAGATGTATTGTATCCAGGGTAAGGGGGGAGTATGAGGGCCAGGGCAGTTTACTGTTCTGGATGTCAGATGTATTGTATCCAGGGTACAGGAGGAGTATGAGGGCCAGGGCAGTTTACTGTTCTGGATGTCAGATGTATTGTATCCAGGGTACAGGAGGAGTATGAGGGCCAGGGCTGTTTACTGTTCTGGATGTCAGATGTATTGTATCCAGGGTAAGGGGGGAGTATGAGGGCCAGGGCAGTTTACTGTTCTGGATGTCAGATGTATTGTATCCAGGGTAAGGGGGGAGTATGAGGGCCAGGGCAGTTTACTGTTCTGGATGTCAGATGTATTGTATCCAGGGTAAGGGGGGAGTATGAGGGCCAGGGCAGTTTACTGTTCTGGATGTCAGATGTATTGTATCCAGGGTACAGGAGGAGTATGAGGGCTAGGGCAGTTTGTTGTTCTGGATGTCAGATGTATTGTATCCAGGGTAAGGGGAGTATGAGGGCCAGGGCAGTTTACTGTTCTGGATGTCAGATGTATTGTATCCAGGGTACAGGAGGAGTATGAGGGCCAGGGCAGTTTATTGTTCTGGATGTCAGATGTATTGTATCCAGGGTACAGGAGGAGTATGAGGGCCAGGGCAGTTTACTGTTCTGGATGTCAGATGTATTGTATCCAGGGAAAGGGGGGGGTATGAGGGCCAGGGCAGTTTACTGTTCTGGATGTCAGATGTATTGTATCCAGGGTAAGGGGGGAGTATGAGGGCCAGGGCAGTTTACTGTTCTGGATGTCAGATGTATTGTATCCAGGGTACAGGAGGAGTATGAGGGCCAGGGCAGTTTACTGTTCTGGATGTCAGATGTATTGTATCCAGGGTAAGGGGAGTATGAGGGCCAGGGCAGTTTACTGTTCTGGATGTCAGATGTATTGTATCCAGGGTACAGGAGGAGTATGAGGGCTAGGGCAGTTTGTTGTTCTGGATGTCAGATGTATTGTATCCAGGGTAAGGGGAGTATGAGGGCCAGGGCAGTTTACTGTTCTGGATGTCAGATGTATTGTATCCAGGGTACAGGAGGAGTATGAGGGCTAGGGCAGTTTGTTGTCCTGGATGTCAGATGTATTGTATCCAGGGTAAGGGGAGTATGAGGGCCAGGGCAGTTTACTGTTCTGGATGTCAGATGTATTGTATCCAGGATACAGGAGGGGTATGAGGGCCAGGGCAGTTTACTGTTCTGGATGTCAGATGTATTGTATCCAGGGTACAGGAGGAGTATGAGGGCCAGGGCAGTTTACTGTTCTGGATGTCAGATGTATTGTATCCAGGGTACAGGAGGAGTATGAGGGCCAGGGCAGTTTACTGTTCTGGATGTCAGATGTATTGTATCCAGGGTACAGGAGGAGTATGAGGGCCAGGGCAGTTTACTGTACTGGATGTCAGATGTATTGTATCCAGGGTAAGGGGAGTATGAGGGCCAGGGCAGTTTACTGTTCTGGATGTCAGATGTATTGTATCCAGGGTAAGGGGGGAGTATGAGGGCCAGGGCAGTTTACTGTTCTGGATGTCAGATGTATTGTATCCAGGGTAAGGGGGGAGTATGAGGGCCAGGGCAGTTTACTGTTCTGGATGTCAGATGTATTGTATCCAGGGTACAGGAGGAGTATGAGGGCCAGGGCAGTTTACTGTTCTGGATGTCAGATGTATTGTATCCAGGGTACAGGAGGAGTATGAGGGCCAGGGCAGTTTACTGTTCTGGATGTCAGATGTATTGTATCCAGGGTAAGGGGGGAGTATGAGGGCCAGGGCAGTTTACTGTTCTGGATGTCAGATGTATTGTATCCAGGGTAAGGGGGGAGTATGAGGGCCAGGGCAGTTTACTGTTCTGGATGTCAGATGTATTGTATCCAGGGTACAGGAGGAGTATGAGGTCCAGGGCAGTTTACTGTTCTGGATGTCAGATGTATTGTGTCCAGGGTAAGGGGAGTATGAGGGCCAGGGCAGTTTACTGTTCTGGATGTCAGATGTATTGTATCCAGGGTAAGGGGGGAGTATGAGGGCCAGGGCAGTTTACTGTTCTGGATGTCAGATGTATTGTATCCAGGGTACAGGAGGAGTATGAGGGCTAGGGCAGTTTGTTGTTCTGGATGTCAGATGTATTGTATCCAGGGTAAGGGGAGTATGAGGGCCAGGGCAGTTTACTGTTCTGGATGTCAGATGTATTGTATCCAGGGTACAGGAGGAGTATGAGGGCCAGGGCAGTTTATTGTTCTGGATGTCAGATGTATTGTATCCAGGGTACAGGAGGAGTATGAGGGCCAGGGCAGTTTACTGTTCTGGATGTCAGATGTATTGTATCCAGGGAAAGGGGGGAGTATGAGGGCCAGGGCAGTTTACTGTTCTGGATGTCAGATGTATTGTATCCAGGGTAAGGGGGGAGTATGAGGGCTAGGGCAGTTTACTGTTCTGGATGTCAGATGTATTGTATCCAGGGTACAGGAGGAGTATGAGGGCCAGGGCAGTTTACTGTTCTGGATGTCAGATGTATTGTATCCAGGGTAAGGGGAGTATGAGGGCCAGGGCAGTTTACTGTTCTGGATGTCAGATGTATTGTATCCAGGGTACAGGAGGAGTATGAGGGCTAGGGCAGTTTGTTGTTCTGGATGTCAGATGTATTGTATCCAGGGTAAGGGGAGTATGAGGGCCAGGGCAGTTTACTGTTCTGGATGTCAGATGTATTGTATCCAGGGTACATGAGGGGTATGAGGGCCAGGGCAGTTTACTGTTCTGGATGTCAGATATATTGTATCCAGGGTACAGGAGGAGTATGAGGGCCAGGGCAGTTTACTGTTCTGGATGTCAGATGTATTGTATCCAGGGTACAGGAGGAGTATGACGGCCAGGGCAGTTTACTGTTCTGGATGTCAGATGTATTGTATCCAGGGTACAGGAGGAGTATGAGGGCCAGGGCAGTTTACTGTTCTGGATGTCAGATGTATTGTACCCAGGGTACAGGAGGAGTATGAGGGCCAGGGCAGTTCACTGTTCTGGATGTCAGATGTATTGTATCCAGGGTAAGGGGAGTATGAGGGCCAGGGCAGTTTACTGTTCTGGATGTCAGATGTATTGTATCCAGGGTAAGGGGGGAGTATGAGGGCCAGGGCAGTTTACTGTTCTGGATGTCAGATGTATTGTATCCAGGGTAAGGGGGGAGTATGAGGGCCAGGGCAGTTTACTGTTCTGGATGTCAGATGTATTGTATCCAGTGTACAGGAGGAGTATGAGGGCCAGGGCAGTTTACTGTTCTGGATGTCAGATGTATTGTATCCAGGGTAAGGGGGGAGTATGAGGGCCAGGGCAGTTTACTGTTCTGGATGTCAGATGTATTGTATCCAGGGTAAGGGGGGAGTATGAGGGCCAGGGCAGTTTACTGTTCTGGATGTCAGATGTATTGTATCCAGGGTACAGGAGGAGTATGAGGGCTAGGGCAGTTTGTTGTTCTGGATGCTAGATGTATTGTATCCAGGGTAAGGGGAGTATGAGGGCCAGGGCAGTTTATTGTTCTGGATGTCAGATGTATTGTATCCAGGGTACAGGAGGAGTATGAGGGCCAGGGCAGTTTATTGTTCTGGATGTCAGATGTATTGTATCCAGGGTACAGGAGGAGTATGAGGGCCAGGGCAGTTTACTGTTCTGGATGTCAGATGTATTGTATCCAGGGAAAGGGGGGAGTATGAGGGCCAGGGCAGTTTACTGTTCTGGATGTCAGATGTATTGTATCCAGGGTAAGGGGGGAGTATGAGGGCCAGGGCAGTTTACTGTTCTGGATGTCAGATGTATTGTATCCAGGGTACAGGAGGAGTATGAGGGCCAGGGCAGTTTACTGTTCTGGATGTCAGATGTATTGTATCCAGGGTAAGGGGAGTATGAGGGCCAGGGCAGTTTACTGTTCTGGATGTCAGATGTATTGTATCCAGGATACAGGAGGGGTATGAGGGCCAGGGCAGTTTACTGTTCTGGATGTCAGATGTATTGTATCCAGGGTACAGGAGGAGTATGAGGGCCAGGGCAGTTTACTGTTCTGGATGTCAGATGTATTGTATCCAGGGTACAGGAGGAGTATGAGGGCCAGGGCAGTTTACTGTTCTGGATGTCAGATGTATTGTATCCAGGGTACAGGAGGAGTATGAGGGCCAGGGCAGTTTACTGTTCTGGATGTCAGATGTATTGTATCCAGGGTACAGGAGGAGTATGAGGGCCAGGGCAGTTTACTGTTCTGGATGTCAGATGTATTGTATCCAGGGTAAGGGGGGAGTATGAGGGCCAGGGCAGTTTACTGTTCTGGATGTCAGATGTATTGTATCCAGGGTAAGGGGGGAGTATGAGGGCCAGGGCAGTTTACTGTTCTGGATGTCAGATGTATTGTATCCAGGGTACAGGAGGAGTATGAGGTCCAGGGCAGTTTACTGTACTGGATGTCAGATGTATTGTATCCAGGGTAAGGGGAGTATGAGGGCCAGGGCAGTTTACTGTCCTGGATGTCAGATGTATTGTATCCAGGGTACAGGAGGAGTATGAGGGCTAGGGCAGTTTGTTGTTCTGGATGTCAGATGTATTGTATCCAGGGTAAGGGGAGTATGAGGGCCAGGGCAGTTTACTGTTCTGGATGTCAGATGTATTGTATCCAGGGTACAGGAGGAGTATGAGGGCCAGGGCAGTTTATTGTTCTGGATGTCAGATGTATTGTATCCAGGGTACAGGAGGAGTATGAGGGCCAGGGCAGTTTACTGTTCTGGATGTCAGATGTATTGTATCCAGGGAAAGGGGGGAGTATGAGGGCCAGGGCAGTTTACTGTTCTGGATGTCAGATGTATTGTATCCAGGGTAAGGGGGGAGTATGAGGGCCAGGGCAGTTTACTGTTCTGGATGTCAGATGTATTGTATCCAGGGTACAGGAGGAGTATGAGGGCCAGGGCAGTTTACTGTTCTGGATGTCAGATGTATTGTATCCAGGGTAAGGGGAGTATGAGGGCCAGGGCAGTTTACTGTTCTGGATGTCAGATGTATTGTATCCAGGGTACAGGAGGAGTATGAGGGCTAGGGCAGTTTGTTGTTCTGGATGTCAGATGTATTGTATCCAGGGTAAGGGGAGTATGAGGGCCAGGGCAGTTTACTGTTCTGGATGTCAGATCTATTGTATCCAGGGTACAGGAGGGGTATGAGGGCCAGGGCAGTTTACTGTTCTGGATGTCAGATGTATTGTATCCAGGGTACAGGAGGAGTATGAGGGCCAGGGCAGTTTACTGTTCTGGATGTCAGATGTATTGTATCCAGGGTACAGGAGGAGTATGAGGGCCAGGGCAGTTTACTGTTCTGGATGTCAGATGTATTGTATCCAGGGTACAGGAGGAGTATGAGGGCCAGGGCAGTTTACTGTTCTGGATGTCAGATGTATTGTATCCAGGGTACAGGAGGAGTATGAGGGCCAGGGCAGTTTACTGTTCTGGATGTCAGATGTATTGTATCCAGGGTAAGGGGAGTATGAGGGCCAGGGCAGTTTACTGTTCTGGATATCAGATGTATTGTATCCAGGGTACAGGAGGAGTATGAGGGCTAGGGCAGTTTGTTGTTCTGGATGTCAGATGTATTGTATCCAGGGTAAGGGGAGTATGAGGGCCAGGGCAGTTTACTGTTCTGGATGTCAGATGTATTGTATCCAGGGTACAGGAGGGGTATGAGGGCCAGGGCAGTTTACTGTTCTGGATGTCAGATGTATTGTATCCAGGGTACAGGAGGAGTATGAGGGCCAGGGCAGTTTACTGTTCTGGATGTCAGATGTATTGTATCCAGGGTACAGGAGGAGTATGAGGGCCAGGGCAGTTTACTGTTCTGGATGTCAGATGTATTGTATCCAGGGTACAGGAGGAGTATGAGGGCTAGGGCAGTTTGTTGTCCTGGATGTCAGATGTATTGTATCCAGGGTAAGGGGAGTATGAGGGCCAGGGCAGTTTACTGTTCTGGATGTCAGATGTATTGTATCCAGGATACAGGAGGGGTATGAGGGCCAGGGCAGTTTACTGTTCTGGATGTCAGATGTATTGTATCCAGGGTACAGGAGGAGTATGAGGGCCAGGGCAGTTTACTGTTCTGGATGTCAGATGTATTGTATCCAGGGTACAGGAGGAGTATGAGGGCCAGGGCAGTTTACTGTTCTGGATGTCAGATGTATTGTATCCAGGGTACAGGAGGAGTATGAGGGCCAGGGCAGTTTACTGTTCTGGATGTCAGATGTATTGTATCCAGGGTAAGGGGGGAGTATGAGGGCCAGGGCAGTTTACTGTTCTGGATGTCAGATGTATTCTATCCAGGGTAAGGGGAGTATGAGGGCCAGGGCAGTTTACTGTTCTGGATGTCAGATGTATTGTATCCCGGGTACAGGAGGAGTATGATGGCTAGGGCAGTTTGTTGTTCTGGATGTCAGATGTATTGTATCCAGGGTAAGGGGAGTATGAGGGCCAGGGCAGTTTACTGTTCTGGATGTCAGATGTATTGTATCCAGGGTACAGGAGGGGTATGAGGGCCAGGGCAGTTTACTGTTCTGGATGTCAGATGTATTGTATCCAGGGTACAGGAGGAGTATGAGGGCCAGGGCAGTTTACTGTTCTGGATGTCAGATGTATTGTATCCAGGGTACAGGAGGAGTATGAGGGCCAGGGCAGTTTACTGTTCTGGATGTCAGATGTATTGTATCCAGGGTACAGGTGGAGTATGAGGGCCAGGGCAGTTTATTGTTCTGGATGTCAGATGTATTGTATCCAGGGTACAGGAGGAGTATGAGGGCCAGGGCAGTTTACTGTTCTGGATGTCAGATGTATTGTATCCAGGGTAAGGGGGGAGTATGAGGGCCAGGGCAGTTTACTGTTCTGGATGTCAGATGTATTGTATCCAGGGTAACGGGGGAGCATGAGGGCCAGGGCAGTTTACTCTTCTGGATGTCAGATGTATTGTATCCAGGGTACAGGAGGAGTATGAGGGCCAGGGCAGTTTACTGTTCTGGATGTCAGATGTATTGTATCCAGGGTAAGGGGAGTATGAGGGCCAGGGCAGTTTACTGTTCTGGATGTCCGATGTATTGTATCCAGGGTACAGGAGGGGTATGAGGGCCAGGGCAGTTTACTGTTCTGGATGTCAGATGTATTGTATCCAGGGTACAGGAGGAGTATGAGGGCCAGGGCAGTTTACTGTTCTGGATGTCAGATGTATTATATCCAGGGTACAGGAGGAGTATGAGGGCCAGGGCAGTTTACTGTTCTGGATGTCAGATGTATTGTATCCAGGGTACAGGTGGAGTATGAGGGCCAGTGCAGTTTATTGTTCTGGATGTCAGATGTATTGTATCCAGGGTACAGGAGGAGTATGAGGGCCAGGGCAGTTTACTGTTCTGGATGTCAGATGTATTGTATCCAGGGTAAGGGGGGAGTATGAGGGCCAGGGCAGTTTACTGTTCTGGATGTCAGATGTATTGTATCCAGGGTAAGGGGGGAGCATGAGGGCCAGGGCAGTTTACTCTTCTGGATGTCAGATGTATTGTATCCAGGGTACAGGAGGAGTATGAGGGCCAGGGCAGTTTACTGTTCTGGATGTCAGATGTATTGTATCCAGGGTAAGGGGTGTATGAGGGCCAGGGCAGTTTACTGTTCTGGATGTCCGATGTATTGTATCCAGGGTAAGGGGGGAGTATGAGGGCCAGGGCAGTTTACTGTTCTGGATGTCAGATGTATTGTATCCAGGGTACAGGAGGAGTATGAGGGCTAGGGCAGTTTACTGTTCTGGATGTCAGATGTATTGTATCCAGGGTAAGGGGGGAGTATGAGGGCCAGGGCAGTTTACTGTTCTGGATGTCAGATGTATTGTATCCAGGGTAAGGGGGGAGTATGAGGGCCAGGGCAGTTTACTGTTCTGGATGTCAGATGTATTGTATCCAGGGTACAGGAGGAGTATGAGGGCCAGGGCAGTTTACTGTTCTGGATGTCAGATGTATTGTATCCAGGGTAAGGGGAGTATGAGGGCCAGGGCAGTTTACTGTTCTGGGTGTCAGATGTGTTGTATCCAGGGTACAGGAGGAGTATGAGGGCTAGGGCAGTTTGTTGTTCTGGATGTCAGATGTATTGTATCCAGGGTACAGGAGGGGTATGAGGGCCAGGGCAGTTTACTATTCTGGATGTCAGATGTATTGTATCCAGGGTACAGGAGGAGTATGAGGGCCAGGGCAGTTTACTGTTCTGGATGTCAGATGTATTGTATCCAGTGTACAGGAGGAGTATGAGGGCCAGGGCAGTTTACTGTTCTGGATGTCAGATGTATTGTATCCAGGGTACAGGAGGAGTATGAGGGCTAGGGCAGTTTGTTGTTCTGGATGTCAGATGTATTGTATCCAGGGTAAGGGGAGTATGAGGGCCAAGGCAGTTTACTGTTCTGGATGTCAAATGTATTGTATCCAGGGTACAGGAGGAGTATGAGGGCCAGGGCAGTTTATTGTTCTGGATGTCAGATGTATTGTATCCAGGGTACAGGAGGAGTATGAGGGCCAGGGCAGTTTACTGTTCTGGATGTCAGATGTATTGTATCCAGGGTAAGGGGGGAGTATGAGGGCCAGGGCAGTTTACTGTTCTGGATGTCAGATGTATTGTATCCAGGGTACAGGAGGAGTTTGAGGGCTAGGGCAGTTTACTGTTCTGGATGTCAGATGTATTGTATCCAGGGTACAGGAGGAGTATGAGGGCCAGGGCAGTTTACTGTTCTGGATGTCAGATGTATTGTATCCAGGGTAAGGGGAGTATGAGGGCCAGGGCAGTTTCCTGTTCTGGATGTCAGATGTATTGTACCAGGGTACAGGAGGGAGTATGAGGGCCAGGGCAGTTTACTGTTCTGGATGTCAGATGTATTGTATCCAGGGTAAGGGGGGAGTATGAGGGCCAGGGCAGTTTACTGTTCTGGATGTCAGATGTATTGTATCCAGGGTACAGGAGGAGTATGAGAGCCAGGGCAGTTTGTTGTTCTGGATGTCAGATGTATTGTATCCAGGGTAAGGGGAGTATGAGGGCCAGGGCAGTTTACTGTTCTGGATGTCAGATGTATTGTATCCAGGGTACAGGAGGGGTATGAGGGCCAGGGCAGTTTACTGTTCTGGATGTCAGATGTATTGTATCCAGGGTACAGGAGGAGTATGAGGGCCAGGGCAGTTTACTGTTCTGGATGTCAAATGTATTGTATCCAGGGTACAGGAGGAGTATGAGGGCCAGGGCAGTTTACTGTTCTGGATGTCAGATGTATTGTATCCAGGGTACAGGAGGAGTATGAGAGCCAGGGCAGTTTACTGTTCTGGATGTCAGATGTATTGTATCCAGGGTACAGGAGGGAGTATGAGGGCCAGGGCAGTTTACTGTTCTGGATGTCAGATGTATTGTATCCAGGGTACAGGAGGAGTATGAGGGCCAGGGCAGTTTACTGTTCTGGATGTCAGATGTATTGTATCCAGGGTACAGGAGGAGTATGAGGGCCAGGGCAGTTTACTGTTCTGGATGTCAGATGTATTGTATCCGGGGTACAGGAGGAGTATGAGGGCCAGGGCAGTTTACTGTTCTGGATGTCAGATGTATTGTATCCAGGGTAAGGTGAGTATGAGGGCCAGGGCAGTTTACTGTTCTGGATGTCAGATGTATTGTATCCAGGGTACAGGAGGGGTATGAGGGCCAGGGCAGTTTACTGTTCTGGATGTCAGATGTATTGTATCCAGGGTACAGGAGGAATATGAGGGCCAGGGCAGTTTACTGTTCTGGATGTCAGATGTATTGTATCCAGGGTACAGGAAGAGTATGAGGGCTAGGGCAGTTTGTTGTTCTGGATGTCAGATGTATTGTATCCAGGGTAAGGGGAGTATGAGGGCCAGGGCAGTTTACTGTTCTGGATGTCAGATGTATTGTATCCAGGGTACAGGAGGAGTATGAGGGCCAGGGCAGTTTATTGTTCTGGATGTCAGATGTATTGTATCCAGGGTAGAGGAGGCGTATGAGGGCCAGGGCAGTTTACTGTTCTGGATGTCAGATGTATTGTATCCAGGGTAAGGGGGGAGTATGAGGGCCAGGGCAGTTTACTGTTCTGGATGTCAGATGTATTGTATCCAGGGTAAGGGGGGGGTATGAGGGCCAGGGCAGTTTACTGTTCTGGATGTCAGATGTATTGTATCCAGGGTACAGGAGGAGTATGAGGGCCAGGGCAGTTTACTGTTCTGGATGTCAGATGTATTGTATCCAGGGTACAGGAGGAGTATGAGGGCGAGGGCAGTTTACTGTTCTGGATGTCAGATGTATTGTATCCAGGGTACAGGAGGAGTATGAGGGCTAGGGCAGTTTGTTGTTCTGGATGTCAGATGTATTGTATCCAGGGTAAGGGGAGTATGAGGGCCAGGGCAGTTTACTGTTCTGGATGTCAGATGTATTGTATCCAGGGTACAGGAGGGGTATGAGGGCCAGGGCAGTTTACTGTTCTGGATGTCAGATGTATTGTATCCAGGGTACAGGAGGAGTATGAGGGTCAGGGCAGTTTACTGTTCTGGATGTCAGATGTATTGTATCCAGGGTACAGGAGGAGTATGAGGGCTAGGGCAGTTTGTTGTTCTGGATGTCAGATGTATTGTATCCAGGGTAAGGGGAGTATGAGGGCCAAGGCAGTTTACTGTTCTGGATGTCAGATGTATTGTATCCAGGGTACAGGAGGAGTATGAGGGCCAGGGCAGTTTATTGTTCTGGATGTCAGATGTATTGTATCCAGGGTACAGGAGGAGTATGAGGGCCAGGGCAGTTTACTGTTCTGGGTGTCAGATGTATTGTATCCAGGGTACAGGAGGAATATGAGGGCCAGGGCAGTTTACTGTTCTGGGGAATCTGAGGAAGGACATTATAGCCATAGAGGGAGTGCAGAGAAGGTTCACCAGACTGATTCCTGGGATGTCAGGACTCTCATATGAAGAAAGACTGGATAGACTTGGCTTATACTCGCTAGAATTTAGGAGATTGAGAGGGGATCTTATAGAAACGTACAAGATTCTTATGGGGTTGGACAGGCTAGATGCAGGAAGATTGTTCCCGATGTTGGGGAAGTCCAGGACAAGGGGTCACAGCTTAAGGATAAGGGGGAAATCCTTTAGGACCGAGATGAGGAAAAACTTTTTCACACAGAGAGTGGTGAATCTCTGGAACTCTCTGCCACAGAGGGTAGTTGAGGCCAGTTCATTGGCTATATTTAAGAAGGAATTGGATGTGGCCCTTGTGGCTAAAGGGATCAGGGGGTATGGAGAGAAGGCAGGTACGGGATACTGAGTTGGATGATCAGCCATGATCGTATTGAATGGCAGTGCAGGCTCGAAGGGCCGAATGGCCTACTCCTGCACCTATTTTCTATGTATCTATGTATCTATGTATGTCAGATGTATTGTATCCAGGGTAAGGGCAGTTTACTGTTCTGGATGTCAGATGTATTGTATCCAGGGTAAGGGGGGGGTATGAAGGCCAGGGCAGTTTGCTGTTCTGGATGTCAGATGTATTGTATCCAGGGTACAGGAGGAGTATGAGGGCCAGGGCAGTTTACTGTTCTGGATGTCAGATGTATTGTATCCAGGGTAAGGGGAGTATGAGGGCCAGGGCAGTTTCCTGTTCTGGATGTCAGATGTATTGTATCCAGGGTACAGGAGGGAGTATGAGGGCCAGGGCAGTTTACTGTTCTGGATGTCAGATGTATTGTATCCAGGGTACAGGAGGAGTATGAGGGCCAGGGCAGTTTACTGTTCTGGATGTCAGATGTATTGTATCCGGGGTACAGGAGGAGTATGAGGGCCAGGGCAGTTTACTGTTCTGGATGTCAGATGTATTGTATCCAGGGTACAGGAGGAGTATGAGGGCCAGGGCAGTTTACTGTTCTGGATGTCAGATGTATTGTATCCAGGGTACAGGAGGAGTATGAGGGCCAGGGCAGTTTACTGTTCTGGATGTCAGATGTATTGTATCCAGGGTACAGGAGGAGTATGAGGGCCAGGGCAGTTTACTGTTCTGGATGTCAGATGTATTGTATCCAGGGTACAGGAGGAGTATGAGGGCCAGGGCAGTTTACTGTTCTGGATGTCAGATGTATTGTATCCAGGGTAAGGGGAGTATGAGGGCCAGGGCAGTTTACTGTTCTGGATGTCAGATGTATTGTATCCAGGGTACAGGAGGAGTATGAGGGCCAGGGCAGTTTGTTGTTCTGGATGTCAGATGTATTGTATCCAGGGTAAGGGGAGTATGAGGGCCAGGGCAGTTTACTGTTCTGGATGTCAGATGTATTGTATCCAGGGTACAGGAGAGGTATGAGGGCCAGGGCAGTTTACTGTTCTGGATGTCAGATGTATTGTATCCAGGGTACAGGAGGAGTATGAGGGCCAGGGCAGTTTACTGTTCTGGATGTCAGATGTATTGTATCCAGGGTACAGGAGGAGTATGAGGGCCAGGGCAGTTTACTGTTCTGGATGTCAGATGTATTGTATCCAGGGTACAGGAGGAGTTTGAGGGCCAGGGCAGTTTACTGTTCTGGATGTCAGATGTATTGTATCCAGGGTAAGGGGGGAGTATGAGGGCCAGGGCAGTTTACTGTTCTGGATGTCAGATGTATTGTATCCAGGGTACAGGAGGAGTATGAGGGCCAGGGCAGTTTGTTGTTCTGGATGTCAGATGTATTGTATCCAGGGTAAGGGGAGTATGAGGGCCAGGGCAGTTTACTGTTCTGGATGTCAGATGTATTGTATCCAGGGTACAGGAGGAGTATGAGGGCCAGGGCAGTTTACTGTTCTGGATGTCAGATGTATTGTATCCAGGGTACAGGAGGAGTTTGAGGGCCAGGGCAGTTTACTGTTCTGGATGTCAGATGTATTGTATCCAGGGTACAGGAGGAGTATGAGGGCCAGGGCAGTTTACTGTTCTGGATGTCAGATGTATTGTATCCAGGGTAAGGGGAGTATGAGGGCCAGGGCAGTTTACTGTTCTGGATGTCAGATGTATTGTATCCAGGGTAAGGGGGGAGTATGAGGGCCAGGTCAGTTTAATGTTCTGGATGTCAGATGTATTGTATCCAGGGTACAGGAGGGGTATGAGGGCCAGGGCAGTTTACTGTTCTGGATGTCAGATGTATTGTATCCAGGGTACAGGAGGAATATGAGGGCCAGGGCAGTTTACTGTTCTGGATGTCAGATGTATTGTATCCAGGGTACAGGAGGAGTATGAGGGCTAGGGCAGTTTGTTGTTCTGGATGTCAGATGTATTGTATCCAGGGTAAGGGGAGTATGAGGGCCAGGGCAGTTTACTGTTCTGGATGTCAGATGTATTGTATCCAGGGTACAGGAGGAGTATGAGGGCCAGGGCAGTTTATTGTTCTGGATGTCAGATGTATTGTATCCAGGGTAGAGGAGGAGTATGAGGGCCAGGGCAGTTTACTGTTCTGGATGTCAGATGTATTGTATCCAGGGTAAGGGGGGAGTATGAGGGCCAGGGCAGTTTACTGTTCTGGATGTCAGATGTATTGTATCCAGGGTAAGGGGGGAGTATGAGGGCCAGGGCAGTTTACTGTTCTGGATGTCAGATGTATTGTATCCAGGGTACAGGAGGAGTATGAGGGCCAGGGCAGTTTACTGTTCTGGATGTCAGATGTATTGTATCCAGGGTAAGGGGAGTATGAGGGCCAGGGCAGTTTACTGTTCTGGATGTCAGATGTATTGTATCCAGGTACAGGAGGAGTATGAGGGCCAGGGCAGTTTGTTGTTCTGGATGTCAGATGTATTGTATCCAGGGTAAGGGGAGTATGAGGGCCAGGGCAGTTTACTGTTCTGGATGTCAGATGTATTGTATCCAGGGTACAGGAGGGGTATGAGGCCCAGGGCAGTTTACTGTTCTGGGTGTCAGATGTATTGTATCCAGGGTACAGGAGGAGTATGAGGGCCAGGGCAGTTTACTGTTCTGGATGTCAGATGTATTGTATCCAGGGTAAGGGCAGTTTACTGTTCTGGATGTCAGATGTATTGTATCCAGGGTAAGGGGGGGGGGGTATGAAGGCCAGGGCAGTTTGCTGTTCTGGATGTCAGATGTATTGTATCCAGGGTACAGGAGGAGTATGAGGGCCAGGGCAGTTTACTGTTCTGGATGTCACATGTATTGTATCCAGGGTAAGGGGAGTATGAGGGCCAGGGCAGTTTCCTGTTCTGGATGTCAGATGTATTGTATCCAGGGTACAGGAGGGAGTATGAGGGCCAGGGCAGTTTACTGTTCTGGATGTCAGATGTATTGTATCCAGGGTACAGGAGGGAGTATGAGGGCCAGGGCAGTTTACTGTTCTGGATGTCAGATGTATTGTATCCAGGGTACAGGAGGAGTATGAGGGCCAGGGCAGTTTACTGTTCTGGATGTCAGATGTATTGTATCCAGGGTAAGGGGGGAGTATGAGGGCCAGGGCAGTTTGTTGTTCTGGATGTCAGATGTATTGTATCCAGGGTACAGGAGGAGTATGTGAGCCAGGGCAGTTTGTTGTTCTGGATGTCAGATGTATTGTATCCAGGGTACAGGAGGGGTATGAGGGCCAGGGCAGTTTACTGTTCTGGATGTCAGATGTATTGTATCCAGGGTAGAGGAGGAGTATGAGGGCCAGGGCAGTTTACTGTTCTGGATGTCAAATGTATTGTATCCAGGGTACAGGAGGAGTATGAGGGCCAGGGCAGTTTACTGTTCTGGATGTCAGATGTATTGTATCCGGGGTACAGGAGGAGTATGAAGGCCAGGGCAGTTTACTGTTCTGGATGTCAGATGTATTGTATCCAGGGTAAGGGGAGTATGGGGGCCAGGGCAGTTTACTGTTCTGGATGTCAGATGTATTGTATCCAGGGTACAGGAGGGAGTATGAGGGCCAGGTCAGTTTACTGTTCTGGATGTCAGATGTATTGTATCCAGGGTACAGGAGGAGTATGAGGGCCAGGTCAGTTTACTGTTCTGGATGTCAGATGTATTGTATCCAGGGTACAGGAGGAGTATGAGGGCCAGGGCAGTTTACTGTTCTGGATGTCAGATGTATTGTATCCAGGGTACAGGAGGAGTATGAGGGCCAGGGCAGTTTACTGTTCTGGATGTCAGATGTATTGTATCCAGGGTAAGGGGAGTATGAGGGCCAGGGCAGTTTACTGTTCTGGATGTCAGATGTATTGTATCCAGGGTAAGGGGGGAGTATGAGGGCCAGGGCAGTTTACTGTTCTGGATGTCAGATGTATTGTATCCAGGGTACAGGAGGAGTATGAGGGCCAGGGCAGTTTGTTGTTCTGGATGTCAGATGTATTGTATCCAGGGTAAGGGGAGTATGAGGGCCAGGGCAGTTTACTGTTCTGAATGTGAGATGTATTGTATCCAGGGTACAGGAGGGGTATGAGGGCCAGGGCAGTTTACTGTTCTGGATGTCAGATGTATTGTATCCAGGGTACAGGAGGAGTATGAGGGCCAGGGCAGTTTACTGTTCTGGATGTCAGATGTATTGTATCCAGGGTACAGGAGGAGTATGAGGGCCAGGGCAGTTTACTGTTCTGGATGTCAGATGGATTGTATCCAGGGTACAGGAGGGAGTATGAGGGCCAGGTCAGTTTACTGTTCTGGATGTCAGATGTATTGTATCCAGGGTACAGGAGGAGTATGAGGGCCAGGGCAGTTTACTGTTCTGGATATCAGATGTATTGTATCCAGGGTACAGGAGGAGTATGAGGGCCAGGGCAGTTTACTGTTCTGGATGTCAGATGTATTGTATCCAGGGTAAGGGGAGTATGAGGGCCAGGGCAGTTTACTGTTCTGGATGTCAGATGTATTGTATCCAGGGTAAGGGGGGAGTATGAGGGCCAGGGCAGTTTACTGTTCTGGATGTCAGATGTATTGTATCCAGGGTACAGGAGGAGTATGAGGGCCAGGGCGGTTTGTTGTTCTGGATGTCAGATGTATTGTATCCAGGGTAAGGGGAGTATGAGGGCCAGGGCAGTTTACTGTTCTGGATGTCAGATGTATTGTATCCAGGGTACAGGAGGGGTATGAGGGCCAGGGCAGTTTACTGTTCTGGATGTCAGATGTATTGTATCCAGGGTACAGGAGGAGTATGAGGGCCAGGGCAGTTTACTGTTCTGGATGTCAGATGTATTGTATCCAGGGTACAGGATGAGTATGAGGGCCAGGGCAGTTTACTGTTCTGGATGTCAGATGTATTGTATCCAGGGTACAGGAGGAGTATGAGGGCCAGGGCAGTTTACTGTTCTGGATGTCAGATGTATTGTATCCAGGGTACAGGAGGAGTATGAGGGCCAGGGCAGTTTACTGTTCTGGATGTCAGATGTATTGTATCCATGGTACAGGAGGAGTATGAGGGCCAGGGCCGTTTACTGTTCTGGATGTCAGATGTATTGTATCCAGGGTAAGGGGGGAGTATGAGGGCCAGGGCAGTTTACTGTTCTGGATGTCAGATGTATTGTATCCAGGGTACAGGAGGAGTATGAGGTCCAGGGCAGTTTACTGTTCTGGATGTCAGATGTATTGTGTCCAGGGTAAGGGGAGTATGAGGGCCAGGGCAGTTTACTGTTCTGGATGTCAGATGTATTGTATCCAGGGTAAGGGGGGAGTATGAGGGCCAGGGCAGTTTACTGTTCTGGATGTCAGATGTATTGTATCCAGGGTACAGGAGGAGTATGAGGGCTAGGGCAGTTTGTTGTTCTGGATGTCAGATGTATTGTATCCAGGGTAAGGGGAGTATGAGGGCCAGGGCAGTTTACTGTTCTGGATGTCAGATGTATTGTATCCAGGGTACAGGAGGAGTATGAGGGCCAGGGCAGTTTATTGTTCTGGATGTCAGATGTATTGTATCCAGGGTACAGGAGGAGTATGAGGGCCAGGGCAGTTTACTGTTCTGGATGTCAGATGTATTGTATCCAGGGAAAGGGGGGAGTATGAGGGCCAGGGCAGTTTACTGTTCTGGATGTCAGATGTATTGTATCCAGGGTAAGGGGGGAGTATGAGGGCCAGGGCAGTTTACTGTTCTGGATGTCAGATGTATTGTATCCAGGGTACAGGAGGAGTATGAGGGCCAGGGCAGTTTACTGTTCTGGATGTCAGATGTATTGTATCCAGGGTAAGGGGAGTATGAGGGCCAGGGCAGTTTACTGTTCTGGATATCAGATGTATTGTATCCAGGGTACAGGAGGAGTATGAGGGCTAGGGCAGTTTGTTGTTCTGGATGTCAGATGTATTGTATCCAGGGTAAGGGGACTATGAGGGCCAGGGCAGTTTACTGTTCTGGATGTCAGATGTATTGTATCCAGGGTACAGGAGGGGTATGAGGGCCAGGGCAGTTTACTGTTCTGGATGTCAGATGTATTGTATCCAGGGTACAGGAGGAGTATGAGGGCCAGGGCAGTTTACTGTTCTGGATGTCAGATGTATTGTATCCAGGGTACAGGAGGAGTATGAGGGCCAGGGCAGTTTACTGTTCTGGATGTCAGATGTATTGTATCCAGGGTACAGGAGGAGTATGAGGGCCAGGGCAGTTTACTGTTCTGGATGTCAGATGTATTGTATCCAGGGTACAGGAGGAGTATGAGGGCCAGGGCAGTTTACTGTTCTGGATGTCAGATGTATTGTATCCAGGGTAAGGGGAGTATGAGGGCCATGGCAGTTTACTGTTCTGGATGTCAGATGTATTGTATCCAGGGTACAGGAGGAGTATGAGGGCTAGGGCAGTTTGTTGTTCTGGATGTCAGATGTATTGTATCCAGGGTAAGGGGAGTATGAGGGCCAGGGCAGTTTACTGTTCTGGATGTCAGATGTATTGTATCCAGGGTACAGGAGGGGTATGAGGGCCAGGGCAGTTTACTGTTCTGGATGTCAGATGTATTGTATCCAGGGTACAGGAGGAGTATGAGGGCCAGGGCAGTTTACTGTTCTGGATGTCAGATGTATTGTATCCAGGGTACAGGAGGAGTATGAGGGCCAGGGCAGTTTACTGTTCTGGATGTCAGATGTATTGTATCCAGGGTACAGGAGGAGTATGAGGGCTAGGGCAGTTTGTTGTCCTGGATGTCAGATGTATTGTATCCAGGGTAAGGGGAGTATGAGGGCCAGGGCAGTTTACTGTTCTGGATGTCAGATGTATTGTATCCAGGATACAGGAGGGGTATGAGGGCCAGGGCAGTTTACTGTTCTGGATGTCAGATGTATTGTATCCAGGGTACAGGAGGAGTATGAGGGCCAGGGCAGTTTACTGTTCTGGATGTCAGATGTATTGTATCCAGGGTACAGGAGGAGTATGAGGGCCAGGGCAGTTTACTGTTCTGGATGTCAGATGTATTGTATCCAGGGTACAGGAGGAGTATGAGGGCCAGGGCAGTTTACTGTTCTGGATGTCAGATGTATTGTATCCAGGGTACAGGAGGAGTATGAGGGCCAGGGCAGTTTACTGTTCTGGATGTCAGATGTATTGTATCCAGGGTAAGGGGAGTATGAGGGCCAGGGCAGTTTACTGTTCTGGATGTCAGATGTATTGTATCCCGGGTACAGGAGGAGTATGATGGCTAGGGCAGTTTGTTGTTCTGGATGTCAGATGTATTGTATCCAGGGTAAGGGGAATATGAGGGCCAGGGCAGTTTACTGTTCTGGATGTCAGATGTATTGTATCCAGGGTACAGGAGGGGTATGAGGGCCAGGGCAGTTTACTGTTCTGGATGTCAGATGTATTGTATCCAGGGTACAGGAGGAGTATGAGGGCCAGGGCAGTTTACTGTTCTGGATGTCAGATGTATTGTATCCAGGGTACAGGAGGAGTATGAGGGCCAGGGCAGTTTACTGTTCTGGATGTCAGATGTATTGTATCCAGGGTAAGGGGGGAGTATGAGGGCCAGGGCAGTTTACTGTTCTGGATGTCAGATGTATTGTATCCAGGGTAAGGGGGGAGCATGAGGGCCAGGGCAGTTTACTCTTCTGGATGTCAGATGTATTGTATCCAGGGTACAGGAGGAGTATGAGGGCCAGGGCAGTTTACTGTTCTGGATGTCAGATGTATTGTATCCAGGGTAAGGGGAGTATGAGGGCCAGGGCAGTTTACTGTTCTGGATGTCCGATGTATTGTATCCAGGGTAAGGGGGGAGTATGAGGGCCAGGGCAGTTTACTGTTCTGGATGTCAGATGTATTGTATCCAGGGTACAGGAGGAGTATGAGGGCTAGGGCAGTTTGTTGTTCTGGATGTCAGATGTATTGTATCCAGGGTAAGGGGAGTATGAGGGCCAGGGCAGTTTACTGTTCTGGATGTCAGATGTATTGTATCCAGGGTACAGGAGGAGTATGAGGGCCAGGGCAGTTTATTGTTCTGGATGTCAGATGTATTGTATCCAGGGTACAGGAGGAGTATGAGGGCCAGGGCAGTTTACTGTTCTGGATGTCAGATGTATTGTATCCAGGGTAAGGGGGGGGAGTATGAGGGCCAGGGCAGTTTACTGTTCTGGATGTCAGATGTATTGTATCCAGGGTACAGGAGGAGTATGAGGGCCAGGGCAGTTTACTGTTCTGGATGTCAGATGTATTGTATCCAGGGTAAGGGGAGTATGAGGGCCAGGGCAGTTTACTGTTCTGGATGTCAGATGTGTTGTATCCAGGGTACAGGAGGAGTATGAGGGCTAGGGCAGTTTGTTGTTCTGGATGTCAGATGTATTGTATCCAGGGTAAGGGGAGTATGAGGGCCAGGGCAGTTTACTGTTCTGGATGTCAGATGTATTGTATCCAGGGTACAGGAGGGGTATGAGGGCCAGGGCAGTTTACTATTCTGGATGTCAGATGTATTGTATCCAGGGTACAGGAGGAATATGAGGGCCAGGGCAGTTTACTGTTCTGGATGTCAGATGTATTGTATCCAGGGTACAGGAGGAGTATGAGGGCCAGGGCAGTTTACTGTTCTGGATGTCAGATGTATTGTATCCAGGGTACAGGAGGAGTATGAGGGCTAGGGCAGTTTGTTGTTCTGGATGTCAGATGTATTGTATCCAGGGTAAGGGGAGTATGAGGGCCAAGGCAGTTTACTGTTCTGGATGTCAAATGTATTGTATCCAGGGTACAGGAGGAGTATGAGGGCCAGGGCAGTTTATTGTTCTGGATGTCAGATGTATTGTATCCAGGGTACAGGAGGAGTATGAGGGCCAGGGCAGTTTACTGTTCTGGATGTCAGATGTATTGTATCCAGGGTAAGGGGGGAGTATGAGGGCCAGGGCAGTTTACTGTCCTGGATGTCAGATGTATTGTATCCAGGGTACAGGAGGAGTTTGAGGGCTAGGGCAGTTTACTGTTCTGGATGTCAGATGTATTGTATCCAGGGTACAGGAGGAGTATGAGGGCCAGGGCAGTTTACTGTTCTGGATGTCAGATGTATTGTATCCAGGGTAAGGGGAGTATGAGGGCCAGGGCAGTTTCCTGTTCTGGATGTCAGATGTATTGTATCCAGGGTACAGGAGGGAGTATGAGGGCCAGGGCAGTTTACTGTTCTGGATGTCAGATGTATTGTATCCAGGGTACAGGAGGGAGTATGAGGGCCAGGGCAGTTTACTGTTCTGGATGTCAGATGTATTGTACCCAGGGTACAGGAGGAGTATGAGGGCCAGGCCAGTTTACTGTTCTGGATGTCGGATGTATTGTATCCAGGGTAAGGGGGGAGTATGAGGGCCAGGGCAGTTTACTGTTCTGGATGTCAGATGTATTGTATCCAGGGTACAGGAGGAGTATGAGAGCCAGGGCAGTTTGTTGTTCTGGATGTCAGATGTATTGTATCCAGGGTAAGGGGAGTATGAGGGCCAGGGCAGTTTACTGTTCTGGATGTCAGATGTATTGTATCCAGGGTACAGGAGGGGTATGAGGGCCAGGGCAGTTTACTGTTCTGGATGTCAGATGTATTGTATCCAGGGTACAGGAGGAGTATGAGGGCCAGGGCAGTTTACTGTTCTGGATGTCAAATGTATTGTATCCAGGGTACAGGAGGAGTATGAGGGCCAGGGCAGTTTACTGTTCTGGATGTCAGATGTATTGTATCCAGGGTACAGGAGGAGTATGAGGGCCAGGGCAGTTTACTGTTCTGGATGTCAGATGTATTGTATCCAGGGTACAGGAGGAGTATGAGGGCCAGGGCAGTTTACTGTTCTGGATGTCAGATGTATTGTATCCAGGGTACAGGAGGAGTATGAGGGCGAGGGCAGTTTACTGTTCTGGATGTCAGATGTATTGTATCCAGGGTACAGGAGGAGTATGAGGGCTAGGGCAGTTTGTTGTTCTGGATGTCAGATGTATTGTATCCAGGGTAAGGGGAGTATGAGGGCCAGGGCAGTTTACTGTTCTGGATGTCAGATGTATTGTATCCAGGGTACAGGAGGGGTATGAGGGCCAGGGCAGTTTACTGTTCTGGATGTCAGATGTATTGTATCCAGGGTACAGGAGGAATATGAGGGCCAGGGCAGTTTACTGTTCTGGATGTCAGATGTATTGTATCCAGGGTACAGGAGGAGTATGAGGGCCAGGGCAGTTTATTGTTCTGGATGTCAGATGTATTGTATCCAGGGTAGAGGAGGCGTATGAGGGCCAGGGCAGTTTACTGTTCTGGATGTCAGATGTATTGTATCCAGGGTAAGGGGGGAGTATGAGGGCCAGGGCAGTTTACTGTTCTGGATGTCAGATGTATTGTATCCAGGGTAAGGGGGGAGTATGAGGGCCAGGGCAGTTTACTGTTCTGGATGTCAGATGTATTGTATCCAGGGTACAGGAGGAGTATGAGGGCCAGGGCAGTTTACTGTTCTGGATGTCAGATGTATTGTATCCAGGGTACAGGAGGAGTATGAGGGCGAGGGCAGTTTACTGTTCTGGATGTCAGATGTATTGTATCCAGGGTACAGGAGGAGTATGAGGGCTAGGGCAGTTTTTTGTTCTGGATGTCAGATGTATTGTATCCAGGGAAAGGGGAGTATGAGGGCCAGGGCAGTTTACTGTTCTGGATGTCAGATGTATTGTATCCAGGGTACAGGAGGGGTATGAGGGCCAGGGCAGTTTACTGTTCTGGATGTCAGATGTATTGTATCCAGGGTACAGGAGGAATATGAGGGCCAGGGCAGTTTACTGTTCTGGATGTCAGATGTATTGTATCCAGGGTACAGGAGGAGTATGTGGGCTAGGGCAGTTTATTGTTCTGGATGTCAGATGTATTGTATCCAGGGTAAGGGGAGTATGCGGGCCAGGGCAGTTTACTGTTCTGGATGTCAGATGTATTGTATCCAGGGTACAGGAGGAGTATGAGGGCCAGGGCAGTTTATTGTTCTGGATGTCAGATGTATTGTATCCAGGGTAGAGGAGGCGTATGAGGGCCAGGGCAGTTTACTGTTCTGGATGTCAAATGTATTGTATCCAGGGTAAGGGGGGAGTATGAGGGCCAGGGCAGTTTACTGTTCTGGATGTCAGATGTATTGTATCCAGGGTAAGGGGGGAGTATGAGGGCCAGGGCAGTTTACTGTTCTGGATGTCAGATGTATTGTATCCAGGGTACAGGAGGAGTATGAGGGCCAGGGCAGTTTACTGTTCTGGATGTCAGATGTATTGTATCCAGGGTAAGGGGAGTATGAGGGCCAGGGCAGTTTACTGTTCTGGATGTCAGATGTATTGTATCCAGGTACAGGAGGAGTATGAGGGCCAGGGCAGTTTGTTGTTCTGGATGTCAGATGTATTGTATCCAGGGTAAGGGGAGTATGAGGGCCAGGGCAGTTTACTGTTCTGGATGTCAGATGTATTGTATCCAGCGTACAGGAGGGGTATGAGGGCCAGGGCAGTTTACTGTTCTGGATGTCAGATGTATTGTATCCAGGGTACAGGAGGAGTATGAGGGCCAGGGCAGTTTACTGTTCTGGATGTCAGATGTATTGTATCCAGGGTACAGGAGGAGTATGAGGGTCAGGGCGGTTTACTGTTCTGGATGTCAGATGTATTGTATCCAGGGTACAGGAGGAGTATGGGGGCTAGGGCAGTTTGTTGTTCTGGATGTCAGATGTATTGTATCCAGGGTAAGGGGAGTATGAGGGCCAAGGCAGTTTACTGTTCTGGATGTCAGATGTATTGTATCCAGGGTACAGGAGGAGTATGAGGGCCAGGGCAGTTTATTGTTCTGGATGTCAGATGTATTGTATCCAGGGTACAGGAGGAGTATGAGGGCCAGGGCAGTTTACTGTTCTGGGTGTCAGATGTATTGTATCCAGGGTACAGGAGGAATATGAGGGCCAGGGCAGTTTACTGTTCTGGATGTCAGATGTATTGTATCCAGGGTAAGGGCAGTTTACTGTTCTGGATGTCAGATGTATTGTATCCAGGGTAAGGGGGGGGGGGGTATGAAGGCCAGGGCAGTTTGCTGTTCTGGATGTCAGATGTATTGTATCCAGGGTACAGGAGGAGTATGAGGGCCAGGGCAGTTTACTGTTCTGGATGTCAGATGTATTGTATCCAGGGTAAGGGGAGTATGAGGGCCAGGGCAGTTTCCTGTTCTGGATGTCAGATGTATTGTATCCAGAGTACAGGAGGGAGTATGAGGGCCAGGGCAGTTTACTGTTCTGGATGTCAGATGTATTGTATCCAGGGTACAGGAGGAGTATGAGGGCCAGGGCAGTTTACTGTTCTGGATGTCAGATGTATTGTATCCGGGGTACAGGAGGAGTATGAGGGCCAGGGCAGTTTACTGTTCTGGATGTCAGATGTATTGTATCCAGGGTACAGGAGGAGTATGAGGGCCAGGGCAGTTTACTGTTCTGGATGTCAGATGTATTGTATCCAGGGTACAGGAGGAGTATGAGGGCCAGGGCAGTTTGTTGTTCTGGATGTCAGATGTATTGTATCCAGGGTAAGGGGAGTATGAGGGCCAGGGCAGTTTACTGTTCTGGATGTCAGATGTATTGTATCCAGGGTACAGGAGGGGTATGAGGGCCAGGGCAGTTTACTGTTCTGGATGTCAGATGTATTGTATCCAGGGTACAGGAGGAGTATGAGGGCCAGGGCAGTTTACTGTTCTGGATGTCAGATGTATTGTATCCAGGGTACAGGAGGAGTATGAGGGCCAGGGCAGTTTACTGTTCTGGATGTCAGATGTATTGTATCCAGGGTACAGGAGGAGTATGAGGGCCAGGGCAGTTTACTGTTCTGGATGTCAGATGTATTGTATCCAGGGTAAGGGGAGTATGAGGGCCAGGGCAGTTTACTGTTCTGGATGTCAGATGTATTGTATCCAGGGTAAGGGGGGAGTATGAGGGCCAGGTCAGTTTAATGTTCTGGATGTCAGATGTATTGTATCCAGGGTACAGGAGGGGTATGAGGGCCAGGGCAGTTTACTGTTCTGGATGTCAGATGTATTGTATCCAGGGTACAGGAGGAATATGAGGGCCAGGGCAGTTTACTGTTCTGGATGTCAGATGTATTGTATCCAGGGTACAGGAGGGAGTATGAGGGCCAGGTCAGTTTACTGTTCTGGATGTCAGATGTATTGTATCCAGGGTACAGGAGGAGTATGAGGGCCAGGGCAGTTTACTGTTCTGGATGTCAGATGTATTGTATCCAGGGTACAGGAGGAGTATGAGGGCCAGGGCAGTTTACTGTTCTGGATGTCAGATGTATTGTATCCAGGGTAAGGGGAGTATGAGGGCCAGGGCAGTTTACTGTTCTGGATGTCAGATGTATTGTATCCAGGGTAAGGGGGGAGTATGAGGGCCAGGTCAGTTTAATGTTCTGGATGTCAGATGTATTGTATCCAGGGTACAAGAGGGGTATGAGGGCCAGGGCAGTTTACTGTTCTGGATGTCAGATGTATTGTATCCAGGGTACAGGAGGAATATGAGGGCCAGGGCAGTTTACTGTTCTGGATATCAGATGTATTGTATCCAGGGTACAGGAGGAGTATGAGGGCTAGGGCAGTTTGTTGTTCTGGATGTCAGATGTATTGTATCCAGGGTAAGGGGAGTATGAGGGCCAGGGCAGTTTACTGTTCTGGATGTCAGATGTATTGTATCCAGGGTACAGGAGGAGTATGAGGGCCAGGGCAGTTTATTGTACTGGATGTCAGATGTATTGTATCCAGGGTAGAGGAGGAGTATGAGGGCCAGGGCAGTTTACTGTTCTGGATGTCAGATGTATTGTATCCAGGGTAAGGGGGGAGTATGAGGGCCAGGGCAGTTTACTGTTCTGGATGTCAGATGTATTGTATCCAGGGTAAGGGGGGAGTATGAGGGCCAGGGCAGTTTACTGTTCTGGATGTCAGATGTATTGTATCCAGGGTACAGGAGGAGTATGAGGGCCAGGGCAGTTTACTGTTCTGGATGTCAGATGTATTGTATCCAGGGTAAGGGGAGTATGAGGGCCAGGGCAGTTTACTGTTCTGGATGTCAGATGTATTGTATCCAGGTACAGGAGGAGTATGAGGGCCAGGGCAGTTTGTTGTTCTGGATGTAAGATGTATTGTATCCAGGGTAAGGGGAGTATGAGGGCCAGGGCAGTTTACTGTTCTGGATGTCAGATGTATTGTATCCAGGGTACAGGAGGGGTATGAGGGCCAGGGCAGTTTACTGTTCTGGGTGTCAGATGTATTGTATCCAGGGTACAGGAGGAGTATGAGGGCCAGGGCAGTTTACTGTTCTGGATGTCAGATGTATTGTATCCAGGGTAAGGGCAGTTTACTGTTCTGGATGTCAGATGTATTGTATCCAGGGTAAGGGGGGTGGGGGGGTATGAAGGCCAGGGCAGTTTGCTGTTCTGGATGTCAGATGTATTGTATCCAGGGTACAGGAGGAGTATGAGGGCCAGGGCAGTTTACTGTTCTGGATGTCAGATGTATTGTATCCAGGGTAAGGGGAGTATGAGGGCCAGGGCAGTTTCCTGTTCTGGATGTCAGATGTATTGTATCCAGGGTACAGGAGGGAGTATGAGGGCCAGGGCAGTTTACTGTTCTGGATGTCAGATGTATTGTATCCAGGGTACAGGAGGGAGTATGAGGGCCAGGGCAGTTTACTGTTCTGGATGTCAGATGTATTGTATCCAGGGTACAGGAGGAGTATGAGGGCCAGGGCAGTTTACTGTTCTGGATGTCAGATGTATTGTATCCAGGGTAAGGGGGGAGTGTGAGGGCCAGGGCAGTTTGTTGTTCTGGATGTCAGATGTATTGTATCCAGGGTACAGGAGGAGTATGAGAGCCTGGGCAGTTTGTTGTTCTGGATGTCAGATGTATTGTATCCAGGGTACAGGAGGGGTATGAGGGCCAGGGCAGTTTACTGTTCTGGATGTCAGATGTATTGTATCCAGGGTAGAGGAGGAGTATGAGGGCCAGGGCAGTTTACTGTTCTGGATGTCAAATGTATTGTATCCAGGGTACAGGAGGAGTATGAGGGCCAGGGCAGTTTACTGTTCTGGATGTCAGATGTATTGTATCCGGGGTACAGGAGGAGTATGAAGGCCAGGGCAGTTTACTGTTCTGGATGTCAGATGTATTGTATCCAGGGTAAGGGGAGTATGGGGGCCAGGGCAGTTTACTGTTCTGGATGTCAGATGTATTGTATCCAGGGTACAGGAGGGAGTATGAGGGCCAGGTCAGTTTACTGTTCTGGATGTCAGATGTATTGTATCCAGGGTACAGGAGGAGTATGAGGGCCAGGTCAGTTTACTGTTCTGGATGTCAGATGTATTGTATCCAGTGTACAGGAGGAGTATGAGGGCCAGGACAGTTTACTGTTCTGGATGTCAGATGTATTGTATCCAGGGTACAGGAGGAGTATGAGGGCCAGGGCAGTTTACTGTTCTGGATGTCAGATGTATTGTATCCAGGGTAAGGGGAGTATGAGGGCCAGGGCAGTTTACTGTTCTGGATGTCAGATGTATTGTATCCAGGGTAAGGGGGGAGTATGAGGGCCAGGGCAGTTTACTGTTCTGGATGTCAGATGTATTGTATCCAGGGTACAGGAGGAGTATGAGGGCCAGGGCAGTTTGTTGTTCTGGATGTCAGATGTATTGTATCCAGGGTAAGGGGAGTATGAGGGCCAGGGCAGTTTACTGTTCTGGATGTCAGATGTATTGTATCCAGGGTACAGGAGGGGTGTGAGGGCCAGGGCAGTTTACTGTTCTGGATGTCAGATGTATTGTATCCAGGGTACAGGAGGAGTATGAGGGCCAGGGCAGTTTACTGTTCTGGATGTCAGATGTATTGTATCCAGGGTACAGGAGGAGTATGAGGGCCAGGGCAGTTTACTGTTCTGGATGTCAGATGTATTGTATCCAGGGTACAGGAGGAGTATGAGGGCCAGGGCAGTTTACTGTTCTGGATGTCAGATGTATTGTATCCAGGGTACAGGAGGAGTATGAGGGCCAGGGCAGTTTGCTGTTCTGGATGTCAGATGTATTGTATCCAGGGTACAGGAGGGAGTATGAGGGCCAGGGCAGTTTACTGTTCTGGATGTCAGATGTATTGTATCCAGGGTACAGGAGGAGTATGAGGGCCAGGGCAGTTTACTGTTCTGGATGTCAGATGTATTGTATCCAGGGTAAGGGGAGTATGAGGGCCAGGGCAGTTTACTGTTCTGGATGTCAGATGTATTGTATCCAGGGTAAGGGGAGTATGAGGGCCAGGGCAGTTTAATGTTCTGGATGTCAGATGTATTGTATCCAGGGTACAGGAGGAGTATGAGGGCCAGGGCAGTTTGTTGTTCTGGATGTCGGATGTATTGTATCCAGGGTAAGGGGAGTATGAGGGCCAGGGCAGTTTACTGTTCTGGATGTCAGATGTATTGTATCCAGGGTACAGGAGGGGTATGAGGGCCAGGGTAGTTTACTGTTCAGGATGTCAGATGTATTGTATCCAGGGTACAGGAGGAGTATGAGGGCCAGGGCAGTTTACTGTTCTGGATGTCAGATGTATTGTATCCAGGGTACAGGAGGAGTATGAGGGCCAGGGCAGTTTACTGTTCTGGATGTCAGATGGATTGTATCCAGGGTACAGGAGGGAGTATGAGGGCCAGGTCAGTTTACTGTTCTGGATGTCAGATGTATTGTATCCAGGGTACAGGAGGAGTATGAGGGCCAGGGCAGTTTACTGTTCTGGATGTCAGATGTATTGTATCCAGGGTACAGGAGGAGTATGAGGGCCAGGGCAGTTTACTGTTCTGGATGTCAGATGTATTGTATCCAGGGTAAGGGGAGTATGAGGGCCAGGGCAGTTGACTGTTCTGGATGTCAGATGTATTGTATCCAGGGTAAGGGGGGAGTATGAGGGCCAGGGCAGTTTACTGTTCTGGATGTCAGATGTATTGTATCCAGGGTAAGGGGGGAGTATGAGGGCCAGGGCAGTTTGTTGTTCTGGATGTCAGATGTATTGTATCCAGGGTACAGGAGGAGTATGAGGGCCAGGGCAGTTTACTGTTCTGGATGTCAGATGTATTGTATCCAGGGTAGAGGGGGAGTATGAGGGCCAGGGCAGTTTACTGTTCTGGATGTCAAATGTATTGTATCCAGGGTACAGGAGGAGTATGAGGGCCAGGGCAGTTTACTGTTCTGGATGTCAGATGTATTGTATCCGGGGTACAGGAGGAGTATGAAGGCCAGGGCAGTTTACTGTTCTAGATGTCAGATGTATTGTATCCAGGGTAAGGGGAGTATGGGGGCCAGGGCAGTTTACTGTTCTGGATGTCAGATGTATTGTATCCAGGGTACAGGAGGGAGTATGAGGGCCAGGTCAGTTTACTGTTCTGGATGTCAGATGTATTGTATCCAGGGTACAGGAGGAGTATGAGGGCCAGGTCAGTTTACTGTTCTGGATGTCAGATGTATTGTATCCAGGGTACAGGAGGAGTATGAAGGCCAGGGCAGTTTACTGTTCTGGATGTCAGATGTATTGTATCCAGGGTACAGGAGGAGTATGAGGGCCAGGGCAGTTTACTGTTCTGGATGTCATATGTATTGTATCCAGGGTAAGGGGAGTATGAGGGCCAGGGCAGTTTACTGTTCTGGATGTCAGATGTATTGTATCCAGGGTAAGGGGGAATATGAGGGCCAGGGCAGTTTACTGTTCTGGATGTCAGATGTATTGTATCCAGGGTACAGGAGGAGTATGAGGGCCAGGGCAGTTTGTTGTTCTGGATGTCAGATGTATTGTATCCAGGGTAAGGGGAGTATGAGGGCCAGGGCAGTTTACTGTTCTGGATGTCAGATGTATTGTATCCAGGGTACAGGTGGGGTGTGAGGGCCAGGGCAGTTTACTGTTCTGGATGTCAGATGTATTGTATCCAGGGTACAGGAGGAGTATGAGGGCCAGGGCAGTTTACTGTTCTGGATGTCAGATGTATTGTATCCAGGGTACAGGAGGAGTATGAGGGCCAGGGCAGTTTGCTGTTCTGGATGTCAGATGTATTGTATCCAGGGTACAGGAGGGAGTATGAGGGCCAGGGCAGTTTACTGTTCTGGATGTCAGATGTATTGTATCCAGGGTACAGGAGGAGTATGAGGGCCAGGGCAGTTTACTGTTCTGGATGTCAGATGTATTGTATCCAGGGTAAGGGGAGTATGAGGGCCAGGGCAGTTTACTGTTCTGGATGTCAGATGTATTGTATCCAGGGTAAGGGGAGTATGAGGGCCAGGGCAGTTTAATGTTCTGGATGTCAGATGTATTGTATCCAGGGTACAGGAGGAGTATGAGGGCCAGGGCAGTTTGTTGTTCTGGATGTCAGATGTATTGTATCCAGGGTAAGGGGAGTATGAGGGCCAGGGCAGTTTACTGTTCTGGATGTCAGATGTATTGTATCCAGGGTACAGGAGGGGTATGAGGGCCAGGGCAGTTTACTGTTCTGGATGTCAGATGTATTGTATCCAGGGTACAGGAGGAGTATGAGGGCCAGGGCAGTTTACTGTTCTGGATGTCAGATGTATTGTATCCAGTGTACAGGAGGAGTATGAGGGCCAGGGCAGTTTACTGTACTGGATGTCAGATGTATTGTATCCAGGGTACAGGAGGGAGTATGAGGGCCAGGGCAGTTTACTGTTCTGGATGTCAGATGTATTGTATCCAGGGTACAGGAGGGAGTATGAGGGCCAGCGCAGTTTACTGTTCTGGATGTCAGATGTATTGTATCCAGGGTACAGGAGGAGTATGAGGGCCAGGGCAGTTTACTGTTCTGGATGTCAGATGTATTGTATCCAGGGTAAGGGGGGAGTATGAGGGCCAGGGCAGTTTACTGTTCTGGATGTCAGATGTATTGTATCCAGGGTAAGGGGGGAGTATGAGGGCCAGGGCAGTTTACTGTTCTGGATGTCAGGTGTATTGTATCCAGGGTAAGGGGAGTATGAGGGCCAGGGCAGTTTACTGTTCTGGATGTCAGATGTATTGTATCCAGGGTACAGGAGGAGTATGAGGGCCAGGGCAGTTTACTGTTCTGGATGTCAGATGTATTGTATCCAGGGTACAGGAGGAGTATGAGGGCCAGGGCAGTTTACTGTTCTGGATGTCAGATGGATTGTATCCAGGGTACAGGAGGGAGTATGAGGGCCAGGTCAGTTTACTGTTCTGGATGTCAGATGTATTGTATCCAGGGTACAGGAGGAGTATGAGGGCCAGGGCAGTTTACTGTTCTGGATGTCAGATGTATTGTATCCAGGGTACAGGAGGAGTATGAGGGCCAGGGCAGTTTACTGTTCTGGATGTCAGATGTATTGTATCCAGGGTAAGGGGAGTATGAGGGCCAGGGCAGTTTACTGTTCTGGATGTCAGATGTATTGTATCCAGGGTAAGTGGGGAGTATGAGGGCCAGGGCAGTTTTTCTGGATGTCAGATGTATTGTATCCAGGGTACAGGAGGAGTATGAGGGCCAGGGCGGTTTGTTGTTCTGGATGTCAGATGTATTGTATCCAGGGGTAAGGGGAGTATGAGGGCCAGGGCAGTTTACTGTTCTGGATGTCAGATGTATTGTATCCAGTGTAAGGGGAGTATGAGGGCCAGGGCAGTTTACTGTTCTGGATGTCAGATGTATTGTATCCAGGGTACAGGAGGGGTATGAGGGCCAGGGCAGTTTACTGTTCTGGATGTCAGATGTATTGTATCCAGGGTAACAGGAGGAGTATGAGGGCCAGGGCAGTTTACTGTTCTGGATGTCAGATGTATTGTATCCAGGGTACAGGAGGAGTATGAGGGCCAGGGCAGTTTACTGTTCTGGATGTCAGATGTATTGTATCCAGGGTACAGGAGGAGTATGAAGGCCAGGGCAGTTTACTGTTCTGGATGTCAGATGTATTGTATCCAGGGTACAGGAGGGAGTATGAGGGCCACGCAGTTTACTGTTCTGGATGTCAGATGTATTGTATCCAGGGTACAGGAGGAGTATGAGGGCCAGGGCAGTTTACTGTTCTGGATGTCAGATGTATTGTATCCAGGGTAAGGGGGGAGTATGAGGGCCAGGGCAGTTTACTGTTCTGGATGTCAGATGTATTGTATCCAGGGTAAGGGGGGAGTATGAGGGCCAGGGCAGTTTACTGTTCTGGATGTCAGGTGTATTGTATCCAGGGTAAGGGGAGTATGAGGGCCAGGGCAGTTTACTGTTCTGGATGTCAGATGTATTGTATCCAGGGTACAGGAGGAGTATGAGGGCCAGGGCAGTTTACTGTTCTGGATGTCAGATGTATTGTATCCAGGGTACAGGAGGAGTATGAGGGCCAGGGCAGTTTACTGTTCTGGATGTCAGATGGATTGTATCCAGGGTACAGGAGGGAGTATGAGGGCCAGGTCAGTTTACTGTTCTGGATGTCAGATGTATTGTATCCAGGGTACAGGAGGAGTATGAGGGCCAGGGCAGTTTACTGTTCTGGATGTCAGATGTATTGTATCCAGGGTACAGGAGGAGTATGAGGGCCAGGGCAGTTTACTGTTCTGGATGTCAGATGTATTGTATCCAGGGTAAGGGAGGTATGAGGGCCAGGGCAGTTTACTGTTCTGGATGTCAGATGTATTGTATCCAGGGTAATGGGGAGTATGAGGGCCAGGGCAGTTTACTGTTCTGGATGTCAGATGTATTGTATCCAGGGTACAGGAGGAGTATGAGGGCCAGGGCGGTTTGTTGTTCTGGATGTCAGATGTATTGTATCCAGGGTAAGGGGAGTATGAGGGCCAGGGCAGTTTACTGTTCTGGATGTCAGATGTATTGTATCCAGTGTAAGGGGAGTATGAGGGCCAGGGCAGTTTACTGTTCTGGATGTCAGATGTATTGTATCCAGGGTACAGGAGGGGTATGAGGGCCAGGGCAGTTTACTGTTCTGGATGTCAGATGTATTGTATCCAGGGTACAGGAGGAGTATGAGGGCCAGGGCAGTTTACTGTTCTGGATGTCAGATGTATTGTATCCAGGGTACAGGAGGAGTATGAGGGCCAGGGCAGTTTACTGTTCTGGATGTCAGATGTATTGTATCCAGGGTACAGGAGGAGTATGAAGGCCAGGGCAGTTTACTGTTCTGGATGTCAGATGTATTGTATCCAGTGTACAGGAGGAGTATGAGGGCCAGGGCAGTTTACTGTACTGGATGTCAGATGTATTGTATCCAGGGTACAGGAGGGAGTATGAGGGCCAGGGCAGTTTACTGTTCTGGATGTCAGATGTATTGTATCCAGGGTACAGGAGGGAGTATGAGGGCCAGCGCAGTTTACTGTTCTGGATGTCAGATGTATTGTATCCAGGGTACAGGAGGAGTATGAGGGCCAGGGCAGTTTACTGTTCTGGATGTCAGATGTATTGTATCCAGGGTAAGGGGGGAGTATGAGGGCCAGGGCAGTTTACTGTTCTGGATGTCAGATGTATTGTATCCAGGGTAAGGGGGGAGTATGAGGGCCAGGGCAGTTTACTGTTCTGGATGTCAGGTGTATTGTATCCATGGTAAGGGGAGTATGAGGGCCAGGGCAGTTTACTGTTCTGGATGTCAGATGTATTGTATCCAGGGTACAGGAGGAGTATGAGGGCCAGGGCAGTTTGTTGTTCTGGATGTCAGATGTATTGTATCCAGGGTAAGGGGAGTATGAGGGCCAGGGCAGTTTACTGTTCTGGATGTCAGATGTGTTGTATCCAGGGTACAGGAGGGGTATGAGGGCCAGGGCAGTTTACTGTTCTGGATGTCAGATGTATTGTATCCAGTGTACAGGAGGAGTATGAGGGCCAGGGCAGTTTACTGTTCTGGATGTCAGATGTATTGTATCCAGGGTACAGGAGGAGTATGAGGGCCAGGGCAGTTTACTGTTCTGGATGTCAGATGTTTTGTATCCAGGGTACAGGAGGAGTATGAGGGCCAGGGCAGTTTACTGTTCTGGATGTCAGATGTATTGTATCCAGGGTACAGGAGGAGTATGAGGGCCAGGGCAGTTTACTGTTCTGGATGTCAGATGTATTGTATCCAGGGTACAGGAGGGAGTATGAGGGCCAGGGCAGTTTACTGTTCTGGATGTCAGATGTATTGTATCCAGGGTACAGGAGGAGTATGAGGTCCAGGGCAGTTTACTGTTCTGGATGTCAGATGTATTGTATCCAGGGTACAGGAGGAGTATGAGGGCCAGGGCAGTTTACTGTTCTGGATGTCAGATGTATTGTATCCAGGGTACAGGAGGAGTATGAGGGCCAGGGCAGTTTACTGTTCTGGATGTCAGATGTATTGTATCCAGGGTAAGGGGAGTATGAGGGCCAGGGCAGTTTACTGTTCTGGATGTCAGATGTATTGTATCCAGGGTACAGGAGGAGTATGAGGGCTAGGGCAGTTTGTTGTTCTGGATGTCAGATGTATTGTATCCAGGGTAAGGGGAGTATGAGGGCCAGGGCAGTTTACTGTTCTGGATGTCAGATGTATTCTATCCAGGGTACAGGAGGGGTATGAGGGCCAGGGCAGTTTACTGTTCTGGATGTCAGATGTATTGTATCCAGGGTACAGGAGAAGTATGAGGGCCAGGGCAGTTTACTGTTCTGGATGTCAGATGTATTGTATCCAGGGTACAGGAGGAGTATGAGGGCCAGGGCAGTTTACTGTTCTGGATGTCAGATGTATTGTATCCAGGGTACAGGAGGAGTATGAGGGCTAGGGCAGTTTGTTGTTCTGGATGTCAGATGTATTGTATCCAGGGTAAGGGGAGTATGAGGGCCAGGGCAGTTTACTGTTCTGGATGTCAGATGTATTGTATCCAGGGTACAGGAGGGGTATGAGGGCCAGGGCAGTTTACTGTTCTGGATGTCAGATGTATTGTATCCAGGGTACAGGAGGAGTATGAGGGCCAGGGCAGTTTACTGTTCTGGATGTCAGATGTATTGTATCCAGGGTACAGGAGGAGTATGAGGGCCAGGGCAGTTTACTGTTCTGGATGTCAGATGTATTGTATCCAGGGTACAGGAGGAGTATGAGGGCCAGGGCAGTTTACTGTTCTGGATGTCAGATGTATTGTATCCAGGGTACAGGAGGAGTATGAGGGCCAGGGCAGTTTACTGTTCTGGATGTCAGATGTATTGTATCCAGGGTAAGGGGAGTATGAGGGCCAGGGCAGTTTACTGTTCTGGATGTCAGATGTATTGTATCCAGGGTACAGGAGGAGTATGATGGCTAGGGCAGATTGTTGTTCTGGATGTCAGATGTATTGTATCCAGGGTAAGGGGAGTATGAGGGCCAGGGCAGTTTACTGTTCTGGATGTCAGATGTATTGTATCCAGGGTACAGGAGGGGTATGAGGGCCAGGGCAGTTTACTGTTCTGGATGTCAGATGTATTGTATCCAGGGTACAGGAGGAGTATGAGGGCCAGGGCAGTTTACTGTTCTGGATGTCAGATGTATTGTATCCAGGGTACAGGAGGAGTATGAGGGCCAGGGCAGTTTACTGTTCTGGATGTCAGATGTATTGTATCCAGGGTACAGGAGGAGTATGAGGGCCAGTGCAGTTTATTGTTCTGGATGTCAGATGTATTGTATCCAGGGTACAGGAGGAGTATGAGGGCCATGGCAGTTTACTGTTCTGGATGTCAGATGTATTGTATCCAGGGTACAGGAGGAGTATGAGGGCCAGGGCAGTTTACTGTTCTGGATGTCAGATGTATTGTATCCAGGGTACAGGAGGAGTATGAAGGCCAGGGCAGTTTACTGTTCTGGATGTCAGATGTATTGTATCCAGTGTACAGGAGGAGTATGAGGGCCAGGGCAGTTTACTGTACTGGATGTCAGATGTATTGTATCCAGGGTACAGGAGGGAGTATGAGGGCCAGGGCAGTTTACTGTTCTGGATGTCAGATGTATTGTATCCAGGGTACAGGAGGGAGTATGAGGGCCAGCGCAGTTTACTGTTCTGGATGTCAGATGTATTGTATCCAGGGTACAGGAGGAGTATGAGGGCCAGGGCAGTTTACTGTTCTGGATGTCAGATGTATTGTATCCAGGGTAAGGGGGGAGTATGAGGGCCAGGGCAGTTTACTGTTCTGGATGTCAGATGTATTGTATCCAGGGTAAGGTGGGAGTATGAGGGCCAGGGCAGTTTACTGTTCTGGATGTCAGGTGTATTGTATCCAGGGTAAGGGGAGTATGAGGGCCAGGGCAGTTTACTGTTCTGGATGTCAGATGTATTGTATCCAGGGTACAGGAGGAGTATGAGGGCCAGGGCAGTTTGTTGTTCTGGATGTCAGATGTATTGTATCCAGGGTAAGGGGAGTATGAGGGCCAGGGCAGTTTACTGTTCTGGATGTCAGATGTGTTGTATCCAGGGTACAGGAGGGGTATGAGGGCCAGGGCAGTTTACTGTTCTGGATGTCAGATGTATTGTATCCAGTGTACAGGAGGAGTATGAGGGCCAGGGCAGTTTACTGTTCTGGATGTCAGATGTATTGTATCCAGGGTACAGGAGGAGTATGAGGGCCAGGGCAGTTTACTGTTCTGGATGTCAGATGTTTTGTATCCAGGGTACAGGAGGAGTATGAGGGCCAGGGCAGTTTACTGTTCTGGATGTCAGATGTATTGTATCCAGGGTACAGGAGGAGTATGAGGGCCAGGGCAGTTTACTGTTCTGGATGTCAGATGTATTGTATCCAGGGTACAGGAGGGAGTATGAGGGCCAGGGCAGTTTACTGTTCTGGATGTCAGATGTATTGTATCCAGGGTACAGGAGGAGTATGAGGGCCAGGGCAGTTTACTGTTCTGGATGTCAGATGTATTGTATCCAGGGTACAGGAGGAGTATGAGGGCCAGGGCAGTTTACTGTTCTGGATGTCAGATGTATTGTATCCAGGGTACAGGAGGAGTATGAGGGCCAGGGCAGTTTACTGTTCTGGATGTCAGATGTATTGTATCCAGGGTAAGGGGGGTATGAGGGCCAGGGCAGTTTACTGTTCTGGATGTCAGATGTATTGTATCCAGGGTACAGGAGGAGTATGAGGGCTAGGGCAGTTTGTTGTTCTGGATGTCAGATGTATTGTATCCAGGGTAAGGGGAGTATGAGGGCCAGGGCAGTTTACTGTTCTGGATGTCAGATGTATTGTATCCAGGGTACAGGAGGGGTATGAGGGCCAGGGCAGTTTACTGTTCTGGATGTCAGATGTATTGTATCCAGGGTACAGGAGAAGTATGAGGGCCAGGGCAGTTTACTGTTCTGGATGTCAGATGTATTGTATCCAGGGTACAGGAGGAGTATGAGGGCCAGGGCAGTTTACTGTTCTGGATGTCAGATGTATTGTATCCAGGGTACAGGAGGAGTATGAGGGCTAGGGCAGTTTGTTGTTCTGGATGTCAGATGTATTGTATCCAGGGTAAGGGGAGTATGAGGGCCAGGGCAGTTTACTGTTCTGGATGTCAGATGTATTGTATCCAGGGTACAGGAGGGGTATGAGGGCCAGGGCAGTTTACTGTTCTGGATGTCAGATGTATTGTATCCAGGGTACAGGAGGAGTATGAGGGCCAGGGCAGTTTACTGTTCTGGATGTCAGATGTATTGTATCCAGGGTACAGGAGGAGTATGAGGGCCAGGGCAGTTTACTGTTCTGGATGTCAGATGTATTGTATCCAGGGTACAGGAGGAGTATGAGGGCCAGGGCAGTTTACTGTTCTGGATGTCAGATGTATTGTATCCAGGGTACAGGAGGAGTATGAGGGCCAGGGCAGTTTACTGTTCTGGATGTCAGATGTATTGTATCCAGGGTAAGGGGAGTATGAGGGCCAGGGCAGTTTACTGTTCTGGATGTCAGATGTATTGTATCCAGGGTACAGGAGGAGTATGATGGCTAGGGCAGATTGTTGTTCTGGATGTCAGATGTATTGTATCCAGGGTAAGGGGAGTATGAGGGCTAGGGCAGTTTGTTGTTCTGGATGTCAGATGTATTGTATCCAGGGTAAGGGGAGTATGAGGGCCAGGGCAGTTTACTGTTCTGGATGTCAGATGTATTGTATCCAGGGTACAGGAGGGGTATGAGGGCCAGGGCAGTTTACTGTTCTGGATGTCAGATGTATTGTATCCAGGGTACAGGAGGAGTATGAGGGCCAGGGCAGTTTACTGTTCTGGATGTCAGATGTATTGTATCCAGGGTACAGGAGGAGTATGAGGGCCAGGGCAGTTTACTGTTCTGGATGTCAGATGTATTGTATCCAGGGTACAGGAGGAGTATGAGGGCCAGGGCAGTTTACTGTTCTGGATGTCAGATGTATTGTATCCAGGGTACAGGAGGAGTATGAGGGCCAGGGCAGTTTACTGTTCTGGATGTCAGATGTATTGTATCCAGGGTAAGAGGAGTATGAGGGCCAGGGCAGTTTACTGTTCTGGATGTCAGATGTATTGTATCCAGGGTACAGGAGGAGTATGATGGCTAGGGCAGATTGTTGTTCTGGATGTCAGATGTATTGTATCCAGGGTAAGGGGAGTATGAGGGCCAGGGCAGTTTACTGTTCTGGATGTCAGATGTATTGTATCCAGGGTACAGGAGGGGTATGAGGGCCAGGGCAGTTTACTGTTCTGGATGTCAGATGTATTGTATCCAGGGTACAGGAGGAGTATGAGGGCCAGGGCAGTTTACTGTTCTGGATGTCAGATGTATTGTATCCAGGGTAAGGGGGGAGCATGAGGGCCAGGGCAGTTTACTGTTCTGGATGTCAGATGTATTGTATCCAGGGTACAGGAGGAGTATGAGGGCCAGGGCAGTTTATTGTTCTAGATGTCAGATGTATTGTATCCAGGGTACAGGAGGAGTATGAGGGCCAGGGCAGTTTACTGTTCTGGATGTCAGATGTATTGTATCCAGGGTAAGGGGGGGAGTATGAGGGCCAGGGCAGTTTACTGTTCTGGATGTCAGATGTATTGTATCCAGGGTACAGGAGGAGTATGAGGGCCAGGGCAGTTTACTGTTCTGGATGTCAGATGTATTGTATCCAGGGTACAGGAGGGGTATGAGGGCCAGGGCAGTTTACTGTTCTGGATGTCAGATGTATTGTATCCAGGGTACAGGAGGAGTATGAGGGCCAGGGCAGTTTACTGTTCTGGATGTCAGATGTATTGTATCCAGGGTAAGGGGAGTATGAGGGCCAAGGCAGTTTACTGTTCTGGATGTCAAATGTATTGTATCCAGGGTACAGGAGGAGTATGAGGGCCAGGGCAGTTTATTGTTCTGGATGTCAGATGTATTGTATCCAGGGTACAGGAGGAGTATGAGGGCCAGGGCAGTTTACTGTTCTGGATGTCAGATGTATTGTATACAGGGTAAGGGGGGAGTATGAGGGCCAGGGCAGTTTACTGTTCTGGATGTCAGATGTATTGTATCCAGGGTACAGGAGGAGTATGAGGGCTAGGGCAGTTTACTGTTCTGGATATCAGATGTATTATATCCAGGGTACAGGAGGAGTATGAGGGCCAGGGCAGTTTACTGTTCTGGATGTCAGATGTATTGTAACCAGGGTACAGGAGGAGTATGAGGGCCAGGGCAGTTTACTGTTCTGGATGTCAGATGTATTGTATCCAGGGTACAGGAGGAGTACGAGGGCTAGGGCAGTTTGTTGTTCTGGATGTCAGATGTATTGTATCCAGGGTAAGGGGAGTATGAGGGCCAAGGCAGTTTACTGTTCTGGATGTCAAATGTATTGTATCCAGGGTACAGGAGGAGTATGAGGGCCAGGGCAGTTTATTGTTCTGGATGTCAGATGTATTGTATCCAGGGTACAGGAGGAGTATGAGGGCCAGGGCAGTTTACTGTTCTGGATGTCAGATGTATTGTATCCAGGGTAAGGGGGGAGTATGAGGGCCAGGGCAGTTTACTGTTCTCGATGTCAGATGTATTGTATCCAGGGTAAGGGGACTTTGAGGGCCAGGGCAGTTTACTGTTCTGGATGTCAGATGTATTGTATCCAGGGTACAGGAGGGGTATGAGGGCCAGGGCAGTTTACTGTTCTGGATGTCAGATGTATTGTATCCAGGGTACAGGAGGAGTATGAGGGCCAGGGCAGTTTACTGTTCTGGATGTCAGATGTATTGTATCCAGGGTACAGGAGGAGTATGAGGGCCAGGGCAGTTTACTGTTCTGGATGTCAGATGTATTGTATCCAGGGTACAGGAGGAGTATGAGGGCCAGGGCAGTTTACTGTTCTGGATGTCAGATGTATTGTATCCAGGGTACAGGAGGAGTATGAGGGCCAGGGCAGTTTACTGTTCTGGATGTCAGATGTATTGTATCCAGGGTAAGGGGAGTATGAGGGCCAGGGCAGTTTACTGTTCTGGATGTCAGATGCATTGTATCCAGGGTACAGGAGGAGTATGATGGCTAGGGCAGTTTGTTGTTCTGGATGTCAGATGTATTGTATCCAGGGTAAGGGGAGTATGAGGGCCAGGGCAGTTTACTGTTCTGGATGTCAGATGTATTGTATCCAGGGTACAGGAGGAGTATGAGGGCTAGGGCAGTTTGTTGTTCTGGATGTCAGATGTATTGTATCCAGGGTAAGGGGAGTATGAGGGCCAGGGCAGTTTACTGTTCTGGATGTCAGATGTATTGTATCCAGGGTACAGGAGGAGTATGAGGGCCAGGGCAGTTTATTGTTCTGGATGTCAGATGTATTGTATCCAGGGTACAGGAGGAGTATGAGGGCCAGGGCAGTTTACTGTTCTGGATGTCAGATGTATTGTATCCAGGGTAAGGGGGGAGTATGAGGGCCAGGGCAGTTTACTGTTCTGGATGTCAGATGTATTGTATCCAAGGTACAGGAGGGGTATGAGGGCCAGGGCAGTTTACTGTTCTGGATGTCAGATGTATTGTATCCAGGGTACAGGAGGAGTATGAGGGCCAGGGCAGTTTACTGTTCTGGATGTCAGATGTATTGTATCCAGGGTACAGGAGGAGTATGAGGGCCAGGGCAGTTTACTGTTCTGGATGTCAGATGTATTGTATCCAGGGTACAGGAGGAGTATGAGGGCTAGGGCAGTTTGTTGTTCTGGATGTCGGATGTATTGTATCCAGGGTAAGGGGAGTATGAGGGCCAAGGCAGTTTACTGTTCTGGATGTCAAATGTATTGTATCCAGGGTACAGGAGGAGTATGAGGGCCAGGGCAGTTTATTGTTCTGGATGTCAGATGTATTGTATCCAGGGTACAGGAGGAGTATGAGGGCCCGGGCAGTTTACTGTTCTGGATGTCAGATGTATTGTATCCAGGGTAAGGGGGGAGTATGAGGGCCAGGGCAGTTTACTGTTCTGGATGTCAGATGTATTGTATCCAGGGTACAGGAGGAGTATGAGGGCTAGGGCAGTTTACTGTTCTGGATGTCAGATGTATTGTATCCAGGGTACAGGAGGAGTATGAGGGCCAGGGCAGTTTACTGTTCTGGATGTCAGATGTATTGTATCCAGGGTACAGGAGGAGTATGAGGGCCAGGGCAGTTTACTGTTCTGGATGTCAGATGTATTGTATCCAGGGTACAGGAGGAGTACGAGGGCTAGGGCAGTTTGTTGTTCTGGATGTCAGATGTATTGTATCCAGGGTAAGGGGAGTATGAGGGCCAAGGCAGTTTACTGTTCTGGATGTCAAATGTATTGTATCCAGGGTACAGGAGGAGTATGAGGGCCAGGGCAGTTTACTGTTCTGGATGTCAGATGTATTGTATCCAGGGTAAGGGGGGAGTATGAGGGCCAGGGCAGTTTGCTGTTCTGGATGTCAGATGTATTGTATCCAGGGTACAGGAGGAGTATGAGGGCCAGGGCAGTTTACTGTTCTGGATGTCAGATGTATTGTATCCAGGGTAAGGGGAGTATGAGGGCCAGGGCAGTTTCCTGTTCTGGATGTCAGATGTATTGTATCCAGGGTACAGGAGGAGTATGAGGGCTAGGGCAGTTTGTTGTTCTGGATGTCAGATGTATTGTATCCAGGGTAAGGGGAGTATGAGGGCCAAGGCAGTTTACTGTTCTGGATGTCAAATGTATTGTATCCAGGGTACAGGAGGAGTATGAGGGCCAGGGCAGTTTATTGTTCTGGATGTCAGATGTATTGTATCCAGGGTACAGGAGGAGTATGAGGGCCCGGGCAGTTTACTGTTCTGGATGTCAGATGTATTGTATCCAGGGTAAGGGGGGAGTATGAGGGCCAGGGCAGTTTGCTGTTCTGGATGTCAGATGTATTGTATCCAGGGTACAGGAGGAGTATGAGGGCCAGGGCAGTTTACTGTTCTGGATGTCAGATGTATTGTATCCAGGGTAAGGGGAGTATGAGGGCCAGGGCAGTTTCCTGTTCTGGATGTCAGATGTATTGTATCCAGGGTACAGGAGGGAGTATGAGGGCCAGGGCAGTTTACTGTTCTGGATGTCAGATGTATTGTATCCAGGGTACAGGAGGGAGTATGAGGGCCAGGGCTGTTTACTGTTCTGGATGTCAGATGTATTGTATCCAGGGTACAGGAGGAGTATGAGGGCCAGGGCAGTTTACTGTTCTGGATGTCAGATGTATTGTATCCAGGGTAAGGGGGGAGTATGAGGGCCAGGGCAGTTTACTGTTCTGGATGTCAGATGTATTGTATCCAGGGTACAGGAGGAGTATGAGAGCCAGGGCAGTTTGTTGTTCTGGATGTCAGATGTATTGTATCCAGGGTAAGGGGAGTATGAGGGCCAGGACAGTTTACTGTTCTGGATGTCAGATGTATTGTATCCAGGGTACAGGAGGGGTATGAGGGCCAGGGCAGTATACTGTTCTGGATGTCAGGTGTATTGTATCCAGGGTACAGGAGGAGTATGAGGGCCAGGGCAGTTTACTGTTCTGGATGTCAGATGTATTGTATCCAGGGTACAGGAGGAGTATGAGGGCCAGGGCAGTTTACTGTTCTGGATGTCAGATGTATTGTATCCAGGGTACAGGAGGGAATATGAGGGCCAGGGCAGTTTACTGTTCTGGATGTCAGATGTATTGTATCCAGGGTACAGGAGGAGTATGAGGGCCAGGGCAGTTTACTGTTCTGGATGTCAGATGTATTGTATCCAGGGTAAGGGGAGTATGAGGGCCAGGGCAGTTTCCTGTTCTGGATGTCAGATGTATTGTATCCAGGGTACAGGAGGGAGTATGAGGGCCAGGGCAGTTTACTGTTCTGGATGTCAGATGTATTGTATCCAGGGTACAGGAGGGAGTATGAGGGCCAGGTCAGTTTACTGTTCTGGATGTCAGATGTATTGTATCCAGGGTACAGGAGGGGTATGAGGGCCAGGGCAGTTTACTGTTCTGGATGTCAGATGTATTGTATCCAGGGTACAGGAGGGAGTATGAGGGCCAGGGCAGTTTACTGTTCTGGATGTCAGATGGATTGTATCCAGGGTACAGGAGGGAGTATGAGGGCCAGGGCAGTTTACTGTTCTGGATGTCAGATGTATTGTATCCAGGGTACAGGAGGAGTATGAGGGCCAGGGCAGTTTGTTGTTCTGGATGTCAGATGTATTGTATCCAGGGTAAGGGGAGTATGAGGGCCAGGGCAGTTTACTGTTCTGGATGTCAGATGTATTGTATCCAGGGTACAGGAGGGGTATGAGGGCCAGGGCAGTTTACTGTTCTGGATGTCAGATGTATTGTATCCAGGGTACATGAGGAATATGAGGGCCAGGGCAGTTTACTGTTCTGGATGTCAGATGTATTGTATCCAGGGTACAGGAGGAGTATGAGGGCCAGGGCAGTTTACTGTTCTGGATGTCAGATGTATTGTATCCAGGGTACAGGAGGAGTATGAGGGCCAGGGCAGTTTACTGTTCTGGATGTCAGATGTATTGTATCCAGGGTACAGGAGGAGTATGAGGGCCAGGGCAGTTTACTGTTCTGGATGTCAGATGTATTGTATCCAGGGTACAGGAGGGAGTATGAGGGCCAGGGCAGTTTACTGTTCTGGATGTCAGATGTATTGTATCCAGGGTACAGGAGGAGTATGAGGGCCAGGGCAGTTTACTGTTCTGGATGTCAGATGTATTGTATCCAGGGTAAGGGGGGAGTATGAGGGCCAGGGCAGTTTACTGTTCTGGATGTCAGATGCATTGTATCCAGGGTACAGGAGGAGTATGAGGGCCAGGGCAGTTTGTTGTTCTGGATGTCAGATGTATTGTATCCAGGGTAAGGGGAGTATGAGGGCCAGGGCAGTTTACTGTTCTGGATGTCAGATGTATTGTATCCAGGGTACAGGACGGAGTATGAGGGCCAGGGCAGTTTACTGTTCTGGATGTCAGATGTATTGTATCTGGGGTACAGGAGGAATATGAGGGCCAGGGCAGTTTACTGTTCTGGATGTCAGATGTATTGTATGCAGGGTACAGGAGGAGTATGAGGGCCAGGGCAGTTTACTGTTCTGGATGTCAGATGTATTGTATCCAGGGTACAGGAGGAGTATGAGGGCCAGGTCAGTTTACTGTTCTGGATGTCAGATGTATTGTATCCAGGGTACAGGAGGAGTATGAGGGCCAGGGCAGTTTACTGTTCTGGATGTCAGATGTATTGTATCCAGGGTACAGGAGGAGTATGAGGGCCAGGGCAGTTTACTGTTCTGGATGTCAGATGTATTGTATCCAGGGTAAGGGGAGTATGAGGGCCAGGGCAGTTTACTGCTCTGGATGTCAGATGTATTGTATCCAGGGTACAGGAGGAGTATGAGGGCCAGGGCAGTTTGTTGTTCTGGATGTCAGATGTATTGTATCCAGGGTAAGGGGAGTATGAGGGCCAGGGCAGTTTACTGTTCTGGATGTCAGATGTATTGTATCCAGGGTACAGGAGGGGTATGAGGGCCAGGGCAGTTTACTGTTCTGGATGTCAGATGTATTGTATCCAGGGTACATGAGGAGTATGAGGGCCAGGGCAGTTTACTGTTCTGGATGTCAGTGTATTGTATCCAGGGTACAGGAGGAGTATGAGGGCCAGGGCAGTTTACTGTTCTGGATGTCAGATGTATTGTATCCAGGGTACAGGAGGAGTATGAGGGCCAGGGCAGTTTACTGTTCTGGATGTCAGATGTATTGTATCCAGGGTACAGGAGGAGTATGAGGGCCAGGGCAGTTTACTGTTCTGGATGTCAGATGTATTGTATCCAGGGTACAGGAGGGAGTATGAGGGCCAGGGCAGTTTACTGTTCTGGATGTCAGATGTATTGTATCCAGGGTACAGGAGGAGTATGAGGGCCAGGGCAGTTTACTGTTCTGGATGTCAGATGTATTGTATCCAGGGTAAGGGGGGAGTATGAGGGCCAGGGCAGTTTACTGTTCTGGATGTCAGATGCATTGTATCCAGGGTACAGGAGGAGTATGAGGGCCAGGGCAGTTTGTTGTTCTGGATGTCAGATGTATTGTATCCAGGGTAAGGGGAGTATGAGGGCCAGGGCAGTTTACTGTTCTGGATGTCAGATGTATTGTATCCAGGGTACAGGACGGAGTACGAGGGCCAGGGCAGTTTACTGTTCTGGATGTCAGATGTATTGTATCCGGGGTACAGGAGGAATATGAGGGCCAGGGCAGTTTACTGTTCTGGATGTCAGATGTATTGTATGCAGGGTACAGGAGGAGTATGAGGGCCAGGGCAGTTTACTGTTCTGGATGTCAGATGTATTGTATCCAGGGTACAGGAGGAGTATGAGGGCCAGGTTACTTTACTGTTCTGGATGTCAGATGTATTGTATCCAGGGTACAGGAGGAGTATGAGGGCCAGGGCAGTTTACTGTTCTGGATGTCAGATGTATTGTATCCAGGGTAAGGGGAGTATGAGGGCCAGGGCAGTTTACTGTTCTGGATGTCAGATGTATTGTATCCAGGGTAAGGGGGGAGTATGAGGGCCAGGGCAGTTTACTGTTCTGGATGTCAGATGTATTGTATCCAGGGTACAGGAGGAGTATGAGGGCCAGGGCAGTTTGTTGTTCTAGATGTCAGATGTATTGTATCCAGGGTAAGGGGAGTATGAGGGCCAGGGCAGTTTACTGTTCTGGATGTCAGATGTATTGTATCCAGGGTACAGGAGGGGTATGAGGGCCAGGGCAGTTTACTGTTCTGGATGTCAGATGTATTGTATCCAGGGTACAGGAGGAGTATGAGGGCCAGGGCAGTTTACTGTTCTGGATGTCAGATGTATTGTATCCAGGGTACAGGAGGAGTATGAGGGCCAGGGCAGTTTCCTGTTCTGGATGTCAGATGTATTGTATCCAGGGTACAGGAGGAGTATGAGGGCCAGGGCAGTTTACTGTTCTGGATGTCAGATGTATTGTATCCAGGGTACAGGAGGAGTATGAGGGCCAGGGCAGTTTGTTGTTCTGGATGTCAGATGTATTGTATCCAGGGTAAGGGGAGTATGAGGGCCAGGGCAGTTTACTGTTCTGGATGTCAGATGTATTGTATCCAGGGTACAGGAGGAGTATGAGGGCCAGGGCAGTTTATTGTTCTGGATGTCAGATGTATTGTATCCAGGGTACAGGAGGAGTATGAGGGCCAGGGCAGTTTACTGTTCTGGATGTCAGATGTATTGTATCCAGGGTAAGGGGGGGAGTATGAGGGCCAGGGCAGTTTACTGTTCTGGATGTCAGATGTATTGTATCCAGGGTAAGGGGGGAGTATGAGGGCCAGGGCAGTTTACTGTTCTGGATGTCAGATGTATTGTATCCAGGGTAAGGGGAGTATGAGGGCCAGGGCAGTTTACTGTTCTGGATGTCAGATGTATTGTATCCAGGGTACAGGAGGAGTATGAGGGCTAGGGCAGTTTGTTGTTCTGGATGTCAGATGTATTGTATCCAGGGTAAGGGGAGTATGAGGGCCAGGGCAGTTTACTGTTCTGGATGTCAGATGTATTGTATCCAGGGTACAGGACGGGTATGAGGGCCAGGGCAGTTTACTGTTCTGGATGTCAGATGTATTGTATCCAGGGTACAGGAGGAGTATGAGGGCCAGGGCAGTTTACTGTTCTGGATGTCAGATGTATTGTATCCAGGGTACAGGAGGAGTATGAGGGCCAGCGCAGTTTATTGTTCTGGATGTCAGATGTATTGTATCCAGGGTACAGGAGGAGTATGAGGGCCAGGGCAGTTTACTGTTCTGGATGTCAGATGTATTGTATCCAGGGTAAGGGGGGAGTATGAGGGCCAGGGCAGTTTACTGTTCTGGATGTCAGATGTATTGTATCCAGGGTACAGGAGGAGTATGAGGGCCAGGGCAGTTTACTGTTCTGGTTGTCAGATGTATTGTATCCAGGGTAAGGGGAGTATGAGGGCCAGGGCAGTTTACTATTCTGGATGTCAGATGTATTGTATCCTGGGTACAGGAGGAGTATGAGGGCTAGGGCAGTTTGTTGTTCTGGATGTCAGATGTATTGTATCCAGGGTAAGGGGAGTATGAGGGCCAGGGCAGTTTATTGTTCTGGATGTCAGAAGTATTGTATCCAGGGTACAGGAGGAGTATGAGGGCCAGGGCAGTTTATTGTACTGGATGTCAGATGTATTGTATCCAGGGTACAGGAGGGAGTATGAGGGCCAGGGCAGTTTACTGTTCTGGATGTCAGATGTATTGTATCCAGGGTACAGGAGGAGTATGAGGGCCAGGGCAGTTTAGTGTTCTGGATGTCAGATGTATTGTATCTAGGGTACAGGAGGAGTATGAGGGCCAGGGCAGTTTACTGTTCTGGATGTCAGATGTATGGTATCCAGGGTACAGGAGGGAGTATGAGGGCCAGGGCAGTTTACTGTTCTGGATGTCAGATGTATTGTATCCAGGGTACAGGAGGAGTATGAGGGCCAGGGCAGTTTGTTGTTCTGGATGTCCGATGTATTGTATCCAGGGTAAGGGGAGTATGAGGGCCAGGGCAGTTTACTGTTCTGGATGTCAGATGTATTGTATCCAGGGTACAGGAGGAGTATGAGGGCCAGGGCAGTTTATTGTTCTGGATGTCAGATGTATTGTATCCAGGGTACAGGAGGAGTATGAGGGCCAGGGCAGTTTACTGTTCTGGATGTCAGATGTATTGTATCCAGGGTAAGTGGGGGAGCATGAGGGCCAGGGCAGTTTACTGTTCTGGATGTCAGATGTATTGTATCCAGGGTAAGGGGGGAGTATGAGGGCCAGGGCAGTTTACTGTTCTGGATGTCAGATGTATTGTATCCAGGGTACAGGAGGAGTATGATGGCCAGGGCAGTTTACGGTTCTGGATGTCAGATGTATTGTATCCAGGGTACAGGAGGAGTATGAGGGCTAGGGCAGTTTGTTGTTCTGGATGTCAGATGTATTGTATCCAGGGTAAGGGGAGTATGAGGGCCAGGGCAGTTTACTGTTCTGGATGTCAGATGTATTGTATCCAGGGTACAGGACGGGTACGAGGGCCAGGGCAGTTTACTGTTCTGGATGTCAGATGTATTGTATCCAGGGTACAGGAGGAGTATGAGGGCCAGGGCAGTTTACTGTTCCAGATGTCAGATGTATTGTATCCAGGGTACAGGAGGAGTATGAGGGCCAGCGCAGTTTATTGTTCTGGATGTCAGATGTATTGTATCCAGGGTACAGGAGGAGTATGAGGGCCAGGGCAGTTTACTGTTCTGGATGTCAGATGTATTGTATCCAGGGTAAGGGGGGAGTATGAGGGCCAGGGCAGTTTACTGTTCTGGATGTCAGATGTATTGTATCCAGGGTACAGGAGGAGTAGGAGGGCCAGGGCAGTTTACTGTTCTGGATGTCAGATGTATTGTATCTAGGGTAAGGGGAGTATGAGGGCCAGGGCAGTTTACTATTCTGGATGTCAGATGTATTGTATCCTGGGTACAGGAGGAGTATGAGGGCTAGGGCAGTTTGTTGTTCCGGATGTCAGATGTATTGTATCCAGGGTAAGGGGAGTATGAGGGCCAGGGCAGTTTACTGTTCTGGATGTCAGAAGTATTGTATCCAGGGTACAGGAGGAGTATGAGGGCCAGGGCAGTTTATTGTTCTGGATGTCAGATGTATTGTATCCAGGGTACAGGAGGGAGTATGAGGGCCAGGGCAGTTTACTGTTCTGGATGTCAGATGTATTGTATCCAGGGTACAGGAGGAGTATGAGGGCCAGGGCAGTTTAGTGTTCTGGATGTCAGATGTATTGTATCTAGGGTACAGGAGGAGTATGAGGGCCAGGGCAGTTTACTGTTCTGGATGTCAGATGTATGGTATCCAGGGTACAGGAGGGAGTATGAGGGCCAGGGCAGTTTACTGTTCTGGATGTCAGATGTATTGCATCCAGGGTACAGGAGGGAGTATGAGGGCCAGGGCAGTTTACTGTTCTGGATGTCAGATGTATTGTATCCAAGGTACAGGAGGGAGTATGAGGGCCAGGGCAGTTTACTGTTCTGGATGTCAGATGTATTGTATCCAGGGTACAGGAGGAGTATGAGGGCCAGGGCAGTTTATTGTACTGGATGTCAGATGTATTGTATCCAGGGTACAGGAGGGAGTATGAGGGCCAGGGCAGTTTACTGTTCTGGATGTCAGATGTATTGTATCCAGGGTACAGGAGGAGTATGAGGGCCAGGGCAGTTTAGTGTTCTGGATGTCAGATGTATTGTATCTAGGGTACAGGAGGAGTATGAGGGCCAGGGCAGTTTACTGTTCTGGATGTCAGATGTATGGTATCCAGGGTACAGGAGGGAGTATGAGGGCCAGGGCAGTTTACTGTTCTGGATGTCAGATGTATTGTATCCAGGGTACAGGAGGAGTATGAGGGCCAGGGCAGTTTGTTGTTCTGGATGTCCGATGTATTGTATCCAGGGTAAGGGGAGTATGAGGGCCAGGGCAGTTTACTGTTCTGGATGTCAGATGTATTGTATCCAGGGTACAGGAGGAGTATGAGGGCCAGGGCAGTTTATTGTTCTGGATGTCAGATGTATTGTATCCAGGGTACAGGAGGAGTATGAGGGCCAGGGCAGTTTACTGTTCTGGATGTCAGATGTATTGTATCCAGGGTAAGTGGGGGAGCATGAGGGCCAGGGCAGTTTACTGTTCTGGATGTCAGATGTATTGTATCCAGGGTAAGGGGGGAGTATGAGGGCCAGGGCAGTTTACTGTTCTGGATGTCAGATGTATTGTATCCAGGGTACAGGAGGAGTATGATGGCCAGGGCAGTTTACGGTTCTGGATGTCAGATGTATTGTATCCAGGGTACAGGAGGAGTATGAGGGCTAGGGCAGTTTGTTGTTCTGGATGTCAGATGTATTGTATCCAGGGTAAGGGGAGTATGAGGGCCAGGGCAGTTTACTGTTCTGGATGTCAGATGTATTGTATCCAGGGTACAGGACGGGTACGAGGGCCAGGGCAGTTTACTGTTCTGGATGTCAGATGTATTGTATCCAGGGTACAGGAGGAGTATGAGGGCCAGGGCAGTTTACTGTTCCAGATGTCAGATGTATTGTATCCAGGGTACAGGAGGAGTATGAGGGCCAGCGCAGTTTATTGTTCTGGATGTCAGATGTATTGTATCCAGGGTACAGGAGGAGTATGAGGGCCAGGGCAGTTTACTGTTCTGGATGTCAGATGTATTGTATCCAGGGTAAGGGGGGAGTATGAGGGCCAGGGCAGTTTACTGTTCTGGATGTCAGATGTATTGTATCCAGGGTACAGGAGGAGTAGGAGGGCCAGGGCAGTTTACTGTTCTGGATGTCAGATGTATTGTATCTAGGGTAAGGGGAGTATGAGGGCCAGGGCAGTTTATTGTTCTGGATGTCAGAAGTATTGTATCCAGGGTACAGGAGGAGTATGAGGGCCAGGGCAGTTTATTGTACTGGATGTCAGATGTATTGTATCCAGGGTACAGGAGGGAGTATGAGGGCCAGGGCAGTTTACTGTTCTGGATGTCAGATGTATTGTATCCAGGGTACAGGAGGAGTATGAGGGCCAGGGCAGTTTAGTGTTCTGGATGTCAGATGTATTGTATCTAGGGTACAGGAGGAGTATGAGGGCCAGGGCAGTTTACTGTTCTGGATGTCAGATGTATGGTATCCAGGGTACAGGAGGGAGTATGAGGGCCAGGGCAGTTTACTGTTCTGGATGTCAGATGTATTGTATCCAGGGTACAGGAGGAGTATGAGGGCCAGGGCAGTTTGTTGTTCTGGATGTCCGATGTATTGTATCCAGGGTAAGGGGAGTATGAGGGCCAGGGCAGTTTACTGTTCTGGATGTCAGATGTATTGTATCCAGGGTACAGGAGGAGTATGAGGGCCAGGGCAGTTTATTGTTCTGGATGTCAGATGTATTGTATCCAGGGTACAGGAGGAGTATGAGGGCCAGGGCAGTTTACTGTTCTGGATGTCAGATGTATTGTATCCAGGGTAAGTGGGGGAGCATGAGGGCCAGGGCAGTTTACTGTTCTGGATGTCAGATGTATTGTATCCAGGGTAAGGGGGGAGTATGAGGGCCAGGGCAGTTTACTGTTCTGGATGTCAGATGTATTGTATCCAGGGTACAGGAGGAGTATGATGGCCAGGGCAGTTTACGGTTCTGGATGTCAGATGTATTGTATCCAGGGTACAGGAGGAGTATGAGGGCTAGGGCAGTTTGTTGTTCTGGATGTCAGATGTATTGTATCCAGGGTAAGGGGAGTATGAGGGCCAGGGCAGTTTACTGTTCTGGATGTCAGATGTATTGTATCCAGGGTACAGGACGGGTACGAGGGCCAGGGCAGTTTACTGTTCTGGATGTCAGATGTATTGTATCCAGGGTACAGGAGGAGTATGAGGGCCAGGGCAGTTTACTGTTCCAGATGTCAGATGTATTGTATCCAGGGTACAGGAGGAGTATGAGGGCCAGCGCAGTTTATTGTTCTGGATGTCAGATGTATTGTATCCAGGGTACAGGAGGAGTATGAGGGCCAGGGCAGTTTACTGTTCTGGATGTCAGATGTATTGTATCCAGGGTAAGGGGGGAGTATGAGGGCCAGGGCAGTTTACTGTTCTGGATGTCAGATGTATTGTATCCAGGGTACAGGAGGAGTAGGAGGGCCAGGGCAGTTTACTGTTCTGGATGTCAGATGTATTGTATCTAGGGTAAGGGGAGTATGAGGGCCAGGGCAGTTTACTATTCTGGATGTCAGATGTATTGTATCCTGGGTACAGGAGGAGTATGAGGGCTAGGGCAGTTTGTTGTTCCGGATGTCAGATGTATTGTATCCAGGGTAAGGGGAGTATGAGGGCCAGGGCAGTTTACTGTTCTGGATGTCAGAAGTATTGTATCCAGGGTACAGGAGGAGTATGAGGGCCAGGGCAGTTTATTGTTCTGGATGTCAGATGTATTGTATCCAGGGTACAGGAGGGAGTATGAGGGCCAGGGCAGTTTACTGTTCTGGATGTCAGATGTATTGTATCCAGGGTACAGGAGGAGTATGAGGGCCAGGGCAGTTTAGTGTTCTGGATGTCAGATGTATTGTATCTAGGGTACAGGAGGAGTATGAGGGCCAGGGCAGTTTACTGTTCTGGATGTCAGATGTATGGTATCCAGGGTACAGGAGGGAGTATGAGGGCCAGGGCAGTTTACTGTTCTGGATGTCAGATGTATTGCATCCAGGGTACAGGAGGGAGTATGAGGGCCAGGGCAGTTTACTGTTCTGGATGTCAGATGTATTGTATCCAAGGTACAGGAGGGAGTATGAGGGCCAGGGCAGTTTACTGTTCTGGATGTCAGATGTATTGTATCCTGGGTACAGGAGGAGTATGAGGGCCAGGGCAGTTTACTGTTCTGGATGTCAGATGTATTGTATCCAGGGTACAGGAGGAGTATGAGGGCCAGGGCAGTTTACTGTTCTGGATGTCAGATGTATTGTATCCGGGGTACAGGAGGAGTATGAGGGCCAGGGCAGTTTACTGTTCTGGATGTCAGATGTATTGTATCCGGGGTAAGGGGAGTATGAGGGCCAGGGCAGTTTACTGTTCTGGATGTCAGATGTATTGTATCCGGGGTACAGGAGGAGTATGAGGGCCAGGGCAGTTTACTGTTCTGGATGTCAGATGTATTGTATCCAGGGTACAGGAGGAGCATGAGGGCCAGGGCAGTTTACTGTTCTGGATGTCAGATGTATTGTATCCGGGGTACAGGAGGAGTATGAGGGCCAGGGCAGTTTACTGTTATGGATGTCAGATGTATTGTATCCAGGGTACAGGAGGAGTATGAGGGCCAGGGCAGTTTACTGTTCTGGATGTCAGATGTATTGTATCCAGGGTACAGGAGGAGTATGAGGGCCAGGGCAGTTTACTGTTGTGGATGTCAGATCTATTGTATCCAGGGTAGAGGAGGAGTATGAGGGCCAGGGCAGTTTACTGTTCTGGATGTCAGATGTATTGTATCTAGGGTACAGGAGGGAATATGAGGGCCAGGGCAGTTTACTGTTCTGGATGTCAGATGTATTGTATCCAGGTTAAGGGGGGAGTATGAGGGCCAGGGCAGTTTACTCTTCTGGATGTCAGATGTATTGTATCCAGGGTACAGGAGGAGTATGAGGGCCAGGGCAGTTTACTGTTCTGGATGTCAGATGTATTGTATCCAGGGTAAGGGGAGTATGAGGGCCAGGGCAGTTTACTGTTCTGGATGTCAGATGTATTGTATCCAGGGTACAGGAGGAGTATGAGGGCCAGGGCAGTTTACTGTTCTGGATGTCAGATGTATTGTATCCAGGGTAAGGGGAGTACGAGGGCCAGGGCAGTTTACTGTTCTGGATATCAGATGTATTGTATCCAGGGTACAGGAGGAGTATGAGGGCTAGGGCAGTTTGTTGTTCTGGATGTCAGATGTATTGTATCCAGGGTAAGGGGAGTATGAGGGCCAGGGCAGTTTACTGTTCTGGATGTCAGATGTATTGTATCCAGGGTAAGGGGAGTATGAGGGCCAGGGCAGTTTACTGTTCTGGATGTCAGATGTATTGTATCCAGGGTACAGGAGGGGTATGAGGGCCAGGGCAGTTTACTGTTCTGGATGTCAGATGTATTGTATCCAGGGTACAGGAGGAGTATGAGGGCCAGGGCAGTTTACTGTTCTGGATGTCAGATGTATTGTATCCAGGGTACAGGAGGATTATGAGGGCCAGGGCAGTTTCCTGTTCTGGATGTCAGATGTATTGTATCCAGGGTACAGGAGGAGTATGAGGGCCAGGGCAGTTTACTGTTCTGGATGTCAGATGTATTGTATCCAGGGTACAGGAGGAGTATGAGGGCCAGGGCAGTTTACTGTTCTGGATGTCAGATGTATTGTATCCAGGGTACAGGAGGCAGTATGAGGGCCAGGGCAGTTTACTGTTCTGGATGTCAGATGTATTGTATCCAGGGTACAGGAGGGAGTATGAGGGCCAGGGCAGTTTACTGTTCTGGATGTCAGATGTATTGTATCCAGGGTACAGGAGGAGTATGAGGGCCAGGGCAGTTTACTGTTCTGGATGTCAGATGTATTGTATCCAGGGTACAGGAGGGAGTATGAGGGCCAGGGCAGTTTACTGTTCTGGATGTCAGATGTATTGTATCCAGGGTACAGGAGGAGTATGAGGGCCAGGGCAGTTTACTGTTGTGGATGTCAGATCTATTGTATCCAGGGTAGAGGAGGAGTATGAGGGCCAGGGCAGTTTACTGTTCTGGATGTCAGATGTATTGTATCTAGGGTACAGGAGGGAATATGAGGGCCAGGGCAGTTTACTGTTCTGGATGTCAGATGTATTGTATCCAGGGTAAGGGGGGAGTATGAGGGCCAGGGCAGTTTACTGTTCTGGATGTCAGATGTATTGTATCCAGGGTACAGGAGGGAGTATGAGGGCCAGGGCAGTTTACTGTTCTGGATGTCAGATGTACTGTATCCAGGGTGCAGGAGGAGTATGAGGGCCAGGGCAGTTTACTGTTCTGGATGTCAGATGTATTGTATCCAGCGTACAGGAGGGAGTATGAGGGCCAGGGCAGTTTACTGTTCTGGATGTCAGATGTATTGTATCCAGGGTACAGGAGGGAGTATGAGGGCCAGGGCAGTTTACTGTTCTGGATGTCAGATGTATTGTATCCAGGGTACAGGAGGAGTATGAGGGCCAGGGCAGTTTACTGTTCTGGATGTCAGATGTATTGTATCCAGGGTACAGGAGGAGTATGAGGGCCAGGGCAGTTTACTGTTCTGGATGGCAGATGTATTGTATCCAGGGTACAGGAGGGAGTATGAGGGCCAGGGCAGTTTACTGTTCTGGATGTCAGATGTATTGTATCCAGGGTACAGGAGGGAGTATGAGGGCCAGGGCAGTTTACTGTTCTGGATGTCAGATGTATTGTATCCAGGGTACAGGAGGAGTATGAGGGCCAGGGCAGTTTACTGTTCTGGATGTCAGATGTATTGTATCCAGGGTACAGGAGGAGTATGAGGGCCAGGGCAGTTTACTGTTCTGGATGTCAGATGTATTGTATCCAGGGTACAGGAGGATTATGAGGGCCAGGGCAGTTTCCTGTTCTGGATGTCAGATGTATTGTATCCAGGGTACAGGAGGAGTATGAGGGCCAGGGCAGTTTACTGTTCTGGATGTCAGATGTATTGTATCCAGGGTACAGGAGGAGTATGAGGGCCAGGGCAGTTTACTGTTCTGGATGTCAGATGTATTGTATCCAGGGTACAGGAGGCAGTATGAGGGCCAGGGCAGTTTACTGTTCTGGATGTCAGATGTATTGTATCCAGGGTACAGGAGGGAGTATGAGGGCCAGGGCAGTTTACTGTTCTGGATGTCAGATGTATTGTATCCAGGGTACAGGAGGAGTATGAGGGCCAGGGCAGTTTACTGTTCTGGATGTCAGATGTATTGTATCCAGGGTACAGGAGGGAGTATGAGGGCCAGGGCAGTTTACTGTTCTGGATGTCAGATGTATTGTATCCAGGGTACAGGAGGAGTATGAGGGCCAGGGCAGTTTACTGTTGTGGATGTCAGATCTATTGTATCCAGGGTAGAGGAGGAGTATGAGGGCCAGGGCAGTTTACTGTTCTGGATGTCAGATGTATTGTATCTAGGGTACAGGAGGGAATATGAGGGCCAGGGCAGTTTACTGTTCTGGATGTCAGATGTATTGTATCCAGGGTAAGGGGGGAGTATGAGGGCCAGGGCAGTTTACTGTTCTGGATGTCAGATGTATTGTATCCAGGGTACAGGAGGGAGTATGAGGGCCAGGGCAGTTTACTGTTCTGGATGTCAGATGTACTGTATCCAGGGTGCAGGAGGAGTATGAGGGCCAGGGCAGTTTACTGTTCTGGATGTCAGATGTATTGTATCCAGCGTACAGGAGGGAGTATGAGGGCCAGGGCAGTTTACTGTTCTGGATGTCAGATGTATTGTATCCAGGGTACAGGAGGGAGTATGAGGGCCAGGGCAGTTTACTGTTCTGGATGTCAGATGTATTGTATCCAGGGTACAGGAGGAGTATGAGGGCCAGGGCAGTTTACTGTTCTGGATGTCAGATGTATTGTATCCAGGGTACAGGAGGAGTATGAGGGCCAGGGCAGTTTACTGTTCTGGATGGCAGATGTATTGTATCCAGGGTACAGGAGGGAGTATGAGGGCCAGGGCAGTTTACTGTTCTGGATGTCAGATGTATTGTATCCAGGGTACAGGAGGGAGTATGAGGGCCAGGGCAGTTTACTGTTCTGGATGTCAGATGTATTGTATCCAGGGTACAGGAGGAGTATGAGGGCCAGGGCAGTTTACTGTTCTGGATGTCAGATGCATTGTATCCGGGGTACAGGAGGAGTATGAGGGCCAGGGCAGTTTACTGTTCTCGATGTCAGATGTATTGTATCCGGGGTACAGGAGGAGTATGAGGGCCAGGGCAGTTTACTGTTCTGGATGTCAGATGTATTGTATCCAGGGTACAGGAGGGAGTATGAGGGCCAGGGCAGTTTACTGTTCTGGATGTCAGATGTATTGTATCCAGGGTACAGGAGGAGTACGAGGGCCAGGGCAGTTTACTGTTCTGGATGTCAGATTATTGTATCCAGGGTGCAGGAGGAGTATGAGGGCCAGGGCAGTTTACTGTTCTGGATGTCAGATGTATTGTATCCAGGGTACAGGAGGGAGTATGAGGGCCAGGGCAGTTTACTGTTCTGGATGTCAGATGTATTGTATCCAGGGTACAGGAGGAGTATGAGGGCCAGGGCAGTTTACTGTTCTGGATGGCAGATGTATTGTATCCAGGGTACAGGAGGGAGTATGAGGGCCAGGGCAGTTTACTGTTCTGGATGTCAGATGTATTGTATCCAGGGTACAGGAGGGAAAATGAGGGCCAGGGCAGTTTACTGTTCTGGATGTCAGATGTATTGTATCCAGGGTACAGGAGGAGTATGAGGGCCAGGGCAGGTTAGTGTTCTGGATGTCAGATGTATTGTATCCGGGGTACAGGAGGAGTATGAGGGCCAGGGCAGTTTACTGTTCTGGATGTCAGATGTATTGTATCCAGGGTACAGGAGGAGTATGAGGGCCAGGGCAGTTTACTGTTCTGGATGTCAAATGTATTGTTTCCAGGGTACAGGAGGAGTATGAGGGCCAGGGCAGTTTACTGTTCTGGATGTCAGATGTATTGTATCCAGGGTAAGGGGGGAGTATGAGGGCCAGGGCAGTTTACTGTTCTGGATGTCAGATGTATTGTATCCAGGGTACAGGAGGAGTATGAGAGCCAGGGCAGTTTGTTGTTCTGGATGTCAGATGTATTGTATCCAGGGTAAGGGGAGTATGAGGGCCAGGGCAGTTTACTGTTCTGGATGTCAGATGTATTGTATCCATGGTACAGGAGGGGTATGAGGGCCAGGGCAGTTTACTGTTCTGGATGTCAGATGTATTGTATCCAGGGTACACGAGGGAGTATGAGGGCCAGGGCAGTTTACTGTTCTGGATGTCAGATGTATTGTATCCAGGGTACAGGAGGGAGTATGAGGGCCAGGGCAGTTTACTGTTCTGGATGTCAGATGTATTGTATCCAGGGTACAGGAGGAGTATGAGGGCCAGGGCAGTTTACTGTTCTGGATGTCAGATGTATTGTATCCAGGGTACAGGAGGAGTATGAGGGCCAGGGCAGTTTACTGTTCTGGATGTCAGATGTATTGTATCCGGGGTACAGGAGGAGTATGAGGGCCAGGGCAGTTTACTGTTCTGGATGTCAGATGTATTGTATCCAGGGTACAGGAGGGAGTATGAGGGCCAGGGCAGTTTACTGTTCTGGATGTCAGATGTATTATATCCAGGGTACAGGAGGAGTATGAGGGCCAGGGCAGTTTACTGTTCTGGATGTCAGATGTATTGTATCCAGGGTGCAGGAGGAGTATGAGGGTCAGGGCAGTTTACTGTTCTGGATGTCAGATGTATTGTATCCAGGGTACAGGAGGGAGTATGAGGGCCAGGGCAGTTTACTGTTCTGGATGTCAGATGTATTGTATCCAGGGTACAGGAGGGAGTATGAGGGCCAGGGCAGTTTACTGTTCTGGATGGCAGATGTATTGTATCCAGGGTACAGGAGGGAGTATGAGGGCCAGTGCAGTTTACTGTTCTGGATGGCAGATGTATTGTATCCAGGGTACAGGAGGGAGTATGAGGGCCAGGGCAGTTTACTGTTCTGGATGGCAGATGTATTGTATCCAGGGTACAGGAGGGAGTATGAGGGCCAGGGCAGTTTACTGTTCTGGATGTCAGATGTATTGTATCCAGGGTACAGGAGGGAGAATGAGGGCCAGGGCAGTTTACTGTTCTGGATGTCAGATGTATTGTATCCAGGGTACAGGAGGGAGTATGAGGGCCAGGGCAGTTTACTGTTCTGGATGTCAGATGTATTGTATCCATGGTACAGGAGGAGTATGAGGGCCAGGGCAGTTTACTGTTCTGGATGTCAGATGTATTGTATCCAAGGTACAGGAGGGGTATGAGGGCCAGGGCAGTTTACTGTTCTGGATGTCAGATGTATTGGATCCGGGGTACAGGAGGAGTATGAGGGCCAGGGCAGTTTACTGTTCTGGATGTCAGATGTATTGTATCCAGGGTACAGGAGGAGTATGAGGGCCAGGGCAGTTTACTGTTCTGGATGTCAGATGTATTGTGTCCAGGGTACAGGAGGAGTATGAGGGCCAGGGCAGTTTACTGTTCTGGATGTCAGATGTATTGTATCCAGGGTACAGGAGGGAGTATGAGGGCCAGGACAATTTACTGTTCTGGATGTCAGATGTATTGTATCCAGGGTACTGGAGGGAGTATGAGGGCCAGGGCAGTTTACTGTTCTGGATGTCAGATGTATTGTATCCAGGGTACAGGAGGAGTATGAGGGCCAGGGCAGTTTACTGTTCTGGATGTCAGATGTATTGTATCCAGGGTACAGGAGGTGTATGAGGGCCAGGGCAGTTTACTGTTCTGGATGTCAGATGTATTGTATCCAGGGTACAGGAGGAGTATGAGGGCCAAGGCAGTTTACTGTTCTGGATGTCAGATGTATTATTTCCAGGGTAAGGGGGAGTATGAGGGCCAGGGCAGTTTACTGTTCTGGATGTCAGATGTATTGTATCCAGGGTACAGGAGGAGTATGAGGGCCAGGGCAGTTTGTTGTACTGGATGTCAGATGTATTGTATCCAGGGTAAGGGGAGTATGAGGGCCAGGGCAGTTTACTGTTCTGGATGTCAGATGTATTGTATCCAGGGTACAGGAGGAGTATGAGGGCCAGGGCAGTTTACTGTTCTGGATGTCAGATGTATTGTATCCAGGGTACAGGAGGAGTATGAGGGCCAGGGCAGTTTACTGTTCTGGATGTCAGATGTATTGTATCCGGGGTACAGGAGGAGTATGAGGGCCAGGGCAGTTTACTGTTCTGGATGTCAGATGTATTGTATCCAGGGTACAGGAGGGAGTATGAGGGCCAGGGCAGTTTACTGTTCTGGATGTCAGATGTATTATATCCAGGGTACAGGAGGAGTATGAGGGCCAGGGCAGTTTACTGTTCTGGATGTCAGATGTATTGTATCCAGGGTGCAGGAGGAGTATGAGGGTCAGGGCAGTTTACTGTTCTGGATGTCAGATGTATTGTATCCAGGGTACAGGAGGGAGTATGAGGGCCAGGGCAGTTTACTGTTCTGGATGTCAGATGTATTGTATCCAGGGTACAGGAGGGAGTATGAGGGCCAGGGCAGTTTACTGTTCTGGATGGCAGATGTATTGTATCCAGGGTACAGGAGGGAGTATGAGGGCCAGGGCAGTTTACTGTTCTGGATGGCAGGTGTATTGTATCCAGGGTACAGGAGGGAGTATGAGGGCCAGGGCAGTTTACTGTTCTGGATGGCAGATGTATTGTATCCAGGGTACAGGAGGGAGTATGAGGGCCAGGGCAGTTTACTGTTCTGGATGTCAGATGTATTGTATCCAGGGTACAGGAGGGAGAATGAGGGCCAGGGCAGTTTACTGTTCTGGATGTCAGATGTATTGTATCCAGGGTACAGGAGGGAGTATGAGGGCCAGGGCAGTTTACTGTTCTGGATGTCAGATGTATTGTATCCATGGTACAGGAGGAGTATGAGGGCCAGGGCAGTTTACTGTTCTGGATGTCAGATGTATTGTATCCAAGGTACAGGAGGAGTATGAGGGCCAGGGCAGTTTACTGTTCTGGATGTCAGATGTATTGGATCCGGGGTACAGGAGGAGTATGACGGCCAGGGCAGTTTACTGTTCTGGATGTCAGATGTATTGTATCCAGGGTACAGGAGGAGTATGAAGGCCAGGGCAGTTTACTGTTCTGGATGTCAGATGTATTGTATCCAGGGTACAGGAGGAGTATGAGGGCCAGGGCAGTTTACTGTTCTGGATGTCAGATGTATTGTATCCAGGGTACAGGAGGAGTATGAGGGCCAGGGCAGTTTACTGTTCTGGATGTCAGATGTATTGTATCCAGGGTACAGGAGGGAATATGAGGGCCAGGGCAGTTTACTGTTCTGGATGTCAGATGTATTGTATCCAGGGTACAGGAGGAGTATGAGGGCCAGGGCAGTTTACTGTTCTGGATGTCAGATGTATTGTATCCAGGGTACAGGAGGAGTATGAGGGCCAAGGCAGTTTACTGTTCTGGATGTCAGATGTATTATTTCCAGGGTAAGGGGGAGTATGAGGGCCAGGGCAGTTTACTGTTCTGGATGTCAGATGTATTGTATCCAGGGTACAGGAGGAGTATGAGGGCCAGGGCAGTTTGTTGTACTGGATGTCAGATGTATTGTATCCAGGGTAAGGGGAGTATGAGGGCCAGGGCAGTTTACTGTTCTGGATGTCAGATGTATTGTATCCAGGGTACAGGAGGGAGTATGAGGGCCAGGACAGTTTACTGCTCTGGATGTCAGATGTATTGTATCCAGGGTACAGGAGGGAGTATGAGGGCCAGGGCAGTTTACTGTTCTGGATGTCAGATGTATTGTATCCAGGGTACAGGAGGAGTATGAGGGCCAGGGCAGTTTCTTGTTCTGGATGTCAGATGTATTGTATCCAGGGTAAGGGGAGTATGAGGGCCAGGGCAGTTTACTGTTCTGGATGTCAGATGTATTGTATCCAGGGTACAGGAGGAGTATGAGGGCCAGGGCAGTTTACTGTTCTGGATGTCAGATGTATTGTATCCAGGGTACAGGAGGAGTATGAGGGCCAGGGCAGTTTACTGTTCTGGATGTCAGATGTATTGTATCCGGGGTACAGGAGGAGTACGAGGGCCAGGGCAGTTTACTGTTCTGGATGTCAGATGTATTGTATCCAGGGCACAGGAGGGAGTATGAGGGCCAGGGCAGTTTACTGTTCTGGATGTCAGATGTATTGTATCCAGGGTACAGGAGGAGTATGAGGGCCAGGGCAGTTTACTGTTCTGGATGTCAGATGTATTGTATCCAGGGTGCAGGAGGAGTATGAGGGCCAGGGCAGTTTACTGTTCTGGATGTCAGATGTATTGTATCCAGGGTAAGGGGAGTATGAGGGCCAGGGCAGTTTACTGTTCTGGATGTCAGATGTATTGTATCCAGGGTACAGGAGGAGTATGAGGGCCAGGGCAGTTTACTGTTCTGGATGTCAGATGTATTGTATCCAGGGTACAGGAGGGGGTATGAGGGCCAGGGCAGTTTACTGTTCTGGATGTCAGATGTATTGTATCCAGGGTACAGGAGGGAGTATGAGGGCCAGGGCAGTTTACTGTTCTGGATGTCAGATGTATTGTATCCAGGGTACAGGAGGAGTATGAGGGCCAGGGCAGTTTACTGTTCTGGATGTCAGATGTATTGTATCCAGGGTACAGGAGGAGTATGAGGGCCAGGGCAGTTTACTGTTCTGGATGTCAGATGTATTGTATCCAGGGTACAGGAGGAGTATGAGGGCCAGGGCAGTTTACTGTTCTGGATGTCAGATGTATTGTATCCAGGGTACAGGAGGGAGTATGAGGGCCAGGGCAGTTTACAGTTCTGGATGTCAGATGTATTGTATCCAGGGTACAGGAGGGAGTATGAGGGCCAGGGCAGTTTACTGTTCTGGATGTCAGATGTATTGTATCCGGGGTACAGGAGGAGTATGAGGGCCAGGGCAGTTTGTTGTTCTGGATGTCAGATGTATTGTATCCAGGGTACAGGAGGGAATATGAGGGCCAGGGCAGTTTACTGTTCTGGATGTCAGATGTGGGAAGTCATGGAGTCTGATAGCCCTCCAGACGTCCACATCTGCGCCAGGTGTATCGAGATGGGGCTCCTAATGGACCGTATTAGGAATCTGGAGCAGCAGCTCGATGACCTCCGTCTGGTCAGGGAGAGCGAGGAAGTCATTGAGAGGAGTTACAGGGAGGTGGTCTCTCCAAGACCACAGGAGGCAGGCAAGTGGATCACGGTTGGGAGAGGCAAGGGGCACAGGCAGGGACTAGAGAGTACCCCGGTGGCTGTACACGTTCACAATAAGTACTCCTGTTTGAGCACTGTTGGGGGGGACAGCCTACCTGGGGGTAGCGACAGCGGCCGGGCCTCCGGTATAGAGACCGGCCCTGTTGCTCAGAAGGGTAAGGAAAGGAAGAGGAGGGCAATACTAATAGGAGACTCTATAGTTAGGGGGTCAGACAGGCGATTCTGTGGACGCAGTCGGGAGACCCGGATGGTAGTTTGCCTCCCTGGTGCCAGGGTCTGTGATGTGTCTCAACGTGTCCAAGGTATCCTGAAAGGGCAGGGAGAGGAGCCCGAGGTCGTGGTACATATAGGTACCAATGACATAGGTAAAAAGAGAGAAGAGGTCCTGAAAGGAGAATTTAGGGAGTTAGGAGGGGAGTTAAAGAGAAGGACAGCAAAGGTAACAATCTCGGGATTACTGCCTGTGCCACGCGACATTGAGAGTAGGAATGGAGCGAGGTGGAGGATAAATGTGTGGCTGAAGGACTGGTGCAGAAGGCAGGGATTCAAATTTCTGGATCATTGGGACCTCTTTTGTGGAAGGTTCGACCTGTACAAAAAGGATGGGTTGCACTTGAACCTGAGGGGGACCGATATCCTGGCGGGGAGATCTGCAAAGGCTACTGGGGAGACTTTAAACTAGAATGGTTGGGGGGAGGGCCTCAAATAGAGAATGCTATTAGACAGTGTGTGAGGCAGGAGGCAGAGAAGGAAAGCACTCAGACCCAACATGTAGGGGGGGAAGAAGAAAACAATAATAAACAGAGAATAAGAGGTGGTGGGGTTCTTAAATGGGTGAGCAGAGAAACAGAGGGGTGTAAAATGCGGGCGGAAGCAATAGGTAGCAAGGTGAAAAGTAAAAGTGGCAGGCAGACAAATCCAGGGCAAAAATCAAAAAGGGCCACTTTTCAACATAATTGTATAAGGGGTAAGAGCATTGTAAAAACAAGCCTGAAGGCTTTGTGTCTCAATGCAAGGAGCATTCGTAATAAGGTGGATGAGTTGAACGTGCAGATAGCAATTAATGATTATGATATAGTTAGGATCACGGAGACATGGCTCCAGGGTGACCAAGGCTGGGAGCTGAACATCCAGGGATATTCAATATTCAGGAGGGATAGAGAGAAAGGAAAAGGAGGTGAGGTAGCGTTGCTGGTTAGAGAGGAGATTAATGCAGTGGAAAGGAAGGACATTAGCTTGGAGGATGTGGAATCGATATGGGTAGAGCTGCGAAACACTAAGGGGCAGAAAACGCTGGTGGGTGTTGTGTACCGGCCACCTAGCAGTAGTAGTGAAGTTGGGGATGGCATCAAACAGGAAATTAGAAATGCGTGCAACAAAGGCAAAACAGTTATAATGGGTGACTTCAATCTACATATAGATTGGGTGAATCAAATTGGCAGGGGTGCTGAGGAAGAGGATTTCTTGGAATGTATGCGGGATAGTTATCTAAACCAACATGTAGAGGAACCAACGAGAGAGCAGGCTATTCCAGACTGGGTATTGAGTAATGAGGAAGGGTTAGTTAGTAGTCTTGTTGCGCGTGCCCCCTTGGGCAAGAGTGACCATAATATGGTTGAGTTCTTCATTAGGATGGAGAGTGACATTGTTAATTCAGAAACAACGGTTCTGAATTTAAAGAAAGGTAACTTTGAGGGTATGAGACGTGAATTGGCCAAGATTGACTGGCAATTAGTTCTAAAAGGGTTGACAGTGGATATGCAATGGAACGCATTTAAAGACTGCATGGATGAACTACAAAAATTGTTCACCCCAGTTTGGCAAAAGAATAAATCAGGGAAGGTGGTGCATCCGTGGATAACAAGGGAAATCAGGGATAGTATCAAAGCAAAAGATGATGTGTACAAATTACCCAGAAAAAGCAGCATACCAGAGGACTGGGAGAAATTCAGAGACCAGCAGAGGAGGACAAAGGGCTTAATTAGGAAAGGGAAAATAGATTATGAAAGGAAACTGGCACGGAACATAAAAACTGACTGCAAAAGTTTTTATAGATATGTGAAGAGAAAGAGATTAGTTAAAACAAATGTAGGTCCCTTGCAGTCAGAAAGAGGTGAATTGATCATGGGGAACAAGGATATGGCGGACCAATTGAATAACTACTTTGGTTCCGTCTTCACTAAGGAAGACATAATTATTCTGCCGGAAATAGCAGGGGGCCACGGGTCAAAGGAGATGGAGGAACTGAGTGAAATCCAGGTTAGTCGGGAAGTGGTGTTGGGTAAATTGAATGGATTAAAGGCCGATAAATCACCAGGGCCAGATAGGCTGCATCCCAGAGTACTTAAGGAAGTAGCTCCAGAAATAGTGGATGCATTAGTGATAATTTTACAAAACTCTTTAGATTCTGGAGTAGTTCCTGAGGATTGGAGGGTAGCAAACGTAACCCCACTTTTTAAAAAGGCAGGGAGAGAGAAAACGGGGAATTACAGACCAGTTAGTCTAACATCGGTAGTGGGGAAACTGCTAGAGTCAGTTATTAAAGATGGGATAGCAGCACATTTGGAAAGTGGTGAAATCATTGGACAAAGTCAGCATGGATTTACGAAAGGTAAATCGTGTCTGACGAATCTTATAGAATTTTTCGAGGATGTAACGAGTAGAATGGATAGGGGAGAACCAGTGGATGTGTTGTATCTGGACTTTCAGAAGGCTTTCGACAAGGTACCACATAAGAGATTAGGATACAAACTTAAATCACACGGTATTGGGGGTTCAGTATTGATGTGGATAGAGAACTGGCTGGCAAACAGGAAGCAAAGAGTAGGAGTAAACGGGTCCTTTTCACAATGGCAGGCAGTGACTAGTGGGGTACCGCAAGGCTCAGTGCTGGGATCCCAGCTATTTACAATTTATATTAATGACTGGATGAGGGAACTGAAAGCAACATCTCCAAGTTTGCGGATCACACTAAGCTTGGGGGCAGTGTTAGCTGTGAGGAGGATGCTAGGAGACTGCAAGGTGACTTGGATAGGCTGGGTGAGTGGGCAAATGTTTGGCAGATGCAGTATAATGTGGATAAATGAGAGGTTATCCACTTTGGTGGCAAAAACGGGAACGCAGACTATTATCTAAATGGTGGCCGATTAGGAAATGGGGAGATGCAACGAGACCTGTGTGTCATGGTACACCAGTCATTGAAAGTAGGCATGCAGGTGCAGCAGGCAGTGAAGAAAGCGAATGGTATGTTGGCTTTCATAGCAAGAGGAATTGAGTATAGGAGCAGGGAGGTTCTACTGCAGTTGTACAGGGTCTTGGTGAGACCACACCTGGAGTATTGCGTACAGTTTTGGTCTCCAAATCTGAGGAAGGACATTATAGCCATAGAGGGAGTGCAGAGAAGGTTCACCAGACTGATTCCTGGGATGTCATAGAAACATAGAAACATAGAAATTAGGTGCAGGAGTAGGCCATTCGGCCCTTCGAGCCTGCACCGCCATTCAATATGATCATGGCTGATCATCCAACTCAGTATCCCGTACCTGCCTTCTCTCCATACCCTCTGATCCCTTTAGCCACAAGGGCCACATCTAACTCCCTCTTAAAGATAGCCAATGAACTGGCCTCGACTACCCTCTGTGGCAGAGAGTTCCAGAGATTCACCACTCTCTGTGTGAAAAAAGTTCTTCTCATCTCGGTTTTAAAGGATTTCCCCCTTATCCTTAAGCTGTGACCCCTTGTCCTGGACTTCCCCAACATCGGGAGCAATCTTCCTGAATCTAGCCTGTCCAACCACTTAAGAATTTTGTAAGTTTCTATAAGATCCCCTCTCAATCTCCTAAATTCTCGAGAGTATAAACCAAGTCTATCCAGTCTTTCTTCATAAGACAGTCCTGACATCCCAGGAATCAGTCTGGTGAACCTTCTCTGCACCCCCTCTATGGCAATAATGTCCTTCCTCAGATTTGGAGACCAAAACTGTACGCAATACTCCAGGTGTGGTCTCACCAAGACCCTGTACAACTGCAGTAGAACCTCCCTGCTCCTATACTCAAATCCTTTTGCTATGAAAGCTAACATACCATTTGCTTTCTTCACTGCCTGCTGCACCTGCATGCCTACTTTCAATGACTGGTGTACCATGACACCCAGGTCTCGCTGCATCTCCCCTTTTCCTAGTCGGCCACCATTTAGATAATAGTCTGCTTTCCTGTTTTTGCCACCAAAATGGATAACCTCACATTTATCCACATTATACTGCATCTGCCAAACATTTGCCCACTCACCCAGCCTATCCAAGTCACCTTGCAGTCTCCTAGCATCCTCCTCACAGCTAACACTGCCCCCCCAGCTTAGTGTCATCTGCAAACTTGGAGATATTGCCTTCAATTCCCTCATCCAGTTCATTAATATATATTGTAAATAGCTGGGGTCCCAGCACTGAGCCTTGCGGTACCCCACTAGTCACTGCCTGCCATTGTGAAAAGGACCCGTTTACTCCTACTCTTTGCTTCCTGTTTGCCACCCAGTTCTCTATCCACATCAATACTGAACCCCCAATGCCATGTGCTTTAAGTTTGTATACTAATCTCTTATGTGGGACCTTGTCGAAAGCCTCTGGAAGTCCAGATACACCACATCCACTGGTTCTCCCCTATCCACACTACTAGTTACATCCTCGAAAAATTCTATAAGATTCGTCAGACATGAATTACCTTTCGTAAATCCATGCTGACTTTGCCCAATGATTTCACCACTTTCCAAATGTGCTGCTATCCCATCTTTAATAACTGACTCTAGCAGTTTCCCCACTACCGATGTTAGACTAACTGGTCTGTAATTCCCCGTTTTCTCTCTCCCTCCCTTCTTAAAAAGTGGGGTTACGTTTGCTACCCGCCAATCCTCAGGAACTACTCCAGAATCTAAAGAGTTTTGAAAGATTATTACTAATGCATCCACTATTTCTGGAGCTATTTCCTTAAGTACTCTGGGATGCAGCCTATCTGGCCCTGGGGATTTATCGGCCTTTAATCCATTCAATTTACCCAAAACCACTTCCCGACTAACCTGGATTTCACTCAATTCCTCCAACTCCTTTGACCCGCGGTCCCCTGCTATTTCCGGCAGATTATTTATGTCTTCCTTAGTGAAGACGGAACCAAAGTAGTTATTCAATTGGTCCGCCATATCCTTGTTCCCCATGATCAACTCACCCGTTTCTGACTGCAAGGGACCTACATTTGTTTTAACTAAGCTCTTTCTTTTTACATATCTATAAAAACTTTTGCAGTCAGTTTTTATGTTCCCTGCCAGTTTTCTTTCATAATCTATTTTTCCTTTCGTAATTAAGCCCTTTGTCCTCCTCTGCTGGTCTCTGAATTTCTCCCAGTCCTCCGGTATGCTGCTTTTTCTGGCTAATTTGTACGCATCATCCTTTGCTTTGATACCATCCCTGATTTCCCTTGTTATCCACGGATTGACTACCTTCCCTGATTTATTCTTTTGCCAAACTGGGATGAACAATTTTTGTAGTTCCTCCATGCAGTCTTTAAATGTCTTCCATTGCATGTCCACTGTCCACCCTTTTAGAATTAATTGCCAGTCAATCTTGGCCAATTCACATCTCATACCCTCAAAGTTACCTTTCTTTAAGTTCAGAACCATTGTTTCTGAATTAACAATGTCACTCTCCATCCTAATGAAGAACTCAACCATATTATGGTCACTCTTGCCCAAGGGGGCACGTACAACAAGACTGCTAACTAACCCTTCCTCATTACTCAATACCCAGTCTAAAATAGCCTGCTCTCTCGTTGGTTCCTCTACATGTTGGTTTAGAAAACTATCCCGCATACATTCCAAGAAATCCTCTTCCTCAGCACCCCTGCCAATTTGATTCACCCAATCTATATGTAGATTGAAGTCACCCATTATAACAGTTTTGCCTTTGTTGCACGCATTTCTAATTTCCTGTTTTATACCATCTCCAACTTCACTACTACTGTTAGGTGGCCTGCACACAACACCCACCAGCGTTTTCTGCCCCTTAGTGTTTCGCAGCTCTGCCCATACCGATTCCACATCCTCGAACCTAATGTCCTTCCTTTCCATTGCGTTAATCTCCTCTCTAATCAGCAACGCTACCCCACCTCCTTTTCCTTTCTCTCTATCCCTCCTGAATATTGAATATCCCTGGATGTTCAGCTCCCAGCCTTGGTCATCCTGGAGCCATGTCTCTGTGATCCCAACTATATCATAGTCATTAATAGCTATCTGCACATTCAACTCATCCACCTTATTACGAATGCTCCTTGCATTAAGACACAAAGCCTTCAGGCTTGTTTTTACAACACTCTTACCCCTTATACAATTATGTTGAAAAGTGTCCCTTTTTGATTTTTGCCCTGGTTTTGTCTGCCTGCCACTTTTACTTTTCACCTTGCTACCTATTGCTGCTACCCTCATTTTACACCCCTCTGTCTCTACGCTCACACATTTAAGAAACCCTTTCCCTTTAACTCCATCCTCCACTATACCATTCGACAACCCACCCCCCTTATTCAGTTTAAAACCACCCATGTAGCAGTGGCAAACCTGCCTGCCAGAATGCTGGTCCCACACCTGTTAAGATGCAATCCGTCCCTTTTGTACAGTTCCCCCTTACCCCAAAACAGATCCCAGTGATCTAAGACTCTAAATCCCTGCCCCGTGCACCAGTTCCTCAGCCACACGTTCAGGTCCCGTATCTCCCTGTTCCTGCTCTCGCCAGCACGAGGAACTGGAAGCAAACTGGAGATAACAACCCTGGAGGTCCTGCTTTTCAGCATTTTTCCGAGCTCTCTAAAGTCACGCTGCAGAATATTCATCCCCTTCTTTCCGACATCGTTTGTGCCGACATGCACTACCACTTCCGGATGTTCACCTTCGCCCTTGAGGATTTTCTGCACTCTGTCCGTGACATCCTGGATCCTGGCACCAGGAAGGCAGCACACCATCCTCGCATCCCGTCTGTTGCCACAGAAACCCCTGTCCGTACCTCTCATTAATGGAGTCTCCCACTACAATGGCGTTGCCTGCCTTAGGCCTTTTTGGTTTGGGCTCAACAGCCCTATTCGCATCGCAAGCCAGTCCGCCGCTCAGTGTAAACACGTCTTCTGTCCCAACAGCTTCTAAGTGGGTGAACCTGTTCACAAGAGGTACAACACCCGGGGACGTTGGCATTCCATGTTTCCCTCCCTTTCTCACCGTCTCCCACCTTCTCTCTTCCAGTACCTTAGGTGTAACAATCGTACTGTAGGACTTGTCAAGGAACGACTCCGTTTCTCGGACGAACCGGAGGTCATCCACTTGCTTCTCCAGTTCCCCAACACGGCCCTTCAGGAGCTCTACCTGGATGCACTTCTCGCATTTGTAGCAGCCAGAGGCACCAGCGGTGTCCTTGACCTCCCACATACTGCAAGCATCGCACTGAATCAGCTTGCCTGACATCTCCTTCTTTCGTCTCTACCTCTCAAGCGTATTGCGTGGTCTCCTCTCCTCAGCCTCCTCGCCAAAGACTCACACTTTACTCACAGGGCACTTCCCTCACAAGGCCGCTCACTCACTGCCGCTCGCTAAGAGCCGTCTTGCTTAAATTGACGGATAAATTGCCTTATTTACCAATTTACAAACAAAATTCCTCAGTTTTCAACTGTTTTCCCGGCTCTGACTCACTTCTCTCCTCCCACTCGGGCTAGAGCCAATCAGTCGTATCTCTTGCTAATCTCCTGCTGCTGTTGCTCCCAAATCTACAGCAGTTCTGAGTAAAGTCTGCCTGTGCTTGGCTTCTACTTTTCAACTGTTTTCCCCCCTCTGACTCACTTCTCTCCTCCCACTCGGGCTAGAGCCAATCAGTCGTATCTCTTGCTAATCTCCTGCTGCTGTTGCTCCCAAATCTACAGCAGTTCTGAGTCTGCTGTAGATTTGTCAGGACTTTCATATGAAGAAAGACTGGATAGACTTGGCTTATACTCGCTAGAATTTAGTAGATTGAGAGGGGATCTTATAGAAACGTACAAAATTCTTATGGGGTTGGACAGGCTAGATGTAGGAAGATTGTTCCCAATGTTGGGGATGTCCAGGACAAGGGGTCACAGCTTAAGGATAAGGGGGAAATCCTTTAAGACTGAGATGAGGAAAAACTTTTTCACACAGAGAGTGGTGAATCTCTGGAACTCTCTGCCACAGAGGGTAGTTGAGGCCAGTTCATTGGCTATATTTAAGAGGGAGTTAGATGTGGCCCTTGTGGCTAAGGGGATGAGGGGGTATGGAGAGAAGGCAGGTACGGGATACTGAATTGGATGATCAGCCATGATCATATTGAATGGCGGTGCAGGCTCAAAGGGCCGAATGGCCTACTCCTGCACCTATTTTCTATGTATCTATGTATATTCTTGGTGTTTGTAATATTGAGACATTTAACTGTTATACTTTGGTGTATTTTAAAACTTTGGAAACTCTGCATGTTTGTTCTCTACGTGAAGGCCTTTGTCTCTTGTATTCTGGCTTGATTGTTTTTGTAAGAGATAATGGAGGCCCAAGATTCTCTTGCAGCCATTAGCGTAAATCATTGGTGACAGTTATATGACCTTAGTAACTCTGTATCAAACCCTAGCTAAGAGAAATAAGGGGCCCAAGAAGGGGAAGACATGCGGTTTAAATCAAAGATCCTATAGCTCGCTATAGGATCTTTGGTTTAAATAAGGGTGGATTACGGAATGGAAAATAACTGGGAAGGGGGAGAAAAGTAGGTTATTGCTAAGGGAATCTTTGCAAGTGATTGGTTATCGATAAGGGAATGTCTGCAAGTGATTGGGTATGGAAATGCACCGGGGTTGGGACACACAGAGTTAAACATGCCATAAAAAGGGGCAACTCTCAAGTGATTTACTCTTTGAATGTTCCAGCCTCGATTTGCAAATAAAGGTTTGAACTTCATAAAGAATTCTCCGCGTCGCCCGAGTTAATTTTGAGTATCAGTAACCACAACAAACATAGGAGGCTGAAGTGCATGGGATCAAGAGGTGAATGGATAGGGTGAATGCACAGTCTTTTACCCGGAGTAGTGGAGTCGAGAACTAGAGGACACAGGTTTGTGGTGAGAGGTGCAAGATTTAATCGGAACCTGAGGAACAAGATTTTATCACAGAAGGTCATGGGGAAATGGAACAAGCTGCCAGAGGAGGTAAGTGAGGCTGGACAACAACGTCACCTAACGTGTCGACGGGCTTAGGACCCGGGGGAGCCCGGAGCTGTGGAACAATCAATGAAAGGGGCGGGGTCCGGCTGAGGGGAGGCGGGGCTCCGCCCCGTCAATCACAGCCCTGACCAGGAAGCCGATGTCATTTGAAATCAGCTTCGGGTAAATTTCATTCCCTTAAACTAAATAATCAGTGTTTCCTATCGTGAATTGTTCATTATTTTAGGCTGCACAATAATATCCGTTCTATAGCAAACACTGTTATTTTATTTACCAGTCTCATGTGCAAACTTGACCAACTCAATGATTCAATTATACTCTATTGTCACATGTATCAAGGGACGGTGACATTCTTTGTTTTTCCATGTAATCCGGTAAAATACAGACATCACCCAGGCAGTACAGAGAGAGGCGCCACGTTTCTGGCGTCGACAAATTTGCGAGATGTTCAGTGAATTCACCGTTATTTTCCTCTCGAATTATGTTTTTCCAATTTCATTCCCTGCTTCAATTTACAATTATATCCTCAGTAAGACCTATACTGTCCTCATCCAACCAACATCAACACCAATTCATTCACTCTGATACAGCGGACTCGTAATTCTTCTAAGTTTGAGACATGCCAAACTTCCTCGGTCTTCTGAGGAAGTAGAGGCGTTTAGATGTGAAGGAGGCCACATCGAGAGAACCGAGTGCCACAGACGAGGATGGAGGAGATGCAAGTGAATCTCTGCCTCCCATGAAAGGGCTGTTTGTGTTCCTGAATGGTGGTGAGGGTCGAGGTGTAGGGACAGAGTGGCGCCTCCCCTGGTGGGTTTGTTGGGGAAAGCGCCTGGGGATGGGATGATGGGGTGAAAGATGAAGACCAGGGATCTCTATGCTTATTCTCTTTCCAGATACTGTATACTGCCCGAATTGCCGAATGCTGCCAAAGTTTTCTGTTTTGTTTCATTGCAGTTTATGGTCAGATTCACATTCCAATCGACCGTTGAACTGGGACAAAAAAAACCCGCAGTTGCTGAAAATCGGAAATAAAGACATAAGATTCAATAAATACTCAGCAGATCGGTTAGCTTCTCTAGAGAGAGAAACAGAGTTATTGACTCAGGTTGATCACCATTCGTCATCAGTATTAGATCTGAAATGTGAGGTCTGTTCACCTTGTAGATGCTGCCTGACCTGCTGAGTTTGGGGGGAAATTTCTGCTTTTATTCCGTGGCTCAATGATACCACCCGAGCCCTAAGAAGAGAATGCAGAAAATCAGAACGGAAGTACAAATCTGATAAGCTTCAAATTTCCTTTGAACTCCTGAAAAATAATCTTCACAAATACCAGGAAGCAGTAAAATCTGCAAGAACTAAATATTTTTCCCCCCTTAGCTCCAAAAACGCACAAAATTCCAAGGTCCTTTTTAGCACCATCACCTCCATCATCTGTCCTGCCACCAGCACCAGCCTAACTGGGTCCCCTGCTAAGCGCGAGGAATTTACCACATTTTTCACCAGCAAGGTAAAGAACATAAGAACAAATATTTCCCCTCCCACCCGTGACCTGGCTGTCTCACTGGTCTGCTCTTCAAAATTAGACTGTTTCCAACCCGTTACTCTACCCTCCCTTGTAAAACTGATCACCACCATGAAACCTACTACATGCCCCCTCGACACTGTCCCCTCTGCCCTCCTAAAGGACGTCATTACAACAGCTGGTCCCAGCATCCTCGCCATCTTCAACAGCTCTCTGGCCACTGGCACTGTACCCACCTGCTTCAAGCATGCGGTGGTCCAACCACTCCTGAAACAACCTAACCTTGACCCCACCTTGCCAAGCAACTACAGACCCATTTCTAAACTGCCTTTCCTCTCAAAAGCCCTTGAAAAGGTAATTCTAAGTCAACATACCTTACCTTCACCAAAACACTATCTTGGAAACTTTCCAATCAGGTTTCAGGGCTCACCACAGCACGGAGTCTGCCTTGTTGAAGGTACACAATGACCTACTGCTCACCGTTGACTCCGGCGACTGTGCAATTCTGCTTCTTCTTGACCTCAGTGCAGCATTTGATACTGTCGACCACACCATCCTAATTGACCGTCTCCAGTATGGGGTTGGTATTGATGGCACTGCCCTGAGCTGGTTCATCTCCTACCTCAAAGGTAGGAGTTTCTCGAGTAACATAGGCAACTCTTTCTCCTCCCCAGCTAATCTCTGCTGTGGGGTTCCACAAGGTTCCATCCTTGGCCTCATTCTCGTCTCCCTGTATATGCTCCCCTTAGGTCAAGTCATTGAAAGGCACGGCATTTCCTTCCATTGCTACGCAGACGATACACAACTCTATCTCCCCTGAAGCCCAAAAAACAATCAAATCTGTTTAACCTTACCCACTGCCTCGAGGATATAAAGTGTTGGATGGCCCAGAACTTCCTCCAACTAAACGAGAGTAAGTCTGAGGTCATCCTACTTGGCCCCTCGGACTCAATCAAAATGATAGCAGGCAGCCTTGGAAGCCTTACCCCACTACTCAAACCTCACGTCAAAAACCTTGGCGTGATATTTGACTCAGCACTGAAATTTGACAAACCAGTCAATGCCGTGGTAAAAGCTAGCTTCTTTCAGCTTCGGACGATAGCTAAAATAAAACAATTCCTCCAGTTTGATGACCTGGAAAAGATCATCCACACATTTATCTCCTCCCGCCTAGATTACTGCAACTCCATTTACACTGGCATCAGCCAAACTTCCCTGTCCCGCCTGCAACTGGTCCAAAACGCCGCAACGAGACTCCTGACGGGCACCCGAAAAAGGGACCACATCACCCCGATCCTGGCCTCTCTCCACTGGCTCCCTGTGCGGTTCCGTATAAACTTCAAGATCCTCCTCCATGTCTACAAAGCCCTCAATGGGCTTGCCCCCACCTACAAAAAAAGTCTTCTCACCCACCACTCCACCTCCAGGCCCCTCAGATCGGCCGACTTGGGGTTGCTGAATATCCCACGATCTAGGCATAAGCTCAGGGACGACCGCGCCTTTGCGGTTGCAGCCCCTAGACTGTGGAACAGCATCCCTTTTCCCATCTGAACTGCCCCCTCCATCGACTCTTTTTAGTCAAGACTAAAGACTTATCTATACTCCCAAGCCTTTCCTGACGTCCTCTGAGTGAGGGCTACATGTATATACAGTGGCTTGCAAAAGTGTTCATACCCCTTGAACTTTTCCACATTTTGTCACGTTACAACCACAAACGTAAATGTATTTTATTGGAATTTTATGTGATAGACCAACACAAAGTGGTGCATAATTGTGAAGTGGAAGGAAAATGATACATGGTTTTCAAATTTTTTTACAAATAAAAAACTGAAAAGTGTCGCGTGCAAAAGTATTCAGCCCCCCTGAGTCAATACTTTGTAGAACCACCTTTCGCTGCAATTACAGCTGCAAGTCTTTTGGGCTATGTCTCTACCAGCTTTGCACATCTAGAGACTGAAATTTTTTCCCATTCTTCTTTGCAAAATAGCTCAAGCTCAGTCAGATTGGATGGAGAGCGTCTGTGAACAGCAATTTTCAAGTCTTGCCAGAGATTCTCAATTGGATTTAGGTCTGGACTTTGACTGGGCCATTCTAACACATGAATATGCTTTGATCTAAACCATTCCATTGTAGCTCTGGCTGTATGTTTAGGGTCGTTGTCCTGCTGGAAGATGAACCTCTGCCCCAGTCTCAAGTCTTTTGCAGACTCTAACAGGTTTTCTTCCAAGATTGCCCTGTATTTGGCTCCATCCATCTTCCCATCAACTCTGACCAGCTTCCCTGTCCCTGCTGAAGAAAAGCATCCCCACAGCATGATGCTGCCACCACCATGTTTCACAGTGGGGATGGTGTGTTCAGGGTGATGTGCAGTGTTAGGTTTCCGCCACACATAGCGTCTTGCATTTAGGCCAAAAACTTCAATTTTGGTCTCATCTGACCAGAGCACCTTCCTCCACATGTTTGCTGTGTCCCCCACATGGCTTGTGGCAAACTGCAAACGGGACTTCTTATGGCTTTTTTTCAACAATGGCTTTCTTCTTGCCACTCTTCCATAAAGGCCCGATTTGTGGAGTGCACGACTAATAGTTGTCCTGTGGACAGATTCTCCCACCTGAGCTGTGGATCTCTGCAGCTCCTCCAGAGTTACCATGGGCCTCTTGGCTGCTTCTCTGATCAATCCTCTCCTTGCCCGGCCTGTCAGTTTAGGTGGACGGCCATGTCTTGGTACGTTTGCAGTTGTGCCATACTCTTTCCATTTTCGGATGATGGATTGAACAGTGCTCCGTGAGATGTTCAAAGCTTGGGATATTTGTTTATAACCTAACCCCGCGTTAACCGTCTCCACAACTTTATCCCTGACCTCTCTGGTGTGTTCCTTGGGCTTCATGATGCTGTTTGTTCACTAATGTTCTCTAACAAACCTCTGAGGCCTTCACAGAACAGCTGTATTGATACCGAGATTAGATTACACACAAGTGGACTCTATTTACTAATTAGGTGACTTCTGAAGGCAATTGGTTGCACTGGATTTTATTTAGGGGTATCAGAGTAAAGGGGGCTGAATACTTTTGCACGCGACACTTTTCAGTTTTTTATTTGTAAAAAAATTTGAAAAACATGTATCATTTTCCTTCCACTTCACAATTATGCGCCACTTTGTGTTGGTCTATCACATAAAATCCCAATAAAATACATTTACGTTTGTGGTTGTAACGTGACAAAATGTGGAAAAGTTCAAGGGGTATGAATACTTTTGCAAGCCACTGTATGTATGTAGTTTGTTTTGTTTGTGCTATTCTTATAACAAATGTAAAGCACTTTGGCCAACGAGAGTTGTTTTTTAAATGTGCTATATAAATAAATGTGACTTGACTTGACATGACATTTCAAAGCCACAACGTTTTAATTTTGGACATTATTAATTGAAGCGCGGGAGGCTGAAATGCACAGGACTCTCATGGGTCCTAAACTGAGGTGCTGGCTCGAAGGGCTGAATGGCCTCCTGCACCTAGTTTCTATGCCCCCCGAGTCACAACGCGGCACGAGCGGTGTTGGTGCCGACTTCAACAGCGGCGTAAAGACGAGTTTGGGGGCAGGTGGAGATAGGAGGGCGGAATGAAATCGAAAATTCCCCTGAAGTGAGAGAAAGCAAAGTGAATATTGGAAATGGTAGATATAATTGAAATAGTTGAGAACAAAGAAATGTGGCGGAGGAACTCAGCGGGCCAGGCAGCATCTGTGGAGGGAAATGGTTAGACGACGCTTCGGGGTCGGAACCCTTCTTTGGTCTGAAGAAGGAATTCCAAGAGCTACAGGTTCGCTCTATCAGAGTGAATGAATTGGTATTGATGTCGTTCGGAAGAGGGAGGTAAAGGTCTCACTCGGGAGGTGTAAATAGGAGGGAGGAATGAAATCGGAAATTACTTGAATGGAGAATAATAAGCCACGGCCAGAGTGAGCACCACCGTAAATTGGAGGAACAGCAGTCTGCACCCTGGTGGCATGAACATTGAATTCTACCAATTCCGGTAGCCCTTGCTGTCTCTTCCCCTTCCTAGCTCGCCCTCAGCCCTCGGGCTCCTCCTCCTCCTTTTTCCTTTCTTCTCCCCGCCCCCGCCCCCACCCTCCATCAATCTGAAGAAGGGTTTCGGCTCGAAATGTTGCCTATTTCCTTCGCTCCATAGATGCTGCTGCATCCGCTGAGTTTCTCCAGCACTTTTGTCTACCTTCGATTTTCCAGCATCTGCAGTTCCTTCTTAAACAGAATAAAGCTGAATGTTTGGAGTGGGAGATACAATACGGTGTTGTTGATGGCCATGCCGCACTAGAACAGGCTCTTCGGCCCACATAGACCGTGGAACAGTACAATGCCAAGCTAATCTCTTCTCTTTCCTCCAGTAGCTCCTGTTTCCTACCACATTCCAAAGACGTGCGGGTTTGTAGGATAGTTGGTCTCTTTGAAGTAGCCCCTGGTGTGTAGAGAGTGGACGGGAAAGTGGGATAACATAGAACTAGTGTGAACGGGTGAGCGATGGTCGGTGTGGATTCAGTCCCTCCCCCACCCTAGTCGTTATACTAGTTCCACTGTCGGCCTGGTGAGTTTCATTGCCTGTAACTCGTTTTCACCGAGCCCACAGCTAAGAATGGCCTGTAGGGAAAAGAAATGCTGGAGAATCTCAGCGGGTGAGGCAGCATCTATGGAGCGAAGGAAATAGGCGACGTTTCAGGTCGAGACCCTTCTTCAGACCTTCTTCCAGCATCTGTAGTCAGCATTTGTATCGAGGTAAGAATGGCCTGTTTCGTTTATCATCGTTACCTGCTCACGATTCTTTCATTCATTTGTTCTATATCTCTCTATATCATCGTCTCTATCTCTTGTTTCCCTTTCCCCTGACTCTCAATGCGTCTCGACCTATTCCTTTCCCCCAGAGATGCTGTCTGAACCGCTGAGTTACTCCAGCTGTATTTTTCTATCTTCGTTTGGCCTAATGGCATGGTTCCCGACTGCATCTCTACACCAAACCATCTTCTCATTTAAATTTTTTTTTTCAATTACAAAAATTAATTGAATCAATTATTACAAGAATAATATATACAATACCAAACAAACCCACCACCATAGTACATGGCAAAACAATTCCTAAATATCAAATATACTATTTTTGGGCAGTTAATATCAACAATATGAATTTCTGGTTGGAGGATATGGATCAACAACCAAATTGGTTAAAGATGAAAAAAGAAGACTGCCTACCTTTTGAAATTGGCGCGATTTTGTTAACACCTACAAAATTGATTTAAAAAACTTATAGTGGAAACCCGATAATACATAGTGGTATGCGAACCTGGAAACAATTAAAAAAGACTTTAAAATTGGATAATTGATCACTTCTTCTTCCTTTCTTAAATAACCCCTCATTTAAACCGTCCGTGTTAGATAAAGGATTTGCAAAATGGAAAAACTATGGAATTACAAAAGTGGGACACCTTTATTGAAAGGGTATCATTCTTTCATTCCAGGAGCTACAACAGAATTATGGACTACATCAAAATATTTTTTTTAGATACTTGCAACGTAGAGATTATATAAAATCACACACACAAGTGTACCGAACTAAGGTACCCAGAAATCCTTGATGAATTTTTGAATAAACATCCTAACACAGATAAATTAATATCCTACCTTTATAATATCCTGTTAGATACTGAGGTCCCGTCGACGGAACCACATAGACAAGCATGGGAAAATGAATTGGCTCAATCCATAACGAAGGATATATGGGATGAAAGCTTACAACATATACATTACTGTTCGTTAAATGACAGACACTCTTTAATACAATTTAAAGTATTACATAGATTATATTACTCCAAAACAAAATTAAACAGAATTTTTCCAAATATCTCACGTATCTGTGATAAATGTCAATACCTAGAAGCCAACTTAACTCATACCTTGGTAAATTGCATAAAAATTTTAAAAATTTGGATGGATATTTTAAAAATTATTTCTGAAGTTGTTAATACTCAATTGGATCCCGATCCAAAATTAATAATATTGGGAATATCAGAACAAAGTATAAAACTTACAACAAATCAAAGAGATTTTCTTGTATATTTAGCAAGTATAATTACTGGGAAAAAATTAACATTTTAACATCCCCAGCTGCAGGACACTTCCCCCCCACCTGAAGCCATCCCCACTGCTGGCTACAGAACAATCCCGCCACCCCCCGCCAGCCCCGACTGAAGCCGTCCCCGTCCCCAGCTGCAGTCCACTTGGGCACACAACATCCGTACCAGCCCAAAGAATTGTCCATAATTTCTGTACTAGTCTTCTGGAAAAAAGTCCCTTCGGCCCACACCTGTAATAGCACAAGGAAAGTCCCTTCGCCCACAAGGTCCGTAAAAGCCCTCTGGAAACCAATGCCTTCAGCCGACAACATCCATACTAGCTCTCCAGAAAGCTCCCCCCACCTGAAGCCCTCCCCCTCCCCCGGCTGCAGGATGCTCCCACCCCAACAGCCCCCACCTGATTCCATCCCCTTCGCCAGCTGCAGAATGCTCCACCCCCACTGGCCCCCGCCTGAGGCTGGTGGGGAACGGCAGCGTTAGGCCATAGCAGCGGCAGGCCATGGCAGTGGTAGGTCATGGCCATGGCAGCGCTCCTCCCCCTCACCGGCCCCCGACAGCCCCCGCCTGAAGTCAACCACTGGCTGCAGGACGCTCCCCGCCAGCCCCCGCCTGAAGCATCCCCTCTCCTGGCTACAGAATGCTCCCGCCGGCCCCCGCCTGAAGCAATCCCCAGCTGCAGTCCCTTCAGCCTACAACACCCGTACTAGCCCAATAAAAGCCCATTTGGCCATGGCAGCGATTGGCCACGGCAGTGGTAGTGCGCTCCTCCCACCAGCCCCCGCCTGAAGCTGTCCCCATCCCCTGGCTTCCGGAAGCTAGCCCTCCTCCCCCGGCTGCAGGATGCTCGCCACCCCCCAACAGCCCCCACCTCAAGCCATCCCCCTCCCCTGGCTGCAGGACGCTCGCTCCCCCCTCCCCGACAGCCCCCGCCGCAAGTACGAAGAACGGAGAACAATGAGTGATCCTAATATCATGATTGATGAGAAGCATCATGATCAGGCTCTGTTGTATATTCAAGACAAACTTGAGAATTACAACAAAACAATGGAATGCCTTCATTTGCCACGACCAAGAATTGGAATTGCACCTTGATGATGACAATCCAGAATTGATGCCGGAATTGCAAAACAATAGAACTGAACAACAGTAATTTGTTGAGGAGAATTAGCCTCTGCTGAATGCTGAGCAGAGAGCAGTGAATGACCAGGTGTGCAACTGCTTGAAAAGACATTTCCTTCAATGTTGATTCACCAGGAGGAAAGGGAAAAACATTTATCACCAATTTGATCCTCTCCAAAGTTAGAGGTCAAGGTGATGTGGTTATTGCTGTAGCATACTCTGGGATAGCAGCTACATTAATGCCTGGTGGAAGAACTGCACATTCTCGATTCAAGATACCCATCTAAGTGACCAAGGATGAGAAGAACTCTAACATGGCACATTTGATGGGGCAAGTGAAACTCATTGTTTGGGATGAATGCCCAATGATTAGGAGGGAGAGCTTTGAAGCAGTGGACAGAACTCTTCAAGATGTATGCGCCAACACTAAGCCTTTTGGCTGCATTCTTACCATTTGTTGTGGTGATTTTCGACAACACCTTCATGTGGTAAAAAGGGGAAATGATGCGGATGTTGAAAATTTCTGCATCAAGAAATCCTACTTGTGGACACTTTTCACCAAGTTTCAATTACAGACGAATATGCGATTGACAGAGGGAGAAGGCGAGTATTCCCAATTTTTGTTGAAAGTTGGAGAAGACGAGATTTTAAAGAATGAAGACGATGAAATTGAAATTTGGGTGAGTGGGCAAATGCATGGCAGATGCAGTATAATGTGGATAAATGTGAGGTTATCCACTTTGGTGGCAAAAACAGGAAAGTAGACTATTATCTGAATGGTGGCCGATTAGGAAAAGGGGAGATGCAACGAGACCTGGGTGTCATGGTACACCAGTCATTGAAAGTAGGCATGCAGGTGCAGCAGGCAGTGAAGAAAGTGAATGGTATGTTAGCATTCATAGCAAAAGGATTTGAGTATAGGAGCAGGGAGGTTCTAATGCAGTTGTACAGGGTCTTGGTGAGACCACACCTGGAGTATTGCGTACAGTTTTGGTCTCCTAATCTGAGGAAAGACATTCTTGCCATAGAGGGAGTACAGAGAAGGTTCACCAGACTGATTCCAGGGATGGCAGGACTTTCATATGAAGAAAGACTGGATTGACTCGGCTTGTACTCGCTAGAATTTAGAAGATTGAGGGGGGATCTTATAGAAACTTACAAAATTCTTAAGGGGTTGGACAGGCTAGATGCAGGAAGATTATTCCAGATGTTGGGGAAGTCCAGAACAAGGGGTCACAGTTTAAGGATAAGGGGGAAGTCTTTTAGGACCGAGATGAGAACATCATTTTTTACACAGAGAGTGGTGAATCTGTGGAATTCTCTGCCACAGAAGGTAGTTGAGGCCAGTTCATTGGCTATATTTAAGAGGGAGTTAGATGTGGCCCTTGTGGCTAAAGGGATCAGGGGGTATGGAGAGAAGGCAGGTACAGGATACTGAGTTGGATGATCAGCCATGATCATATTGAATGGCGGTGCAGGCTCAAAGGGCCGAATGGCCTACTCCTGTACCTATTTTCTATGTTTCTATGTTTCTAAATGCCAGAAGGCATGGTTCTATCAGCAAAAACACTGGAGTATTGCATTGATTTCATCTTTCTCGCATTTGACAATCCTGTAGAATTATTCTCTGACAATTGTATCTTGGTTGCGCACAACGATACCATGAGAAGCATCAATTCTACATGTATCAGACGCTTCCCTGTAATCATTAAGGAGTACTTTTCTTTCAATGCTGTCACTGAGCGAACTAATGCTACTCGCTTCCCAACAGAATTCCTCGATTCACTCGAGATCTCTGGGTTACCACCACACAAATTGGAGTTGAGAAAAGGATCTCCAATCATGTCAACGAGAAACGTGGAACCCCCAAAGCTATGCAATGGAACGAGGATGATTGTGGAAAAGTTACACAATCATCTGATCATTGCAAGAATCAACACGGGAGCCTTCAAAGATGACATTGTTCCCATTCCTAGGATAACGCTCAATTTGACAGAAGGCGAAGACATTCCCCTTCAGCGGACCCAATTCCGCATTCAGTCAACTTTTGCTATGACGATCCATAAAGCACAAGGACAAACCCTGGATAAAGTGTTGATATACCTCGAGAAACTGGTATTCATGGACAACTATATGAGGCTCTTAGCCAAGGAAAGGTGAAGGAAAATGTCAAATTTTTCCTGAAGGATGGAACATCGAACAAGAATGTTGTCATTAAACGCGTGGTTGGTTGAACAATGACA
>JAXLNO010003426.1:606511-647293 GCA_038087875.1 Malacoraja senta
AGGGGAGTTGAGGGCCAGGGGCAGTTTTTACTGTTCTGGATGTCAGATGTATTGTATCCAGGGTAAGGGGAGTATGAGGGCCAGGGCAGTTTACTGTTCTGGATGTCAGATGTATTGTATCCAGGGTAAGGGGAGTATGAGGGCCAGGGCAGTTTACTGGTGGACGAGTTCTGGATGTCAGATGTATTGTATCCAGGGTAAGGGGAGTATGAGGGCCAGGGCAGTTTACTGTTCTGGATGTCAGATGTATTGTATCCAGGGTAAGGGGAGTATGAGGGCCAGGGCAGTTTACTGTTCTGGATGTCAGATGTATTGTATCCAGGGTAAGGGGAGTATGAGGGCCAGGGCAGTTTACTGTTCTGGATGTCAGATGTATTGTATCCAGGGTAAGGGGAGTATGACCAGGTAAGGGAAGTAATGAGGGCCAGGGCAGTTTACTGTCTGGAATGTCAGATGTATTGTAATCCAGGGTAGGGGAGTATAGGCCAAACTGTACTAGTGACGAGGGTATCCAGGGTAAGGGGAGTATGAGGGCCAGGCAGTTTACTGTTCTGGATGTCAGATGTATTGTATCCAGGGTAAGGGGAGTATGAGGGCCAGGGCAGTTTACTGTTCTGGATGTCAGATGTATTGTATCCAGGGTAAGGGGAGTATGAGGGCCAGGGCAGTTTACTGTTCTGGATGTCAGATGTATTGTATCCAGGGGTAAGGGAGTATGAGGGCCAGGGCAGTTTACTGTTCTGGATGTCAGGTGTATTGTATCCAGGGTAAGGGGAGTATGAGGGCCAGGGCAGTTTACTGTCTGGATGTCAGATGTATTGTATCCAGGGTAAGGGGAGTATGAGGGCCAGGGCAGTTTACTGTACTGGATGTCAGATGTATTGTATCCAGGGTAAGGGGAGTATGAGGGCCAGGGCAGTTTACTGTTCTGGATGTCAGATGTATTGTATCCAGGGTAAGGGGAGTATGAGGGCCAGGGCAGTTTACTGTTCTGGATGTCAGATGTATTGTATCCAGGGTAAGGGGAGTATGAGGGCCAGGGCAGTTTACTGTTCTGGATGTCAGATGTATTGTATCCAGGGTAAGGGGAGTATGAGGGCCAGGGCAGTTTACTGTTCTGGATGTCAGATGTATTGTATCCAGGGTAAGGGGAGTATGAGGGCCAGGGCAGTTTACTGTTCTGGATGTCAGATGTATTGTATCCAGGGTAAGGGGAGTATGAGGGCCAGGGCAGTTTACTGTTCTGGATGTCAGATGTATTGTATCCAGGGTAAGGGGAGTATGAGGGCCAGGGCAGTTTACTGTTCTGGATGTCAGATGTATTGTATCCAGGGTAAGGGGAGTATGAGGGCCAGGGCAGTTTACAGTTCTGGATGTCAGATGTATTGTATCCAGGGTAAGGGGAGTATGAGGGCCAGGGCAGTTTACTGTTCTGGATGTCAGATGTATTGTATCCAGTGTAAGGGGAGTATGAGGGCCAGGGCAGTTTACTGTTCTGGATGTCAGATGTATTGTATCCAGGGTAAGGGGAGTATGAGGGCCAGGGCGGTTTACTGTTCTGGATGTCAGATGTATTGTATCCAGGGTAAGGGGAGTATGAGGGCCAGGGCAGTTTACTGTTCTGGATGTCAGATGTATTGTATCCAGGGTAAGGGGAGTATGAGGGCCAGGGCAGTTTACTGTTCTGGATGTCAGATGTATTGTATCCCGGGTAAGGGGAGTATGAGGGCCAGGGCAGTTTACTGTTCCGGATGTCAGATGTATTGTATCCAGGGTGAGGGGAGTGTGAGGGCCAGGGCAGTTTACTGTTCTGGATGTCAGATGTATTGTATCCAGGGTGAGGGGAGTGTGAGGGCCAGGGCAGTTTACTGTTCTGGATGTCAGATGTATTGTATCCAGGGTAAGGGGAGTATGAGGGCCAGGACAGTTTGCTGTTCTGGATGTCAGATGTATTGTATCCAGGGTAAGGGGAGTATGAGGGCCAGGGCAGTTTGCTGTTCTGGATGTCAGATGTATTGTATCCAGGGTAAGGGGAGTATGAGGGTCAGGGCAGTTTACTCTTCTGGATGTCAGATGTATTGTATCCAGGGTAAGGGGAGTATGAGGGCCAGGGCAGTTTACTGTTCTCGATGTCAGATGTATTGTATCCAGTGTAAGGGGAGTATGAGGGCCAGGGCAGTTTGCTGTTCTGGATGTCAGATGTATTGTATCCAGGGTAAGGGGAGTATGAGGCCAGGGCAGTTTGCTGTTCTGGATGTCAGATGTATTGTATCCAGGCTAAGGGGAGTATGAGGGCCAGGGCAGTTTACTGTTCTGGATGTCAGATGTATTGTATCCAGGGTAAGGGGAGTGTGAGGGCCAGGGCAGTTTACTGTTCTGGATGTCAGATGTATTGTATCCAGGGTAAGGGGAGTACGAGGGCCAGGGCAGTTTACTGTTCTGGATGTCAGATGTATTGTATCCAGGGTAAGGGGAGTACGAGGGCCAGGGCAGTTTACTGTTCTGGATGTCAGATGTATTGTATCCAGGGTAAGGGGAGTATGAGGGCCAGGGCAGTTTACTGTTCTGGATGTCAGATGTATTGTATCCAGGGTAAGGGGAGTATGAGGGCCAGGGCAGTTTGCTGTTCTGGATGTCAGATGTATTGTATCCAGGGTAAGGGGAGTATGAGGGCCAGGGCAGTTTACTGTTCTGGATGTCAGATGTATTGTATCCAGGGTAAGGGGAGTATGAGGGCCAGGGCAGTTTACTGTTCTGGATGTCAGATGTATTGTATCCAGGGTAAGGGGAGTATGAGGGCCAGGGTAGTTTACTGTTCTGGATGTCAGATGTATTGTATCCAGGGTAAGGGGAGTATGAGGGCCAGGGCAGTTTACTGTTCTGGATGTCAGATATATTGTATCCACGGTAAGGGGAGTATGGGGGCCAGGGCAGTTTACTGTTCTGGATGTCAGATGTATTGTATCCAGGGTAAGGGGAGTATGAGGGCCAGGGCAGTTTACTGTTCTGGATGTCAGATGTATTGTATCCAGGGTAAGGGGAGTATGAGGGCCAGGGCAGTTTACTGTTCTGGATGTCAGATGTATTGTATCCAGGGTAAGGGGAGTATGAGGGCCAGGGCAGTTTACTGTTCTGGATGTCAGATGCATTGTATCCAGGGTAAGGGGAGTACGAGGGCCAGGGCAGTTTACTGTTCTGGATGTCAGATGTATTGTATCCAGGGTAAGGGGAGTACGAGGGCCAGGGCAGTTTACTGTTCTGGATGTCAGATGTATTGTATCCAGGGTAAGGGGAGTATGAGGGCCAGGGCAGTTTACTGTTCTGGATGTCAGATGTATTGTATCCAGGGTAAGGGGAGTATGAGGGCCAGGGCAGTTTACTGTTCTGGATGTTAGATGTATTGTATCCAGGGTAAGGGGAGTATGAGGGCCAGGGCAGTTTACTGTTCTGGATGTCAGATGTATTGTATCCAGGGTAAGGGGAGTATGAGGGCCAGGGCAGTTTACTGTTCTGGATGTCAGATGTATTGTATCCAGGGTAAGGGGAGTATGAGGGCCAGGGCAGTTTACTGTTCTGGATGTCAGATGTATTGTATCCGGGGTAAGGGGGGTATGAGGGCCAGGGCAGTTTACTGTTCTGGATGTCAGATGTATTGTATCCAGGGTAAGGGGAGTATGAGGGCCAGGGCAGTTTACTGTTCTGGATGTCAGATGTATTGTATCCAGGGTAAGGGGAGTATGAGGGCCAGGGCAGTTTACTGTTCTGGATGTCAGATGTATTGTATCCAGGGTAAGGGGAGTATGAGGGCCAGGGCAGTTTACTGTTCTGGATGTCAGATGTATTGTACCCATGGTAAGGGGAGTATGAGGGCCAGGGCAGTTTGCTGTTCTGGATGTCAGATGTATTGTATCTAGGGTAAGGGGACTATGAGGGCCAGGGCAGTTTACTGTTCTGGATGTCAGATGTATTGTATCCAGGGTAAGGGGAGTATGAGGGCCCAGGGCAGTTTACTGTTCTGGATGTCAGATGTATTGTATCCAGGGTAAGGGGAGTATGAGGGCCAGGGCAGTTTACTGTTCTGGATGTCAGATGTATTGTATCCAGGGTAAGGGGAGTATGAGGGCCAGGGCAGTTTACTGTTCTGGATGTCAGATGTATTGTATCCAGGGTAAGGGGAGTATGAGGGCCAGGGAAGTTTGCTGTTCTGGATGTCAGATGTATTGTATCCAGGGTAAGGGGAGTATGAGGGCCAGGGCAGTTTACTGTTCTGGATGTCAGATGTATTGTATCCAGGGTAAGGGGAGTATGAGGGCCAGGGCAGTTTACTGTTCTGGATGTCAGATGTATTGTATCCAGGGTAAGGGGAGTATGAGGGCCAGGGCAGTTTACTGTTCTGGATGTCAGATGTATTGTATCCAGGGTAAGGGGAGTATGAGGGCCAGGGCAGTTTACTGTTCTGGATGTCAGATGTATTGTATCCAGGGTAAGGGGAGTATGAGGGCCAGGGCAGTTTACTGTTCTGGATGTCAGATGCATTGTATCCAGGGTAAGGGGAGTATGAGGGCCAGGGCAGTTTACTGTTCTGGATGTCAGATGTATTGTATCCAGGGTAAGGGGAGTACGAGGGCCAGGGCAGTTTACTGTTCTGGATGTCAGATGTATTGTATCCAGGGTAAGGGGAGTATGAGGGCCAGGGCAGTTTACTGTTCTGGATGTCAGATGTATTGTATCCAGGGTAAGGGGAGTATGAGGGCCAGGGCAGTTTACTGTTCTGGATGTTAGATGTATTGTATCCAGGGTAAGGGGAGTATGAGGGCCAGGGCAGTTTACTGTTCTGGATGTCAGATGTATTGTATCCAGGGTAAGGGGAGTATGAGGGCCAGGGCAGTTTACTGTTCTGGATGTCAGATGTATTGTATCCAGGGTAAGGGGAGTATGAGGGCCAGGGCAGTTTACTGTTCTGGATGTCAGATGTATTGTATCCGGGGTAAGGGGGGTATGAGGGCCAGGGCAGTTTACTGTTCTGGATGTCAGATGTATTGTATCCAGGGTAAGGGGAGTATGAGGGCCAGGGCAATTTACTGTTCTGGATGTCAGATGTATTGTATCCAGGGTAAGGGGAGTATGAGGGCCAGGGCAGTTTACTGTTTTGGATGTCAGATGTATTGTATCCAGGGTAAGGGGAGTATGAGGGCCAGGGCAGTTTACTGTTCTGGATGTCAGATGTATTGTACCCAGGGTAAGGGGAGTATGAGGGCCAGGGCAGTTTACTGTTCTGGATGTCAGATGTATTGTATCTAGGGTAAGGGGACTATGAGGGCCAGGGCAGTTTACTGTTCTGGATGTCAGATGTATTGTATCCAGGGTAAGGGGAGTATGAGGGCCCAGGGCAGTTTACTGTTCTGGATGTCAGATGTATTGTATCCAGGGTAAGGGGAGTATGAGGGCCAGGGCAGTTTACTGTTCTGGATGTCAGATGTATTGTATCCAGGGTAAGGGGAGTATGAGGGCCAGGGCAGTTTACTGTTCTGGATGTCAGATGTATTGTATCCAGGGTAAGGGGAGTATGAGGGCCAGGGAAGTTTGCTGTTCTGGATGTCAGATGTATTGTATCCAGGGTAAGGGGAGTATGAGGGCCAGGGCAGTTTACTGTTCTGGATGTCAGATGTATTGTATCCAGGGTAAGGGGAGTATGAGGGCCAGGGCAGTTTACTGTTCTGGATGTCAGATGTATTGTATCCAGGGTAAGGGGAGTATGAGGGCCAGGGCAGTTTACTGTTCTGGATGTCAGATGTATTGTATCCAGGGTAAGGGGGGTATGAGGGCCAGGGCAGTTTACTCTTCTGGATGTCAGATGTATTGTATCCAGGGTAAGGGGAGTATGAGGGCCAGGGCAGTTTACTGTTCTGGATGTCAGATGTATTGTATCCAGGGTAAGGGGAGTATGAGGGCCAGGGCAGTTTACTGTTCTGGATGTCAGATGTATTGTATCCAGGGTAAGGGGAGTATGAGGGCCAGGGCAGTTTACTGTTCTGGATGTCAGATGTATTGTACCCAGGGTAAGGGGTGTATGAGGGCCAGGGCAGTTAACTGTTCTGGATGTCAGATGTATTGTATCCAGGGTAAGGGGAGTATGAGGGCCAGGGCAGTTTACTGTTCTGGATGTCAGGTATTGTATCCAGGGTAAGGGGAGTATGAGGGCCAGGGCAGTTTACTGTTCTGGATGTCAGATGTATTGTATCCAGGGTAAGGGGAGTATGAGGGCCAGGGCAGTTTACTGTTCTGGATGTCAGATGCATTGTATCCAGGGTAAGGGGAGTATGAGGGCCCAGGGCAGTTTACTGTTCTGGATGTCAGATGTATTGTATCCAGGGTAAGGGGAGTATGAGGGCCAGGGCAGTTTACTGTTCTGGATGTCAGATGTATTGTATCCAGGGTAAGGGGAGTATGAGGGCCAGGGCAGTTTACTGTTCTGGATGTCAGATGTATTGTATCCAGGGTAAGGGGAGTATGAGGGCCAGGGCAGTTTACTGTTCTGGATGTCAGATGTTTTGTATCCAGGGTAAGGGGAGTATGAGGGCCAGGGCAGCTTACTGTTCTGGATGTCAGATGTATTGTATCCAGGGTAAGGGGAGTATGGGGGCCAGGGCAGTTTACTGTTCTGGATGTCAGATGTATTGTATCCAGGGTAAGGGGAGTATGAGGGCCAGGGCAGTTTACAGTTCTGGATGTCAGATGAATTGTATCCAGGGTAAGGGGGAGTATGAGGGCCAGGGCAGTTTACTGTTCTGGATGTCAGATGTATTGTATCCAGGGTAAGGGGAGTATGAGGGCCAGGGCAGTTTACTGTTCTGGATGTCAGATGTATTGTATCCAGGGTAAGGGGGGTATGAGGGCCAGGGCAGTTTACTCTTCTGGATGTCAGATGTATTGTATCCAGGGTAAGGGGAGTATGAGGGCCAGGGCAGTTTACTGTTCTGGATGTCAGATGTATTGTATCCAGGGTAAGGGGAGTATGAGGGCCAGGGCAGTTTACTGTTCTGGATGTCAGATGTATTGTATCCAGGGTAAGGGGAGTATGAGGGCCAGGGCAGTTTACTGTTCTGGATGTCAGATGTATTGTACCCAGGGTAAGCGGAGTATGAGGGCCAGGGCAGTTTACTGTTCTGGATGTCAGATGTATTGTATCCAGGGTAAGGGGAGTATGAGGGCCAGGGCAGTTTACTGTTCTGGATGTCAGGTATTGTATCCAGGGTAAGGGGAGTATGAGGGCCAGGGCAGTTTTACTGTTCTGGATGTCAGATGTATTGTATCCAGGGTAAGGGGAGTATGAGGGCCAGGGCAGTTTACTGTTCTGGATGTCAGATGCATTGTATCCAGGGTAAGGGGAGTATGAGGGCCCAGGGCAGTTTACTGTTCTGGATGTCAGATGTATTGTATCCAGTGTAAGGGGAGTATGAGGGCCAGGGCAGTTTACTGTTCTGGATGTCAGATGTATTGTATCCAGGGTAAGGGGAGTATGAGGGCCAGGGCAGTTTACTGTTCTGGATGTCAGATGTATTGTATCCAGGGTAAGGGGAGTATGAGGGCCAGGGCAGTTTACTGTTCTGGATGTCAGATGTTTTGTATCCAGGGTAAGGGGAGTATGAGGGCCAGGGCAGCTTACTGTTCTGGATGTCAGATGTATTGTATCCAGGGTAAGGGGAGTATGGGGGCCAGGGCAGTTTACTGTTCTGGATGTCAGATGTATTGTATCCAGGGTAAGGGGAGTATGAGGGCCAGGGCAGTTTACAGTTCTGGATGTCAGATGAATTGTATCCAGGGTAAGGGGAGTATGAGGGCCAGGGCAGTTTACTGTTCTGGATGTCAGATGTATTGTATCCAGGGTAAGGGGAGTATGAGGGCCAGGGCAGTTTACTGTTCTGGATGTCAGATGTATTGTATCTAGGGTAAGGGGAGTATGAGGGCCAGGGCAGCTTACTGTTCTGGATGTCAGATGTATTGTATCCAGGGTAAGGGGAGTATGAGGGCCCAGGGCAGTTTACTGTTCTGGATGTCAGATGTATTGTATCCAGGGTAAGGGGAGTATGAGGGCCAGGGCAGTTTACTGTTCTGGATGTCAGATGTATTGTATCCAGGGTAAGGGGAGTATGAGGGCCAGGGCAGTTTACTGTTCTGGATGTCAGATGTATTGTATCCAGGGTAAGGGGAGTATGAGGGCCAGGGCAGTTTACTGTTCTGGATGTCAGATGTATTGTATCCAGGGTAAGGGGAGTATGAGTGCCAGGGCAGTTTACTGTTCTGGATGTCAGATGTATTGTATCCAGGGTAAGGGGAGTATAAGGGCCAGGGCAGTTTACTGTTCTGGATGTCAGGTATTGTATCCAGGGTAAGGGGAGTATGAGGGCCAGGACAGTTTACTGTTCTGGATGTCAGATGTATTGTATCCAGGGTAAGGGGAGTATGAGGGCCAGGGCAGTTTACTGTTCTGGATGTCAGGTATTGTATCCAGGGTAAGGGGAGTATGAGGGCCAGGGCAGTTTACTGTTCTGGATGTCAGATGTATTGTATCCAGGGTAAGGGGAGTATGAGGGCCAGGGCAGTTTACTGTTCTGGATGTCAGATGCATTGTATCCAGGGTAAGGGGAGTATGAGGCCCAGGGCAGTTTACTGTTCTGGATGTCAGATGTATTGTATCCAGGGTAAGGGGAGTATGAGGGCCAGGGCAGTTTACTGTTCTGGATGTCAGATGTATTGTATCCAGGGTAAGGGGAGTATGAGGGCCAGGGCAGTTTACTGTTCTGGATGTCAGATGTATTGTATCCAGGGTAAGGGGAGTATGAGGGCCAGGGCAGTTTACTGTTCTGGATGTCAGATGTTTTGTATCCAGGGTAAGGGGAGTATGAGGGCCAGGGCAGCTTACTGTTCTGGATGTCAGATGTATTGTATCCAGGGTAAGGGGAGTATGGGGGCCAGGGCAGTTTACTGTTCTGGATGTCAGATGTATTGTATCCAGGGTAAGGGGAGTATGAGGGCCAGGGCAGTTTACAGTTCTGGATGTCAGATGAATTGTATCCAGGGTAAGGGGAGTATGAGGGCCAGGGCAGTTTACTGTTCTGGATGTCAGATGTATTGTATCCAGGGTAAGGGGAGTATGAGGGCCAGGGCAGTTTACTGTTCTGGATGTCAGATGTATTGTATCCAGGGTAAGGGGGGTATGAGGGCCAGGGCAGTTTACTCTTCTGGATGTCAGATGTATTGTATCCAGGGTAAGGGGAGTATGAGGGCCAGGGCAGTTTACTGTTCTGGATGTCAGATGTATTGTATCCAGGGTAAGGGGAGTATGAGGGCCAGGGCAGTTTACTGTTCTGGGTCAGATGTATTGTATCCAGGGTAAGGGGAGTATGAGGGCCAGGGCAGTTTACTGTTCTGGATGTCAGATGTATTGTACCCAGGGTAAGGGGAGTATGAGGGCCAGGGCAGTTTACTGTTCTGGATGTCAGATGTATTGTATCCAGGGTAAGGGGAGTATGAGGGCCAGGGCAGTTTACTGTTCTGGATGTCAGATGTATTGTATCCGGGTAAGGGGAGTATGAGGGCCAGGGCAGTTTACTGTTCTGGATGTCAGATGTATTGTATCCAGGGTAAGGGGAGTATGAGGGCCAGGGCAGTTTACTGTTCTGGATGTCAGATGCATTGTATCCAGGGTAAGGGGAGTATGAGGGCCCAGGGCAGTTTACTGTTCTGGATGTCAGATGTATTGTATCCAGTGTAAGGGGAGTATGAGGGCCAGGGCAGTTTACTGTTCTGGATGTCAGATGTATTGTATCCAGGGTAAGGGGAGTATGAGGGCCAGGGCAGTTTACTGTTCTGGATGTCAGATGTATTGTATCCAGGGTAAGGGGAGTATGAGGGCCAGGGCAGTTTACTGTTCTGGATGTCAGATGTTTTGTATCCAGGGTAAGGGGAGTATGAGGGCCAGGGCAGCTTACTGTTCTGGATGTCAGATGTATTGTATCCAGGGTAAGGGGAGTATGGGGGCCAGGGCAGTTTACTGTTCTGGATGTCAGATGTATTGTATCCAGGGTAAGGGGAGTATGAGGGCCAGGGCAGTTTACAGTTCTGGATGTCAGATGAATTGTATCCAGGGTAAGGGGAGTATGAGGGCCAGGGCAGTTTACTGTTCTGGATGTCAGATGTATTGTATCCAGGGTAAGGGGAGTATGAGGGCCAGGGCAGTTTACTGTTCTGGATGTCAGATGTATTGTATCTAGGGTAAGGGGAGTATGAGGGCCAGGGCAGCTTACTGTTCTGGATGTCAGATGTATTGTATCCAGGGTAAGGGGAGTATGAGGGCCCAGGGCAGTTTACTGTTCTGGATGTCAGATGTATTGTATCCAGGGTAAGGGGAGTATGAGGGCCAGGGCAGTTTACTGTTCTGGATGTCAGATGTATTGTATCCAGGGTAAGGGGAGTATGAGGGCCAGGGCAGTTTACTGTTCTGGATGTCAGATGTATTGTATCCAGGGTAAGGGGAGTATGAGGGCCAGGGGCAGTTTACTGTTCTGGATGTCAGATGTATTGTATCCAGGGTAAGGGGAGTATGAGTGCCAGGGCAGTTTACTGTTCTGGATGTCAGATGTATTGTATCCAGGGTAAGGGGAGTATAAGGGCCAGGGCAGTTTACTGTTCTGGATGTCAGGTATTGTATCCAGGGTAAGGGGAGTATGAGGGCCAGGACAGTTTACTGTTCTGGATGTCAGATATATTGTATCCAGGGTAAGGGGAGTATGAGGGCCAGGGCAGTTTACTGTTCTGGACGTCAGATGTATTGTATCCAGGGTAAGGGGAGTATGAGGCCCAGGGCAGTTTACTGTTCTGGTGTCAGATGTATTGTATCCAGGGTAAGGGGAGTATGAGGGCCAGGGCAGTTTACTGTTCTGGATGTCAGATGTATTGTATCCGGGGTAAGGGGAGTATGAGGGCCAGGGCAGTTTACTGTTCTGGATGTCAGATGTATTGTATCCAGGGTAAGGGGAGTATGAGGGCCAGGGCAGTTTACTGTTCTGGATGTCAGATGTATTGTATCCAGGGTAAGGGGGGTATGAGGGCCAGGGCATTTTACTGTTCTGGATGTCAGATGTATTGTATCCAGGGTAAGGGGAGTATGAGGGCCAGGGCAGCTTACTGTTCTGGATGTCAGATGTATTGTATCCAGGGTAAGGGGAGTATGGGGGCCAGGGCAGTTTACTGTTCTGGATGTCAGATGTATTGTATCCAGGGTAAGGGGAGTATGAGGGCCAGGGCAGTTTACTGTTCTGGATGTCAGATGTATTGTATCCAGGGTAAGGGGAGTGTGAGGGCCAGGGCAGTTTACTGTTCTGGATGTCAGATGTATTGTATCCAGGGTAAGGGGAGTATGAGGGCCAGGGCAGTTTACTGTTCTGGATGTCAGATGCATTGTATCCAGGGTAAGGGGAGTACGAGGGCCAGGGCAGTTTACTGTTCTGGATGTCAGATGTATTGTATCCAGGGTAAGGGGAGTACGAGGGCCAGGGCAGTTTACTGTTCTGGATGTCAGATGTATTGTATCCAGGGTAAGGGGAGTATGAGGGCCTGGGCAGTTTACTGTTCTGGATGTCAGATGTATTGTATCCAGGGTAAGGGGAGTATGAGGGCCAGGGCAGTTTACTGTTCTGGATGTCAGATGTATTGTATCCAGGGTAAGGGGAGTATGAGGGCCAGGGCAGTTTACTGTTCTGGATGTCAGATGTATTGTATCCAGGGTAAGGGGAGTATGAGGGCCAGGGCAGTTTACTGTTCTGGATGTCAGATGTATTGTATCTAGGGGAAGGGGAGTATGAGGGCCAGGGCAGTTTACTGTTCTGGATGTCAGATGTATTGTATCCAGGGTAAGGGGAGTATGAGGGCCCAGGGCAGTTTACTGTTCTGGATGTCAGATGTATTGTATCCAGGGTAAGGGGAGTATGAGGGCCAGGGCAGTTTACTGTTCTGGATGTCAGATGTATTGTATCCAGGGTAAGGGGAGTATGAGGGCCAGGGCAGTTTACTGTTCTGGATGTCAGATGTATTGTATCCAGGGTAAGGGGGAGTATGAGGGCCAGGGCAGTTTACTGTTCTGGATGTCAGATGTATTGTATCCAGGGTAAGGGGAGTATGAGGGCCAGGGCATTTTACTGTTCTGGATGTCAGATGTATTGTATCCAGGGTAAGGGGAGTATGAGGGCCAGGGCAGCTTACTGTTCTGGATGTCAGATGTATTGTATCCAGGGTAAGGGGAGTATGGGGGCCAGGGCAGTTTACTGTTCTGGATGTCAGATGTATTGTATCCAGGGTAAGGGGAGTATGAGGGCCAGGGCAGTTTACTGTTCTGGATGTCAGATGTATTGTATCCAGGGTAAGGGGAGTGTGAGGGCCAGGGCAGTTTACTGTTCTGGATGTCAGATGTATTGTATCCAGGGTAAGGGGAGTATGAGGGCCAGGGCAGTTTACTGTTCTGGATGTCAGATGCATTGTATCCAGGGTAAGGGGAGTACGAGGGCCAGGGCAGTTTACTGTTCTGGATGTCAGATGTATTGTATCCAGGGTAAGGGGAGTACGAGGGCCAGGGCAGTTTACTGTTCTGGATGTCAGATGTATTGTATCCAGGGTAAGGGGAGTATGAGGGCCAGGGCAGTTTACTGTTCTGGATGTCAGATGTATTGTATCCAGGGTAAGGGGAGTATGAGGGCCAGGGCAGTTTACTGTTCTGGTTGTCAGATGTATTGTATCCAGGGTAAGGGGAGTATGAGGGCCAGGGCAGTTTACTGTTCTGGATGTCAGATGTATTGTATCCAGGGTAAGGGGAGTATGAGGGCCAGGGCAGTTTACTGTTCTGGATGTCAGATGTATTGTATCTAGGGGAAGGGGAGTATGAGGGCCAGGGCAGTTTACTGTTCTGGATGTCAGATGTATTGTATCCAGGGTAAGGGGAGTATGAGGGCCCAGGGCAGTTTACTGTTCTGGATGTCAGATGTATTGTATCCAGGGTAAGGGGAGTATGAGGGCCAGGGCAGTTTACTGTTCTGGATGTCAGATGTATTGTATCCAGGGTAAGGGGAGTATGAGGGCCAGGGCAGTTTACTGTTCTGGATGTCAGATGTATTGTATCCAGGGTAAGGGGGAGTATGAGGGCCAGGGCAGTTTACTGTTCTGGATGTCAGATGTATCGTATCCAGGGTAAGGGGAGTATGAGGGCCAGGGCAGTTTACTGTTCTGGATGTCAGATGTATTGTATCCATGGTAAGGGGAGTATGAGGGCCAGGGCAGTTTACTGTTCTGGATGTCAGATGTATTGTATCCAGGGTAAGGGGAGTATGAGGGCCAGGGCAGTTTACTGTTCTGGATGTCAGATGTATTGTATCCAGGGTAAGGGGAGTATGAGGGCCAGGGCAGTTTACTGTTCTGGATGTCAGATGTATTGTATCCATGGTAAGGGGAGTATGAGGGCCAGGGCAGTTTACTGTTCTGGATGTCAGATGTATTGTATCCAGGGTAAGGGGAGTATGAGGGCCAGGGCAGTTTACTGTTCTGGATGTCAGATGTATTGTATCCAGGGTAAGGGGAGTATGAGGGCCAGGGCAGTTTACTGTTCTGGATGTCAGATGTATTGTATCCAGGGTAAGGGGGAGTATGAGGGCCAGGGCAGTTTACTGTTCTGGATGTCAGATGTATTGTATCCAGGGTAAGGGGAGTATGAGGGCCAGGGCAGTTTACTGTTCTGGATGTCAGATGTATTGTATCCATGGTAAGGGGAGTATGAGGGCCAGGGCAGTTTACTGTTCTGGATGTCAGATGTATTGTATCCAGGGTAAGGGGAGTATGAGGGCCAGGGCAGTTTACTGTTCTGGATGTCAGATGTATTGTATCCAGGGTAAGGGGAGTATGAGGGCCAGGGCAGTTTACTGTTCTGGATGTCAGATGTATTGTATCCATGGTAAGGGGAGTATGAGGGCCAGGGCAGTTTACTGTTCTGGATGTCAGATGTATTGTATCCAGGGTAAGGGGAGTATGAGGGCCAGGGCAGTTTACTGTTCTGGATGTCAGATGTATTGTATCCAGGGTAAGGGGTGTATGAGGGCCAGGGCAGTTTACTGTTCTGGATATCAGATGTATTGTATCCATGGTAAGGGGAGTATGAGGGCCAGGGCAGTTTACTGTTCTGGATGTCAGATGTATTGTATCCAGGGTAAGGGGAGTATGAGGGCCAGGGCAGTTTACTGTTCTGGATGTCAGATGTATTGTATCCAGGGTAAGGGGAGTATGAGGGCCAGGGCAGTTTACTGTTCTGGATGTCAGATGTATTGTATCCAGGGTAAGGGGAGTATGAGGGCCAGGGCAGTTTACTGTTCTGGATATCAGATGTATTGTATCCATGGTAAGGGGAGTATGAGGGCCAGGGCAGTTTACTGTTCTGGATGTCAGATGTATTGTATCCAGGGTAAGGGGAGTATGAGGGCCAGGGCAGTTTACTGTTCTGGATGTCAGATGTATTGTATCCAGGGTAAGGGGAGTATGAGGGCCAGGGCAGTTTACTGTTCTGGATGTCAGATGTATTGTATCCAGGGTAAGGGGAGTATGAGGGCCAGGGCAGTTTACTATTCTGGATATCAGATGTATTGTATCCAAGGTAAGTGGAGTATGAGGGCCAGGGCAGTTTACTGTTCTGGATGTCAGATGTATTGTATCCAGGGTAAGGGGAGTATGAGGGCCAGGACAGTTTACTGTTCTGGATGTCAGATATATTGTATCCAGGGTAAGGGGAGTATGAGGGCCAGGGCAGTTTACTGTTCTGGACGTCAGATGTATTGTATCCAGGGTAAGGGGAGTATGAGGGCCTGGGCAGTTTACTGTTCTGGTGTCAGATGTATTGTATCCAGGGTAAGGGGAGTATGAGGGCCAGGGCATTTTACTGTTCTGGATGTCAGATGTATTGTATCCAGGGTAAGGGGAGTATGAGGGCCAGGGCACTTTACTGTTCTGGATGTCAGATGTATTGTATCTAGGGTAAGGGGAGTATGAGGGCCAGGGCAGTTTACTGTTCTGGATGTCAGATGCATTGTATCCAGGGTAAGGGGAGTATGAGGGCCCAGGGCAGTTTACTGTTCTGGATGTCAGATGTATTGTATCCAGGGTAAGGGGAGTATGAGGGCCAGGGCAGTTTACTGTACTGGATGTCAGATGTATTGTATCCAGGGTAAGGGGAGTATGAGGGCCAGGGCAGTTTACTGTTCTGGATGTCAGATGTATTGTATCCAGGGTAAGGGGAGTATGAGGGCCAGGGCAGTTTACTGTTCTGGATGTCAGATGTTTTGTATCCAGGGTAAGGGGAGTATGAGGGCCAGGGCAGCTTACTGTTCTGGATGTCAGATGTATTGTATCCAGGGTAAGGGGAGTATGGGGGCCAGGGCAGTTTACTGTTCTGGATGTCAGATGTATTGTATCCAGGGTAAGGGGAGTATGAGGGCCAGGGCAGTTTACTGTTTTGGATGTCAGATGTATTGTATCCAGTGTAAGGGGAGTATGAGCGCCAGGGCAGTTTACTGTTCTGGATGTCAGATGTATTGTATCCAGGGTAAGGGGAGTATGAGGGCCAGGGCAGTTTACTGTTCTGGATGTCAGATGTATTGTATCTAGGGTGAGGGGAGTATGAGGGCCAGGGCAGTTTACTGTTCTGGATGTCAGATGTATTGTATCCAGGGTAAGGGGAGTATGAGGGCCCAGGGCAGTTTACTGTTCTGGATGTCAGATGTATTGTATCCAGGGTAAGGGGAGTATGAGGGCCAGGGCAGTTTACTGTTCTGGATGTCAGATGTATTGTATCCAGGGTAAGGGGAGTATGAGGGCCAGGGCAGTTTACTGTTCTGGATGTCAGATGTATTGTATCCAGGGTAAGGGGAGTATGAGGGCCAGGGCAGTTTACTGTTCTGGATGTCAGATGTATTGTATCCAGGGTAAGGGGAGTATGAGGGCCAGGGCAGTTTACTGTTCTGGATGTCAGGTATTGTATCCAGGGTAAGGGGAGTATGAGGGCCAGGGCAGTTTACTGTTCTGGATGTCAGATGTATTGTATCCAGGGTAAGGGGAGTATGAGGGCCAGGGCAGTTTACTATTCTGGATGTCAGATGTATTGTATCCAGGGTAAGGGGAGTATGAGGGCCAGGGCAGTTTACTGTTCTGGATGTCAGATGTATTGTATCCAGGGTAAGGGGAGTATGAGGGCCAGGACAGTTTACTGTTCTGGATGTCAGATATATTGTATCCAGGGTAAGGGGAGTATGAGAGCCAGGGCAGTTTACTGTTCTGGACGTCAGATGTATTGTATCCAGGGTAAGGGGAGTATGAGGGCCAGGGTAGTTTACTGTTCTGGTGTCAGATGTATTGTATCCAGGGTAAGGGGAGTATGAGGGCCAGGGCAGTTTACTGTTCTGGATGTCAGATGTATTGTATCCAGGGTAAGGGGAGTATGAGGGCCAGGGCAGTTTACTGTTCTGGATGTCAGATGTATTGTATCCAGGGTAAGGGGAGTATGAGGGCCAGGGCAGTTTACTGTTCTGGATGTCAGATGTATTGTATCCAGGGTAAGGGGGGTATGAGGGCCAGGGCATTTTACTGTTCTGGATGTCAGATGTATTGTATCCAGGGTAAGGGGAGTATGAGGGCCAGGGCAGCTTACTGTTCTGGATGTCAGATGTATTGTATCCAGGGTAAGGGGAGTATGGGGGCCAGGGCAGTTTACTGTTCTGGATGTCAGATGTATTGTATCCAGGGTAAGGGGAGTATGAGGGCCAGGGCAGTTTACTGTTCTGGATGTCAGATGTATTGTATCCAGGGTAAGGGGAGTATGAGGGCCAGGGCAGTTTACTGTTCTGGATGTCAGATGTATTGTATCCAGGGTAAGGGGAGTATGAGGGCCAGGGCAGTTTACTGTTCTGGATGTCAGATGTATTGTATCCAGGGTAAGGGGGAGTATGAGGGCCAGGGCAGTTTACTGTTCTGGATGTCAGATGTATTGTATCCAGGGTAAGGGGAGTATGAGGGCCAGGGCAGTTTACTGTTCTGGATGTCAGATGTATTGTATCCATGGTAAGGGGAGTATGAGGGCCAGGGCAGTTTACTGTTCTGGATGTCAGATGTATTGTATCCAGGGTAAGGGGAGTATGAGGGCCAGGGCAGTTTACTGTTCTGGATGTCAGATGTATTGTATCCAGGGTAAGGGGAGTATGAGGGCCAGGGCAGTTTACTGTTCTGGATGTCAGATGTATTGTATCCATGGTAAGGGGAGTATGAGGGCCAGGGCAGTTTACTGTTCTGGATGTCAGATGTATTGTATCCAGGGTAAGGGGAGTATGAGGGCCAGGGCAGTTTACTGTTCTGGATGTCAGATGTATTGTATCCAGGGTAAGGGGAGTATGAGGGCCAGGGCAGTTTACTGTTCTGGATATCAGATGTATTGTATCCATGGTAAGGGGAGTATGAGGGCCAGGGCAGTTTACTGTTCTGGATGTCAGATGTATTGTATCCAGGGTAAGGGGAGTATGAGGGCCAGGGCAGTTTACTGTTCTGGATGTCAGATGTATTGTATCCAGGGTAAGGGGAGTATGAGGGCCAGGGCAGTTTACTGTTCTGGATGTCAGATGTATTGTATCCAGGGTAAGGGGAGTATGAGGGCCAGGGCAGTTTACTGTTCTGGATATCAGATGTATTGTATCCATGGTAAGGGGAGTATGAGGGCCAGGGCAGTTTACTGTTCTGGATGTCAGATGTATTGTATCCAGGGTAAGGGGAGTATGAGGGCCAGGGCAGTTTACTGTTCTGGATGTCAGATGTATTGTATCCAGGGTAAGGGGAGTATGAGGGCCAGGGCAGTTTACTGTTCTGGATGTCAGATGTATTGTATCCAGGGTAAGGGGAGTATGAGGGCCAGGGCAGTTTACTATTCTGGATGTCAGATGTATTGTATCCAAGGTAAGTGGAGTATGAGGGCCACGGCAGTTTACTGTTCTGGATGTCAGATGTATTGTATCCAGGGTAAGGGGAGTATGAGGGCCAGGACAGTTTACTGTTCTGGATGTCAGATATATTGTATCCAGGGTAAGGGGAGTATGAGGGCCAGGGCAGTTTACTGTTCTGGACGTCAGATGTATTGTATCCAGGGTAAGGGGAGTATGAGGGCCTGGGCAGTTTACTGTTCTGGTGTCAGATGTATTGTATCCAGGGTAAGGGGAGTATGAGGGCCAGGGCATTTTACTGTTCTGGATGTCAGATGTATTGTATCCAGGGTAAGGGGAGTATGAGGGCCAGGGCAGTTTACTGTTCTGGATGTCAGATGTATTGTATCTAGGGTAAGGGGAGTATGAGGGCCAGGGCAGTTTACTGTTCTGGATGTCAGATGCATTGTATCCAGGGTAAGGGGAGTATGAGGGCCCAGGGCAGTTTACTGTTCTGGATGTCAGATGTATTGTATCCAGGGTAAGGGGAGTATGAGGGCCAGGGCAGTTTACTGTACTGGATGTCAGATGTATTGTATCCAGGGTAAGGGGAGTATGAGGGCCAGGGCAGTTTACTGTTCTGGATGTCAGATGTATTGTATCCAGGGTAAGGGGAGTATGAGGGCCAGGGCCGTTTACTGTTCTGGATGTCAGATGTTTTGTATCCAGGGTAAGGGGAGTATGAGGGCCAGGGCAGCTTACTGTTCTGAATGTCAGATGTATTGTATCCAGGGTAAGGGGAGTATGGGGGCCAGGGCAGTTTACTGTTCTGGATGTCAGATGTATTGTATCCAGGGTAAGGGGAGTATGAGGGCCAGGGCAGTTTACTGTTTTGGATGTCAGATGTATTGTATCCAGTGTAAGGGGAGTATGAGCGCCAGGGCAGTTTACTGTTCTGGATGTCAGATGTATTGTATCCAGGGTAAGGGGAGTATGAGGGCCAGGGCAGTTTACTGTTCTGGATGTCAGATGTATTGTATCTAGGGTGAGGGGAGTATGAGGGCCAGGGCAGTTTACTGTTCTGGATGTCAGATGTATTGTATCCAGGGTAAGGGGAGTATGAGGGCCCAGGGCAGTTTACTGTTCTGGATGTCAGATGTATTGTATCCAGGGTAAGGGGAGTATGAGGGCCAGGGCAGTTTACTGTACTGGATGTCAGATGTATTGTATCCAGGGTAAGGGGAGTATGAGGGCCAGGGCAGTTTACTGTTCTGGATGTCAGATGTATTGTATCCAGGGTAAGGGGAGTATGAGGGCCAGGGCAGTTTACTGTTCTGGATGTCAGATGTTTTGTATCCAGGGTAAGGGGAGTATGAGGGCCAGGGCAGCTTACTGTTCTGGATGTCAGATGTATTGTATCCAGGGTAAGGGGAGTATGGGGGCCAGGGCAGTTTACTGTTCTGGATGTCAGATGTATTGTATCCAGGGTAAGGGGAGTATGAGGGCCAGGGCAGTTTACTGTTTTGGATGTCAGATGTATTGTATCCAGTGTAAGGGGAGTATGAGCGCCAGGGCAGTTTACTGTTCTGGATGTCAGATGTATTGTATCCAGGGTAAGGGGAGTATGAGGGCCAGGGCAGTTTACTGTTCTGGATGTCAGATGTATTGTATCTAGGGTGAGGGGAGTATGAGGGCCAGGGCAGTTTACTGTTCTGGATGTCAGATGTATTGTATCCAGGGTAAGGGGAGTATGAGGGCCCAGGGCAGTTTACTGTTCTGGATGTCAGATGTATTGTATCCAGGGTAAGGGGAGTATGAGGGCCAGGGCAGTTTACTGTTCTGGATGTCAGATGTATTGTATCCAGGGTAAGGGGAGTATGAGGGCCAGGGCAGTTTACTGTTCTGGATGTCAGATGTATTGTATCCAGGGTAAGGGGAGTATGAGGGCCAGGGCAGTTTACTGTTCTGGATGTCAGATGTATTGTATCCAGGGTAAGGGGAGTATGAGGGCCAGGGCAGTTTACTGTTCTGGATGTCAGGTATTGTATCCAGGGTAAGGGGAGTATGAGGGCCAGGGCAGTTTACTGTTCTGGATGTCAGATGTATTGTATCCAGGGTAAGGGGAGTATGAGGGCCAGGGCAGTTTACTATTCTGGATGTCAGATGTATTGTATCCAGGGTAAGGGGAGTATGAGGGCCAGGGCAGTTTACTGTTCTGGATGTCAGATGTATTGTATCCAGGGTAAGGGGAGTATGAGGGCCAGGACAGTTTACTGTTCTGGATGTCAGATATATTGTATCCAGGGTAAGGGGAGTATGAGAGCCAGGGCAGTTTACTGTTCTGGACGTCAGATGTATTGTATCCAGGGTAAGGGGAGTATGAGGGCCAGGGTAGTTTACTGTTCTGGTGTCAGATGTATTGTATCCAGGGTAAGGGGAGTATGAGGGCCAGGGCAGTTTACTGTTCTGGATGTCAGATGTATTGTATCCAGGGTAAGGGGAGTATGAGGGCCAGGGCAGTTTACTGTTCTGGATGTCAGATGTATTGTATCCAGGGTAAGGGGAGTATGAGGGCCAGGGCAGTTTACTGTTCTGGATGTCAGATGTATTGTATCCAGGGTAAGGGGGGTATGAGGGCCAGGGCATTTTACTGTTCTGGATGTCAGATGTATTGTATCCAGGGTAAGGGGAGTATGAGGGCCAGGGCAGCTTACTGTTCTGGATGTCAGATGTATTGTATCCAGGGTAAGGGGAGTATGGGGGCCAGGGCAGTTTACTGTTCTGGATGTCAGATGTATTGTATCCAGGGTAAGGGGAGTATGAGGGCCAGGGCAGTTTACTGTTCTGGATGTCAGATGTATTGTATCCAGGGTAAGGGGAGTATGAGGGCCAGGGCAGTTTACTGTTCTGGATGTCAGATGTATTGTATCCAGGGTAAGGGGAGTACGAGGGCCAGGGCAGTTTACTGTTCTGGATGTCAGATGTATTGTATCCAGGGTAAGGGGAGTATGAGGGCCAGGGCAGTTTACTGTTCTGGATGTCAGATGTATTGTATCCAGGGTAAGGGGAGTATGAGGGCCAGGGCAGTTTACTGTTCTGGATGTCAGGTATTGTATCCAGGGTAAGGGGAGTATGAGGGCCAGGGCAGTTTACTGTTCTGGATGTCAGATGTATTGTATCCAGGGTAAGGGGAGTATGAGGGCCAGGGCAGTTTACTATTCTGGATGTCAGATGTATTGTATCCAGGGTAAGGGGAGTATGAGGGCCAGGGCAGTTTACTGTTCTGGATGTCAGATGTATTGTATCCAGGGTAAGGGGAGTATGAGGGCCAGGACAGTTTACTGTTCTGGATGTCAGATATATTGTATCCAGGGTAAGGGGAGTATGAGAGCCAGGGCAGTTTACTGTTCTGGACGTCAGATGTATTGTATCCAGGGTAAGGGGAGTATGAGGGCCAGGGTAGTTTACTGTTCTGGTGTCAGATGTATTGTATCCAGGGTAAGGGGAGTATGAGGGCCAGGGCAGTTTACTGTTCTGGATGTCAGATGTATTGTATCCAGGGTAAGGGGAGTATGAGGGCCAGGGCAGTTTACTGTTCTGGATGTCAGATGTATTGTATCCAGGGTAAGGGGAGTATGAGGGCCAGGGCAGTTTACTGTTCTGGATGTCAGATGTATTGTATCCAGGGTAAGGGGGGTATGAGGGCCAGGGCATTTTACTGTTCTGGATGTCAGATGTATTGTATCCAGGGTAAGGGGAGTATGAGGGCCAGGGCAGCTTACTGTTCTGGATGTCAGATGTATTGTATCCAGGGTAAGGGGAGTATGGGGGCCAGGGCAGTTTACTGTTCTGGATGTCAGATGTATTGTATCCAGGGTAAGGGGAGTATGAGGGCCAGGGCAGTTTACTGTTCTGGATGTCAGATGTATTGTATCCAGGGTAAGGGGAGTATGAGGGCCAGGGCAGTTTACTGTTCTGGATGTCAGATGTATTGTATCCAGGGTAAGGGGAGTACGAGGGCCAGGGCAGTTTACTGTTCTGGATGTCAGATGTATTGTATCCAGGGTAAGGGGAGTATGAGGGCCAGGGCAGTTTACTGTTCTGGATGTCAGATGTATTGTATCCAGGGTAAGGGGAGTATGAGGGCCAGGGCAGTTTACTGTTCTGGATGTCAGATGTATTGTATCCAGGGTAAGGGGAGTATGAGGGCCAGGGCAGTTTACTGTTCTGGATGTCAGATGTATTGTATCCAGGGTAAGGGGAGTATGAGGGCCAGGGCAGTTTACTGTTCTGGATGTCAGATGTATTGTATCTAGGGGAAGGGGAGTATGAGGGCCAGGGCAGTTTACTGTTCTGGATGTCAGATGTATTGTATCCAGGGTAAGGGGAGTATGAGGGCCCAGGGCAGTTTACTGTTCTGGATGTCAGATGTATTGTATCCAGGGTAAGGGGAGTATGAGGGCCAGGGCAGTTTACTGTTCTGGATGTCAGATGTATTGTATCCAGGGTAAGGGGAGTATGAGGGCCAGGGCAGTTTACTGTTCTGGATGTCAGATGTATTGTATCCAGGGTAAGGGGGAGTATGAGGGCCAGGGCAGTTTACTGTTCTGGATGTCAGATGTATTGTATCCAGGGTAAGGGGAGTATGAGGGCCAGGGCAGTTTACTGTTCTGGATGTCAGATGTATTGTATCCAGGGTAAGGGGAGTATGAGGGCCAGGGCAGTTTACTGTTCTGGATGTGAGATGTATTGTATCCAGGGTAAGGGGAGTATGAGGGCCAGGGCAGTTTACTGTTCTGGATGTCAGATGTATTGTATCCAGGGTAAGGGGGGCAAGATGGCGGCGCGATCGGAGTTTGCAGCGGCCTCTCCCAGTGAAAGTTCGGTGTTTTCGTGTGTTTTTGGAGCGAGTGGTGTGTATGAAGAGTGTGTGTCGGAGGAGTGTGTGTATGTGCGTAAGTACGAGCGGCAGGTCCTTTTAAAAATCGGCAACAAGGCTTCTTGTTGCAACATTAACTTACGGAGCGTCCTGGTGGAGCTGAGACTTCTGCTTCGCGTAGGCCCACGGAGGTGCCCACGGAGGTGCGCAGGCCCATGGAGAGCCGCGGCTGCACCCGCACCTGGAGCAACGCTGGTGGGGAAACATCGCAAGCGGTGTAGCAGGGGGTAGAAGCGGGGGAAGCGCGCAGGAGCCTACGCTAGGCTAAACGCGAACCCTCACAAACCGGCAGTGCCTACAGTCATGTTGGCAAATGTCCGCTCCCTCGACAACAAGATGGACTACCTCAGAGCGTGGAGAGCCTCCCAACGAAGCGTGAAGAACTGCTGTGTCTACGTCCTTACGGAGACCTGGCTGAATCAGAACATCACAGACGCTGCGATCCAGTTGGAGGGACTTATGCTATACAGAGCTGATAGAGTAGCTTCGCTAGCTGGTAAGGCAAGAGGTGGGGGGCTGGCTGTATATGTGAACAGATCATGGTGCCGGGATGCTGTGATGACTTCCACTTACTGCTCACCCCATGTAGAGCTAATGACTGTGAAATGCCGACCCTTCTACTTACCCAGTGAGCTAACGACAGTCTTCATAACGGCCGTCTATGTACCACTGAGCGCGGACGTGAAGGATGCTATGACAGAACTCTACAACAACATCAGTGAGCAGCAGAGGGAACATCCAGATGCTTTCTTCATGGCAGCTGGGGATTTCAACCAGGCAAGTCTTACATCTGTTCTGCCTAAATTTTACCAGCATGTGAACATTGCAACCAGGGGAAAGAACAAACTAGATCTGGTGTACACCAACATTAAAGATGCATATAGAGCAGCCCCCCTCCCCCATATCGGCAACTCTGACCACCTGGCGGTTATGCTCACACCTGCATACAGACCCAGGGTGAAACAGGACAGGCCAACGGTCAAAGAAGTCAGAACATGGCCACAGGGAGCTACCGCAGCACTACAAGACTGTTTTGAAACCACACAGTGGGCCATTTTCAGGGAGGCAGCAACAGATGACAGTAGCATCAACTTCCAAGAATACACAGAATCCGTCATCGGATACATCAATAAATGCATTGATGATGTAACGGTGGTAAAAACCATTAGGAGGCGTGCCAATCAGAAACCTTGGCTAACTGGGGAAGTGTGTTCCCTACTGAGAATCCGGAATGCTGCATTCAAATCTGGGGACAACGCAGCATACAAACTGGCAAGGTGTAACCTATCCCGGGGGATCAGGGAAGCGAAGAGGCTGTATGGACAAAAACTAAACAGCCACTTCGCAAATGACAAAGACACACGTCGCTTGTGGCAGGGATTTCATACCATCACGGACTACAAGCCCCCCCCCGCTGCGGATATGCCAAAACGACCCCTCTCTACCAGATGAACTGAACGAGTTCTACGCTCGGTTTGAGGTTGGAAACACCACCCAGACACGTGCACTACTGCCATCTCCCAGTGACCAGTCGCTCAGGCTGTCTGCAGCCGGAGTTAAAAAGGCCTTTGCCAGCATCAACCCACGCAAAGCTGCAGGGCCGGACAACATTCCTGGATGCGTTTTAAGAGACTGCGCCGAGCAACTGAAAGATGTCTTCACAGACATTTTTAACATCTCACTCAGCCAGGCAGTAGTGCCCAACTGTCTTAAGAGTGCCACCATCGTCCCTGTCCCGAAGAAACCAAACCCAGCCTGCCATAATGACTTTCGACCAGTGGCTCTAACACCCATAGTAATGAAGTGTTTTGAGCGACTGGTTATGCAGCATATCAAAAATAGTCTACCTGCCGACCTAGACCCACTGCAGTTCGCCTACAGAGCCAACCGATCCACAGAGGACGCAGTCTCAACAACACTGAACCTCGTACTGTCACACCTTGATCGGAAAAATACTTATGCCAGGATCCTCTTCATAGACTTCAGCTCTGCTTTTAATACAATCATTCCGCAGCAGCTGGTGGAGAAGTTGGAGCTATTGGGGGTTGATGCTGGCACATGTAACTGGGTCCTGAACTTTCTATCGCAACGGCAGCAGACAGTCAGGGTGGGCAGTAGGACATCAAAAACCATAGCCGTGAGCACTGGCTCGCCCCAAGGCTGTGTCCTAAGCCCCCCTGCTGTTTAGTCTGCTAACACACGACTGTACTGCTAGACTCAACAACAACTTCATCAACAAGTTCGCTGATGACACAACAGTGGTGGGTCTCATCAGTGACAATGATGAGTCGGCGTACAGGATGGAGGTGGAGCTGCTCACAGGATGGTGCAAATCCCACAACCTCATTCTCAACGTGGGAAAAACGAAGGAGATGGTGGTTGACTTCAGGAGGGCGGGAAAACAACACCATACACCTCTGCACATCGATGGAGCTGATGTGGAAAGGGTCAACAGCGTGAAGTTCCTAGGACTCCACCTGTCAGATGACCTGACGTCCATGACCAACACCACAGCACTGGTCAAGAGAGCCCAGCAGCGACTACACCCTCTCCGAAGACTACGTAAAGCAGGGCTCCCCACTACACACCTACGAACTTTTTATTGGGGGACAATCGAGAGCACATTAACCTACGGCATCACTTCCTGGTTCGGGAGCTGCAAGGCGTACGAACGGCACCAACTAGACAGGATTGTGAAGACCGCCAGCAGGATTATTGGTGCTCCACTCCCTTTCCTGCTGGACATATACAGGAAGAGATGTATCAGCAGAGCCATCTCCATCATCAAAGAACCCTACCACCCATCCCATCACATATTCTCCATCCTGCCATCTGGGAAGAGGTACCGGAGCATTAGGTGCAAAACCAGCAGGATGCTCCTCAGCTTCTTCCCGCAGGTTATAAGACTGATAAACGGACTTTGTCCCCTGCAAAAGTATCGTGCACCAACCACCAACCTGGACACACTGCAGCAGAGCCACTGTCGTGCCGCTGCCGATCGGTACGCCTGTTGATGTTTAGTAGAGTAGAGTGTTAATTTGTTCATGATATATGTATTTTTACTTCTATTTATTTTTTACTGCACACACTGAAATGGACACTGGTTGAGGAACGTTTTTTTGTTTCCTCTGGGTATGCGAATACTCAGGAAATAACAATAAAGATATACAATACAATACAATACAATACAATACAATGAGGGCCAGGGCAGTTTACTGTTCTGGATGTCAGATGTATTGTATCCAGGGTAAGCGGACTTTGAGGGCCAGGGAAGTTTACTGTTCTGGATGTCAGATGTATTGTATCCAGGGTAAGGGGAGTATGGGGGCCAGGGCAGTTTACTGTTCTGGATGTCAGATGTATTGTATCCAGGGTAAGGGGAGTATGAGGGCCAGGGCAGTTTACTGTTCTGGATGTCAGATGTATTGTATCCAGGGTAAGGGGAGTACGAGGGCCAGGGCAGTTTACTGTTCTGGATGTCAGATGTATTGTATCCAGGGTAAGGGGAGTATGAGGGCCAGGGCAGTTTACTGTTCTGGATGTCAGATGTATTGTATCCAGGGTAAGGGGAGTATGAGGGCCAGGGCAGTTTACTGTTCTGGATGTCAGATGTATTGTATCCAGGGTAAGGGGAGTATGCGGGCCAGGGCAGTTTACTGTTCTGGATGTCAGATGTATTGTATCTAGGGTAAGGGGAGTATGAGGGCCAGGGCAGTTTACTGTTCTGGATGTCAGATGTATTGTATCCAGGGTAAGGGGAGTATGAGGGCCCAGGGCAGTTTACTGTTCTGGATGTCAGATGTATTGTATCCAGGGTAAGGGGAGTATGAGGGCCAGGGCAGTTTATTGTTCTGGATGTCAGATGTATTGTATCCAGGGTAAGGGGAGTATGAGGGCCAGGGCACTTTACTGTTCTGGATGTCAGATGTATTGTATCCAGGGTAAGGGGAGTATGAGGGCCAGGGCAGTTTACTGTTCTGGATGTCAGATGTATTGTATCCAGGGTAAGGGGAGTATGAGGGCCAGGGCAGTTTACTGTTCTGGATGTCAGATGTATTGTATCCAGGGTAAGGGGAGTATGAGGGCCAGGGCAGTTTACTGTTCTGGATGTCAGATGTATTGTATCCAGGGTAAGGGGAGTACGAGGGCCAGGGCAGTTTACTGTTCTGGATGTCAGATGTATTGTATCCAGGGTAAGGGGAGTATGAGGGCCAGGGCAGTTTACTGTTCTGGATGTCAGATGTATTGTATCCAGGGTAAGGGGAGTATGAGGGCCAGGGCAGTTTACTGTTCTGGATGTCAGATGTATTGTATCCAGGGTAAGGGGAGTATGCGGGCCAGGGCAGTTTACTGTTCTGGATGTCAGATGTATTGTATCTAGGGTAAGGGGAGTATGAGGGCCAGGGCAGTTTACTGTTCTGGATGACAGATGTATTGTATCCAGGGTAAGGGGAGTATGAGGGCCCAGGGCAGTTTACTGTTCTGGATGTCAGATGTATTGTATCCAGGGTAAGGGGAGTATGAGGGCCAGGGCAGTTTATTGTTCTGGATGTCAGATGTATTGTATCCAGGGTAAGGGGAGTATGAGGGCCAGGGCACTTTACTGTTCTGGATGTCAGATGTATTGTATCCAGGGTAAGGGGAGTATGAGGGCCAGGGCAGTTTACTGTTCTGGATGTCAGATGTATTGTATCCAGGGTAAGGGGAGTATGAGGGCCAGGGCAGTTTACTGTTCTGGATGTCAGATGTATTGTATCCAGGGTAAGGGGAGTATGAGGGCCAGGGCAGTTTACTGTTCTGGATGTCAGATGTATTGTATGCAGGGTAAGGGGAGTATGAGGGCCAGGGCAGTTTACTGTTCTGGATGTCAGATGTATTGTATCCAGGGTAAGGGGAGTATGAGGGCCAGGGCAGTTTACTGTTCTGGATGTCAGATGTATTGTATCCAGGGTAAGGGGAGTATGAGGGCCAGGGCAGTTTACTGTTCTGGATGTCAGATGTATTGTATCCAAGGTAAGGGGAGTATGAGGGCCAGGGCAGTTTACTGTTCTGGATGTCAGATGTATTGTATCCAGGGTAACGGGAATATGAGGACCAGGGCAGTTTACTGTTCTGGATGTCAGATGTATTGTATCCAGGGTAAGGGGAGAATGAGGGCCAGGGCAGTTTACTGTTCTGGATGTCAGATGTATTGTATCCAGGGTAAGGGGAGTGTGAGGGCCAGCGCAGTTTACTGTTCTGGATGTCAGATGTATTGTATCCAGGGTAAGGGGAGTATGAGGGCCAGGGCAGTTTACTGTTCTGGATGTCAGATGTATTGTATCCAGGGTAAGGGGAGTATGAGGGCCAGGGCAGTTTACTGTTCTGGATGTCAGATGTATTGTATCCAGGGTAACGGGAGTATGAGGGCCAGGGCAGTTTACTGTTCTGGATGTCAGATGTATTGTATCCAGGGTAACGGGAGTATGAGGGCCAGGGCAGTTTACTGTTCTGGATGTCAGATGTATTGTATCCAGGGTAAGGGGAGTATGAGGGCCAGGGCAGTTTACTGTTCTGGATGTCAGATGTATTGTATCCAGGGTAAGGGGAGTATGAGGGCCAGGGCAGTTTACTGTTCTGGATGTCAGATGTATTGTATCCAGGGTAAGGGGAGTATGAGGGCCAGGGCAGTTTACTGTTCTGGATGTCAGATGTATTGTATCCAGGGTAAGGGGAGTATGAGGGCCAGGGCAGTTTACTGTTCTGGATGTCAGATGTATTGTATCCAGGGTAAGGGAGGTATGAGGGCCAGGGCAGTTTACTGTTCTGGATGTCAGATGTATTGTATCCAGGGTAAGGGCAGTATGAGGGCCAGGGCAGTTTACTGTTCTGGATGTCAGATGTATTGTATCCAGGGTAAGGGGAGTATGAGGGCCAGGGCAGCTTACTGTTCTGGATGTCAGATGTTTTGTATCCAGGGTAAGGGGAGTACGAGGGCCAGGGCAGTTTACTGTTTTGGATGTCAGATGTATTGTATCCAGGGTAAGGGGAGTATGAGGGCCAGGGCAGTTTACTGTTCTGGATGTCAGATGTAATGTATCCAGGGTAAGGGGAGTATGAGGGCCAGGGCAGTTTACTGTTCTGGATGTCAGATGTATTGTATCCAGGGTACAGGAGGAGTATGAGGGCCAGGGCAGTTTACTGTTCTGGATGTCAGATGTATTGTATCCAGGGTAAGGGGAGTATGAGGGCCAGGGCAGTTTACTGTTCTGGATGTCAGATGTATTGTATCCAGGGTAAGGGGAGTATGAGGGCCAGGGCAGTTTGTTGTTCTGGATGTCAGATGTATTGTATCCAGGGTAAGGGGGGGGGGTATGAGGGCCAGGGCAGTTTACTGTTCTGGATGTCAGATGTATTGTATCCAGGGTAAGGGGAGTATGAGGGCCAGGGTAGTTTACTGTTCTGGATGTCAGATGTATTGTATCCAGGGTAAGGGGAGTACGAGGGACAGGGCAGTTTATTGTTCTTGATGTCAGATGTATCGTATCCAGGGTACTGGGGAGTATGAGGGCCAGGGCAGTTTACTGTTCTGGATGTCAGATGTATTGTATCCAGGGTAGGGGGGGTATGAGGGCCAGGGCAGTTTACTGTTCTGTATGTCAGATGTATTGTATCCAGGGTAAGGGGAGTATGAGGGCCAGGGCAGTTTACTGTTCTGGATGTCAGATGTATTGTATCCATGGTAAGGGGAGTATGAGGGCCAGGGCAGTTTACTGTTCCGGATGTCAGGTGTATTGTATCCAGGGTAAGGGGAGTATGAGGGCCAGGGCAGTTTACTGTTCTGGATGTCAGATGTATTGTATCCAGGGTAAGGGGAGTATGAGGGCCTGGGCAGTTTCCTGTTCTGGATGTCAGATGTATTGTATCCAGGGTAAGGGGAGTATGAGGGCCAGGGCAGTTTACTGTTCTGGATGTCAGATGTATTGTATCCAGGGTAAGGGGAGTATGAGGGCCAGGGCAGTTAACTGTTCTGGATGTCAGATGTATTGTATCCAGGGTAAGGGGAGTATGAGGGCCAGGGCAGTTTACTGTTCTGGATGTCAGATGTATTGTATCCAGGGTAAGGGGAGTATGAGGGCCAGGCCAGGGCAGTTTACTGTTCTGGATGTCAGATGTATTGTATCCAGGGTAAGGGGAGTATGAGGGCCAGGGCAGTTTACTGTTCTGGATGTCAGATGTATTGTATCCAGGGTAAGGGGAGTATGAGGGCCAGGGCAGTTTACTGTTCTGGATGTCAGATGTATTGTATCCAGGGTAAGGGGGGAGTATGAGGGCCAGGGCAGTTGACTGTTCTGGATATCAGATGTATTGTATTCAGGGTAAAGGGAGTTTGAGGGCCAGGGCAGTTTACTGTTCTGGATGTCAGATGTATTGTATCCAGGGTAAGGGGAGTATGAGGGCCAGGGCAGTTTGTTGTTCTGGATGTCAGATGTATTGTATCCAGGGTAAGGGGGGGGTATGAGGGCCAGGGCAGTTTACTGTTCTGGATGTCAGATGTATTGTATCCAGGGTAAGGGGAGTATGAGGGCCAGGGTAGTTTACTGTTCTGGATGTCAGATGTATTGTATCCAGGGTAAGGGGAGTATGAGGGCCAGGGCAGTTTACTGTTCTAGATGTCAGATGTATTGTATCCAGGGTAAGGGGAGTATGCGGGCCAGGGCAGTTTACTGTTCTGGATGTCAGATGTATTGTATCTAGGGTAAGGGGAGTATGAGGGCCAGGGCAGTTTACTGTTCTGGATGTCAGATGTATTGTATCCAGGGTACATGAGGAGTATGAGGGCCAGGGCAGTTTACTGTTCTGGATGTCAGATGTATTGTATCCACGGTAAGGGGAGTATGGGGGCCAGGGCAGTTTACTGTTCTGGATGTCAGATGTATTGTATCCAGGGTAAGGGGAGTATGAGGGCCAGGGCAGTTTACAGTTCTGGATGTCAGATGTATTGTATCCAGGGTAAGGGGGGAGTATGAGGGCCAGGGCAGTTTACTGTTCTGGATGTCAGATGTATTGTATCCACGGTAAGGGGAGTATGAGGGCCAGGGCAGTTTACTGTTCTGGATGTCAGATGTATTGTATCCAGGGTAAGGGAGTATGAGGGCCAGGGCAGTTTACAGTTCTGGATGTCAGATGTATTGTATCCAGGGTAAGGGGGAGTATGAGGGCCAGGGCAGTTTACTGTTCTGGATGTCAGATGTATTGTATCCAGGGTAAGGGGAGTATGAGGGCCAGGGCAGTTTACTGTTCTGGATGTCAGATGTATTGTATCCAGGGTAAGGGGAGTATGAGGGCCAGGGCAGTTTACTGTTCTGGATGTCAGGATGTATTGTATCCAGGGTAAGGGGAGTATGAGGGCCAGGGCAGTTTACTGTTCTGGATGTCAGGTGTATTGTATCCAGGGTAAGGGGAGTATGAGGGCCAGGGCAGTTTACTGTTCTGGATGTCAGATGTATTGTATCCAAGGTAAGGGGAGTATGAGGGCCAGGGCAGTTTACTGTTCTGGATGTCAGATGTATTGTATCCAGGGTAACGGGAATATGAGGACCAGGGCAGTTTACTGTTCTGGATGTCAGATGTATTGTATCCAGGGTAAGGGGAGTATGAGGGCCAGGGCAGTTTACTGTTCTGGATGTCAGATGTATTGTATCCAGGGTAAGGGGAGTGTGAGGGCCAGCGCAGTTTACTGTTCTGGATGTCAGATGTATTGTATCCAGGGTAAGGGGAGTATGAGGGCCAGGGCAGTTTACTGTTCTGGATGTCAGATGTATTGTATCCAGCGTAAGGGGAGTATGAGGGCCAGGGCAGTTTACTGTTCTGGATGTCAGATGTATTGTATCCAGGGTAACGGGAGTATGAGGGCCAGGGCAGTTTACTGTTCTGGATGTCAGATGTATTGTATCCAGGGTAAGGGGAGTATGAGGGCCAGGGCAGTTTACTGTTCTGGATGTCAGATGTATTGTATCCAGGGTAAGGGGAGTATGAGGGCCAGGGCAGTTTACTGTTCTGGATGTCAGATGTATTGTATCCAGGGTAAGGGGAGTGTGAGGGCCAGCGCAGTTTACTGTTCTGGATGTCAGATGTATTGTATCCAGGGTAAGGGGAGTATGAGGGCCAGGGCAGTTTACTGTTCTGGATGTCAGATGTATTGTATCCAGCGTAAGGGGAGTATGAGGGCCAGGGCAGTTTACTGTTCTGGATGTCAGATGTATTGTATCCAGGGTAACGGGAGTATGAGGGCCAGGGCAGTTTACTGTTCTGGATGTCAGATGTATTGTATCCAGGGTAAGGGGAGTATGAGGGCCAGGGCAGTTTACTGTTCTGGATGTCAGATGTATTGTATCCAGGGTAAGGGAGGTATGAGGGCCAGGGCAGTTTACTGTTCTGGATGTCAGATGTATTGTATCCAGGGTAAGGGAGTATGAGGCCAGGGCAGTTTACTGTTCTGGATGTCAGATGTAATGTATCCAGGGTAAGGGGAGTATGAGGGCCAGGGCAGTTTACTGTTCTGGATGTCAGATGTATTGTATCCAGGGTACAGGAGGAGTATGAGGCCAGGGCAGTTTACTGTTCTGGATGTCAGATGTATTGTATCCAGGGTAAGGGGAGTATGAGGGCCAGGGCAGTTTACTGTTCTGGATGTCAGATGTATTGTATCCAGGGTAAGGGGAGTATGAGGGCCAGGGCAGTTTGTTGTTCTGGATGTCAGATGTATTGTATCCAGGGTAAGGGGGGGTATGAGGGCCAGGGCAGTTTACGGTTCTGGATGTCAGATGTATTGTATCCAGGGTAAGGGGAGTACGAGGGACAGGGCAGTTTATTGTTCTTGATGTCAGATGTATCGTATCCAGGGTACTGGGAGTATGAGGGCCAGGGCAGTTTACTGTTCTGGATGTCAGATGTATTGTATCCAGGGATAAGGGGGGTATGAGGGCCAGGGCAGTTTACTGTTCTGTATGTCAGATGTATTGTATCCAGGGTAAGGGGAGTATGAGGGCCAGGGCAGTTTACTGTTCTGGATGTCAGATGTATTGTATCCATGGTAAGGGGAGTATGAGGGCCAGGGCAGTTTACTGTTCCGGATGTCAGATGTATTGTATCCAGGGTAAGGGGAGTATGAGGGCCAGGGCAGTTTACTGTTCTGGATGTCAGATGTATTGTATCCAGGGTAAGGGGAGTATGAGGGCCAGGGCAGTTTACTGTTCTGGATGTCAGATGTATTGTATCCAGGGTAAGGGGAGTATGAGGGCCAGGGCAGTTTACTCTTCTGGATGTCAGATGTATTGTATCCAGGGTAAGGGGAGTATGAGGGCCAGGGCAGTTAACTGTTCTGGATGTCAGATGTATTGTATACAGGGTAAGGGGAGTATGAGGGCCAGGGCAGTTTACTGTTCTGGATGTCAGATGTATTGTATCCAGGGTAAGGGGAGTATGAGGGCCAGGGCAGTTTACTGTTCTGGATGTCAGATGTATTGTATCCAGGTAAGGGGAGTATGAGGGCCAGGGCAGTTTACTGTTCTGGATGTCAGATGTATTGTATCCAGGGTAAGGGGAGTATGAGGGCCAGGGCAGTTTACTGTTTCTGGATGTCAGATGTATTGTATCCAGGGTAAGGGGGGATTATGAGGGCCAGGGCAGTTGACTGTTCTGGATATCAGATGTATTGTATTCAGGGTAAAGGGAGTTTGAGGGCCAGGGCAGTTTACTGTTCTGGATGTCAGATGTATTGTATCCAGCATAAGGGGAGTATGAGGGCCAGGGCAGTTTGTTGTTCTGGATGTCAGATGTATTGTATCCAGGGTAAGGGGGGGGGGTATGAGGGCCAGGGCAGTTTTACTGTTCTGTATGTCAGATGTATTGTATCCAGGGTAAGGGGAGTATGAGGGCCAGGGCAGTTTACTGTTCTGGATGTCAATGTATTGTATCCATGGTAAGGGGAGTATGAGGGCCAGGGCAGTTTACTGTTCCGGATGTCAGATGTATTGTATCCAGGGTAAGGGGAGTATGAGGGCCAGGGCAGTTTACTGTTTCTGGATGTCAGATGTATTGTATCCAGGGTAAGGGGAGTGTGAGGGCCAGCGCAGTTTACTGTTCTGGATGTCAGATGTATTGTATCCAGGGTAAGGGAGTATGAGGGCCAGGGCAGTTTACTGTTCTGGATGTCAGATGTATTGTATCCAGGGTAAGGGGAGTATGAGGGCCAGGGCAGTTACTGTTCTGGATGTCAGATGTATTGTATCCAGGGTTAGGGGTGTACGAGGGCCAGGGCAGTTTACTGTTCTGGATGTCAGATGTATTGTATCCAGGGTAAGGGGAGTATGAGGGCCAGGGCAGTTTACTGTTCTGGATGTCAGATGTATTGTATCCAGGGTAAGGGGGGAGTATGAGGGCCAGGGCAGTTTACTGTTCTGGATGTCAGATGTATTGTATCCAGGGTAAGGGGAGTATGAGGGGCCAGGGCAGTTGACTGTTCTGGATGTCCAGATGTATTGTATCCAGGGTAAGGGGAGTATGAGGGCCAGGGCAGTTTACTGTTCTGGATGTCAGATGTATTGTATCCAGGGTAAGGGGAGTATGAGGGCCAGGGCAGTTTACTGTTCTGGATGTCAGATGTATTGTATCCAGGGTAAGGGGAGTATGAGGGCCAGGGCAGTTTACTGTTCTGGATGTCAGATGTATTGTATCCAGGGTAAGGGGAGTATGAGGGCAGGGCAGTTTACTGTTCTGGATGTCAGATGTATTGTATCCAGGGTAAGGGGAGTGTGAGGGCCAGCGCAGTTACTGTTCTGGATGTCAGATGTATTGTATCCAGGGTAAGGGGAGTATGAGGGACAGGGCAGTTTACTGTTCTGGATGTCAGATGTATTGTATCCAGGGTAAGGGAGTATGAGGGCCAGGGCAGTTTTACTGTTCTGGATGTCAGATGTATTGTATCCAGGGTAAGGGGGGATTATGAGGGCCAGGGCAGTTGACTGTTCTGGATATCAGATGTATTGTATTCAGGGTAAGGGAGTTGAGGGCCAGGGCAGTTTACTGTTCTGGATGTCAGATGTATTGTATCCAGCATAAGGGGAGTATGAGGGCCAGGGCAGTTTGTTGTTCTGGATGTCAGATGTATTGTATCCAGGGTAAGGGGGGGGGGTATGAGGGCCAGGGCAGTTTACTGTTCTGTATGTCAGATGTATTGTATCCAGGGTAAGGGGAGGTATGAGGGCCAGGGCAGTTTACTGTTCTGGATGTCAATGTATTGTATCCATGGTAAGGGGAGTATGAGGGCCAGGGCAGTTTACTGTTCCGGATGTCAGATGTATTGTATCCAGGGTAAGGGGAGTATGAGGGCCAGGCAGTTTACTGTTCTGGATGTCAGATGTATTGTATCCAGGGTAAGGGGAGTGTGAGGGCCAGCGCAGTTTACTGTTCTGGATGTCAGATGTATTGTATCCAGGGTAAGGGGAGTATGAGGGCCAGGGCAGTTTACTGTTCTGGATGTCAGATGTATTGTATCCAGGGTAAGGGGAGTATGAGGGCCAGGGCAGTTTACTGTTCTGGATGTCAGATGTATTGTATCCAGGGTTAGGGGTGTACGAGGGCCAGGGCAGTTTACTGTTCTGGATGTCAGATGTATTGTATCCAGGGTAAGGGGAGTATGAGGGCCAGGGCAGTTTACTGTTCTGGATGTCAGATGTATTGTATCCAGGGTAAGGGGGAGTATGAGGGCAGGGCAGTTTACTGTTCTGGATGTCAGATGTATTGTATCCAGGGTAAGGGGAGTATGAGGGCCAGGGCAGTTGACTGTTCTGGATGTCAGATGTATTGTATCCAGGGTAAGGGGAGTATGAGGGCCAGGGCAGTTTACTGTTCTGGATGTCAGATGTATTGTATCCAGGGTAAGGGGAGTATGAGGGCCAGGGCAGTTTACTGTTCTGGATGTCAGATGTATTGTATCCAGGGTAAGGGGAGTATGAGGGCCAGGGCAGTTTACTGTTCTGGATGTCAGATGTATTGTATCCAGGGTAAGGGGAGTATGAGGGCCAGGGCAGTTTACTGTTCTGGATGTCAGATGTATTGTATCCAGGGTAAGGGGAGTGTGAGGGCCAGCGCAGTTTACTGTTCTGGATGTCAGATGTATTGTATCCAGGGTAAGGGGAGTATGAGGGCCAGGGCAGTTTACTGTTCTGGATGTCAGATGTATTGTATCCAGAGTAAGGGGAGTATGAGGGCCAGGGCAGTTTACTGTTCTGGATGTCAGATGTATTGTATCCAGGGTTAGGGGAGTACGAGGGCCAGGGCAGTTTACTGTTCTGGATGTCAGATGTATTGTATCCTGGGTAAGGGGAGTATGAGGGCCAGGGCAGTTTACTGTTCTGGATGTCAGATGTATTGTATCAAGGGTACAGGAGGAGTATGGGGGCCAGGGCAGTTTACTGTTCTGGATGTCAGATGTATTGTATCCAGGGTAAGGGGGGAGTATGAGGGCCAGGGCAGTTTACTGTTCTGGATGTCAGATGTATTGTATCCAGGGTAAGGGGAGTATGAGGGCCAGGGCAGTTGACTGTTCTGGATGTCAGATGTATTGTATCCAGGGTAAGGGGAGTATGAGGGCCAGGGCAGTTTACTGTTCTGGATGTCAGATGTATTGTATCCAGGGTAAGGGGAGTATGAGGGCCAGGGCAGTTTACTGTTCTGGATGTCAGATGTATTGTATCCAGGGTAAGGGGAGTATGAGGGCCAGGGCAGTTTACTGTTCTGGATGTCAGATGTATTGTATCCAGGGTAAGGGGAGTATGAGGGCCAGGGCAGTTTACTGTTCTGGATGTCAGATGTATTGTATCCAGGGTAAGGGGAGTATGAGGGCCAGGGCAGTTTACTGTTCTGGATTTCAGATGTATTGTATCCAGGGTACAGGAGGAGTATGAGGGCCAGGGCAGTTTACTGTTCTGGATGTCAGATGTATTGTATCCAGGGTAAGGGGAGTATGAGGGCCAGGGCACTTTACTGTTCTGGATGTCAGATGTATTGTATCCAGGGTAAGGGGAGTATGAGGGCCAGGGCAGTTTACTGTTCTGGATGTCAGATGTATTGTATCCAGGGTAAGGGGAGTACGAGGGCCAGGGCCGTTTACTGTTCTGGATGTCAGATGTATTGTATCCAGGGTAAGGGGAGTATGAGGGCCAGGGCAGTTTACTGTTCTGGATGTCAGATGTATTGTATCCAGGGTAAGGGGAGTATGAAGCCCAGGGCAGTTTACTGTTCTGGATGTAAGATGTATTGTATCCAGGGTACAGGAGGAGTATGAGGGCCAGGGCAGTTTACTGTTCTGGGTGTCAGATGTATTGTATCCAGGGTAAGGGGAGTATGAGGGCCAGGGCAGTTTACTGTTCTGGATGTCAGATGTATCGTATCCAGGGTACAGGAGGAGTATGAGGGCCAGGGCAGTTTACTGTTCTGGATGTCAGATGTATTGTATCCATGGTACAGGAGGAGTATGAGGGCCAGGGCACTTTACTGTTCTGGATGTCAGGTGTATTGTATCCAGGGTAAGGGGAGTATGAGGGCCAGGGCAGTTTACTGTTCTGGATGTCAGATGTATTGTATCCAGGGTAAGGGGAGTATGAGGGCCAGGGCAGTTTGTTGTTCTGGATGTCAGATGTATTGTATCCAGGGTAAGGGGAGTATGAGGGCCAGGGCAGTTTACTGTTCTGGATGTCAGATGTATTGTATCCAGGGTAAGGGGGGTATGAGGGCCAGGGCAGTTTAATGTTCTGGATGTCAGATGTATTGTATCCAGGGTAAGGGGAGTATGAGGGCCAGGGCAGTTTACTGTTCTGGATGCCAGATGTATTGTATCCAGGGTAAGGGGAGTATGAGGGCCAGGGCAGTTTACTGTTCTGGATGTCAGATGTATTGTATCCAGGGTAAGGGGAGTATGAGGGCCAGGGCAGTTTACTGTTCTGGATGTCAGATGTATTGTATCCAGGGTAAGGGGAGTATGAGGGACAGGGCAGTTTACTGTTCTGGATGTCAGATGTATTGTATCCAGGGTAAGGGGAGTATGAGGGCCAGGGCAGTTTACTGTTCTGGATGTCAGATGTATTGTATCCAGGGTAAGGGGAGTATGAGGGCCAGGGCAGTTTACTGTTCTGGATGTCAGATGTATTGTATCCAGTGTAAGGGGAGTATGAGGGCCAGGGCAGTTTACTGTTCTGGATGTCAGATGTATTGTATCCAGGGTAAGGGGAGTATGAGGGCCAGGGCAGTTTACTGTTCTGGATGTCAGATGTATTGTATCCAGGGTAAGGGGTGTATGAGGCCCAGGGCAGTTTACTGTTCTGGATGTCAGATGTATTGTATCCAGGGTAAGGGGAGTATGAGGGCCAGGGCACATTACTGTTCTGGATGTCAGATGTATTGTATCCAGGGTAAGGGGCGTATGAGGGCCAGGGCAGTTTACTGTTCTGGATGTCAGATGTATTGTATCCAGGGTAAGGGGAGTATGAGGGCCAGGGCAGTTTACTGTTCTGGATGTCAGATTATTGTATCCAGGGTAAGGGGAGTGTGAGGGCCAGGGCAGTTTACTGTTCTGGATGTCAGATGTATTGTATCCAGGGTAAGGGGAGTATGAGGGCCAGGGCAGTTTACTGTTCTGGATGTCAGATGTATCGTATCCAGGGTACAGGAGGAGTATGAGGGCCAGGGCAGTTTACTGTTCTGGATGTCAGATGTATTGTATCCAGGGTAAGGGGGGTATGAGGGCCAGGGCAGTTTACTGTTCTGGATGTCAGATGTATTGTATCCAGGGTAAGGGGAGTATGAGGGCCAGGGCAGTTTACTGTTTTGGATGTCAGATGTATTGTATCCAGGGTAAGGTGAGTATGAGGGACAGGGCAGTTTACTGTTCTGGATGTCAGATGTATTGTATCCAGGGTAAGGGGAGTATGAGGGCCAGGGCAGTTTACTGTTCTGGATGTCAGATGTATTGTATCCAGGGTAAGGGGAGTATGAGGGCCAGGGCAGTTTACTGTTCTGGATGTCAGATGTATTGTATCCAGTGTAAGGGGAGTATGAGGGCCAGGGCAGTTTACTGTTCTGGATGTCAGATGTATTGTATGCAGGGTAAGGGGAGTATGAGGGCCAGGGCAGTTTACTGTTCTGGATGTCAGATGTATTGTATCCAGGGTAAGGGGTGTATGAGGGCCAGGGCAGTTTACTGTTCTGGATTTCAGATGTATTGTATCCAGGGTAAGGGGAGTATGAGGGCCAGGGCACATTACTGTTCTGGATGTCAGATGTATTGTATCCAGGGTAAGGGGCGTATGAGGGCCAGGGCAGTTTACTGTTCTGGATGTCAGATGTATTGTATCCAGGGTAAGGGGAGTATGAGGGCCAGGGCAGTTTACTGTTCTGGATGTCAGATTATTGTATCCAGGGTAAGGGGAGTGTGAGGGCCAGGGCAGTATACTGTTCTGGATGTCAGATGTATTGTATCCAGGGTAAGGGGAGTATGAGGGCCAGGGCAGTTTACTGTTCTGGATGTCAGATGTATTGTATCCAGGGTAAGGGGAGTATGAGGGCCAGGGCAGTTTACTGTCCTGGATGTCAGATGTATTGTATCCAGGGTAAGGGCAGTATGAAGGCCAGGGCAGTTTACTGTTCTGGATGTAAGATGTATTGTATCCAGGGTACAGGAGGAGTATGAGGGCCAGGGCAGTTTACTGTTCTGGATGTCAGATGTATTGTATCCAGGGTAAGGGGAGTATGAGGGCCAGGGCAGTTTACTGTTCTGGATGTCAGATGTATTGTATCCAGGGTAAGGGGAGTATGAGGGCCAGGGCAGTTTACTGTTCTGGATGTCAGATGTATTGTATCCAGGGTAAGGGGAGTACGAGGGCCAGGGCCGTTTACTGTTCTGGATGTCAGATGTATTGTATCCAGGGTAAGGGGAGTATGAGGGCCAGGGCAGTTTACTGTTCTGGATGTCAGATGTATTGTATCCAGGGTAAGGGGAGTATGAGGGCCAGGGCAGTTTACTGTTCTGGATGTCAGATGTATTGTATCCAGGGTAAGGGGAGTACGAGGGCCAGGGCAGTTTACTGTTCTGGATGTCAGATGTATTGTATCCAGGGTAAGGGGAGTATGAGGGCCAGGGCAGTTTACTGTTCTGGATGTCAGATGTATTGTATCCAGGGTAAGGGGAGTATGAGGGCCAGGGCAGTTTACTGTTCTGGATGTCAGATGTATTGTATCCAGGGTACAGGAGGAGTATGAGGGCCAGGGCAGTTTACTGTTCTGGATGTCAGATGTATTGTATCCAGGGTACAGGAGGAGTATGAGGGCCAGAGTAGTTTACTGTTCTGGATGTCAGATGTATTGTATCCAGGGTTAGGGGAGTATGAGGGCCAGGGCAGTTTACTGTTCTGGATGTCAGATGTATTGTATCCAGTGTAAGGGGAGTATGAGGGCCAGGGCAGTTTACTGTTCTGGATGTCAGATGTATTGTATCCAGGGTAAGGGGAGTATGAGGGCCAGGGCAGTTTACTGTTCTGGATGTCAGATGTATTGTATCCAGGGTAAGGGGTGTATGAGGGCCAGGGCAGTTTACTGTTCTGGATGTCAGATGTATTGTATCCAGGGCAAGGGGAGTATGAGGGCCAGGGCAATTTACTGTTCTGGATGTCAGATGTATTGTATCCATGGTAAGGGGCGTATGAGGGCCAGGGCAGTTTACTGTTCTGGATGTCAGATGTATTGTATCCAGGGTAAGGGGAGTATGAGGGCCAGGGCAGTTTACTGTTCTGGATGTCAGATGTATTGTATCCAGGG